>JAHLSL010000009.1:26639456-26659542 GCA_025920805.1 Petroica traversi
CGGGCGGGGCGGCTCAGCCCGCTCGAAGGCATCGCGAGGGGCGGCCGGCAGCAGTTCGCGGGGACGCTGCACCCACAAGAAGACAAAAGATAAACGAATGTATGCCACTAGTCAGTACCTATTCAGAATGCTCCTGTTTTGTGTTATTTCTGTCAATAGCAGCTACCACAGTGGTGAGTCAAGACCAAACCTCTCCAAACTGTGCGCACGTACTTTCTGAAGGGTCCAGTGCCTGCCTCCACTTAAACCCAGACGTGGCAGGTAAACCATCTGCAGACAGTAGATGGCACTAAATTACTACTATAACTTGTGCTTTCCAGCTGAACTCAACAGTGAGTCTCAGCTCTAAAGAATTGGGGTGTAACCATAAGGTGAGAGACAACGTGGGGATGGCAGCAGGGAGGGGGCGAGGAGCTGCCCGTGGCCGGTGGTGCACACCCAGAACCCTGTTGCACTTGTACAAACTTAAAGCCCTGAGCAGCCTTACCCACACACGGCTGCAGGAACAGAACATTCCTGCTGGCCCTGAGGAAAGCAGATGTGCAGCTTAGTTGCTGCAGAAACACATCACAGTAATAACCACCCCGCTCTAATAAAATACTGCTTTTCATTACTTTGTCCAGTTTGTGAATTATCTCTGTAGCCAGAATCAGGGACATCTTACCACTGAAATAATGTCACCTATCTGTGATAATTTTTTTTCTTTTCTTTTTTTAGGTCTGATCCTTCCCACTTTCCCATATGCATTAGTCATGATACACAAGTACCAAGTATCTTGGATAAGGCAAGCGAGAAAGTAGCTGTGTGCCTCTGTCCCCCTGCACCAATCACCACTAGAGCTTTTCCATTTCACTACACAAACTAGCAGACAAAACATTCAACAAGCAAAAGCAAATGTGAGCTCACTTGGCAGCACAGTTGCCCCAAGCAGGGAGCAAGGAGGAGCCAGAGCCAGGCCAGGTGTCAGGACTCAAAAGACAAGGTCTTGTGATGGAAAAGAGCACACAGCCCCAGCCTTTTCTCTGATGACAGTGAGGGTAAGGGTAAGTCTGTCTTTGCTGGTGTTCCCTCCCTGGAACATGCAAAGTTCCACTCTGCAGCAGGCACAAGCCAAGCATCAAGGGAGGGGATAATTACACAACCCCCAGCCAGCTTCTTCAGCTGGGACCTTGCTGAACCTGCTCTCCTCACATACACATGGACACACAAGACCTGCTGGTGTGAGGGTTTACACAGCTGGTGCATTTTTTCACCTGAAGAGTCAGCAGACTGATTTCAGCTGTGTATCTTTGAGGGTGCTTTTGTCCTGTGCTTGCTGTCTTCCATGTACCCCTCCAGAGCTTGGGCTCAGCACCCCGCTGAAGTCTGTCCATCAGTCAGACCCACAAGAGTGACCCCTCTCCTGCCAATACCTAAAAGCTCCCACATCTTACAAAATGTCAGTCTTAAAACACTCAAGTCTAAAATTAAAGTTTATTTCAGTTTTAAAAGGAAACAGGGAAATACATACATGAGTATCTTAGAGTTACACAAGTGATAATGTGCTCTTTCTTTTCCATGTGTAGTTCCCACTGCCTGGCACTTTGAGGTATGTTTTTCAGTTTTTTAGATGTTTTACAATACACACAGAAATACACCTTCCAATGGAAACTCAGACATTTAAATCCACTTTAAAAGTCCGTTTTAGAATTTTGTTCAGTATTTGGTATAGAAAAGACGCCTCAAACGTGCCGTGTGGCAGCACAGAAGGGTGCAGTGTAATGCTGGTGAGCCGCAGCTGCCGGTGCTGCTCCCGAGCCGAGCTGCTGGGAGCGCCCTCTGCCACGCCAGGGACAGACCAGGACTGCAGTACTCAAAGTGTTCCACATCAATGGTTTATGCAGCAATTCTTTGCAGCCACAGCTCCAATTGCAACTGGAGGAAACTTTGCCTGATCAAGGAAAAACGGGCTGCATTTTGCCTTACACACAATCAAAAAAAAGATGGACTACTGATTGTCAAAGGGTACAAACCGAGGGTACATTATCTGTATCATATATAGTTATTTTGTATGAATGCAGGGTCTTTGTATTAATACCTTTTTTAAAAGTAATGGTCATATTGATTTACGTGTGTCCATTTGAAAGATAAAGCTCTTTGCCACTCATTCAATATCTTTTGCACTTAAAGGGTCTTTACTTCCCACACGGAGGACAGCACTTTAAACACAAACGACTGTGCCTGATGTTAAGACAATGTTGGAGCACTTTGCTGGACTGGGACTAAGGCTGTCAGCTCCTTGCAAGAGCGATGAGCACTGGAGACATGAAAAGAAAAGCAACAACAACAAAATTTACCCACCACACCTAACTCTGAACTCAATTTAAGTACTCACATTGAGCAAACAGTCTCCCTGAGTGCTCAGTAGGACAGGGAAACTCATACTTTTCCTCTTAACCAGTTACATATGTAACTAGAGAAACTAGTTCCCCTGCTTCAGCTTTAAACTCAGATGGCCCTCAGCATGAAGTATTTAATTCAACTAATGTTCTGTGGGAAAATGTGTTAGACGGTGGACTTATTCTGTACTAGATCTAGCTAATCAGAGTTTACTCTCAATAAAAATACTGGTTAATTAGGAAAATAAATACCTACAGAGAGAAATGGTGGTTAAAATATTTTATTTTTTATATAATAGAACATACTGCTGTTTACTTTAAATCACTTTAAAGGCACACATTGTTAAAAATACTTCAAATTTACATCGCATGTACAAATGCATAAAACAGATGTACATGTCACCAAAAAAATACAATATGGCTTCATAAGGTTGAGGTGGGGCTGGGACAATTCAACATATACTTAAATTTTACAGGATGCTGTTAACACTGAAAGGACTGACTAGAACAGAAAAGAATGGACCTAAAACACGGATTATGTTATATAAACAGTACAACACATTGAATATACAACATCAAGAATTTGTGTATGGATTCATAGAATTGTTACTTCTGCAAATTCATCGCTTTCCAGTGCTACTGAGTAACCAGTGCATGTATATGATCTGCCAATTTGCAACAGTGGGAAGATAAATTGCAAATTCTCCATCCACAAACAGGTTCCCTAAAGCATCTGATGATATGCTTTGTAAAAAAAAAATAAAAACAAAATAAAAACAATAGACTTAAGGTAGTGACTGGAGAGAATAAGTGAATAAAAAATGGACACCTTAGATAGTAATCACTTTTGGCTAAAAAGCATAAAACATGAAGTCTGCAAGAATGCTCCATGACAATCATTTAGCGTTAGTCCCACCCAAGATTAAGGCTCCTATCTAAAATTTACCTCAGATTTGTTTTCCTTTGTGTAAAATTACCTGAGCACAGATATCAAAGATCTACAGAGCTTTTAAAATACCTGCAGATACTTCAAAAATCTGTAGATAACTTAAAAGCAAAATATCCATATATTTAATTCTACCAGCTAAATATTCTCAAGAAAATAACCAACAGAACAACATTTTGGTATGTCAGTAAAGCCAGGAGAAGAGTGAGCTTAAGCTTTTACTTTCATCCTTTAAAAATGTACATAAAATGCAATCAAATTATTCAAATAGGACTGCTTAATTGTAAACAATGTTTTTTAAAAAACAGAATCAAAATTCTGGCAGTCACTCTTCTATAGATTGTTTACAAATGCTGCTTTTCCTCTTGCTAGAGATGGCTGGTGGTTTCTTAAGCACTAATAAATAGAAAATAAAAGGACCTGCCCCACTGTCTTCTGTATTATAATTTGCACTTTGTGTCCTAGAAGCATGAATTCTGTCATTATCATTTGCTAAGATTTAATCTCTGGACACCTGTAAGGCCCAGACCCAGAAAAGCACCTAGCATAATCTTAAGAGCTCTGCAGAATCAGGTTAGGTTCAGTAAGGTTAAAGATAAACATGCACTTTAATAATTTGCTGCACTGGAACTCATAAAATTTTTGAAGTGCAAGGCAGAAAAGCATCAGGTTCATGGTCAAACCAGCTCCCAGCAAAGTCAACACTATCACATAGAGGAGTATCAGACCCTTAACCTAATTTTAAAAACTCAAAAAAGACAACACTGTACAGAAGATAGATGTACATACTTTCACCAAACAAAAGACTGTATGGGACCATTTCCACCAGAAGCCTTTGGAAATATACCCTATTAAAAGAGGTTTCTGGATTTTATTGAAACAACTGAAAAAACACAAAGAAACACAAAACACACCATCACCTTTTCCTCCTCCTGCCTTACATACTAGTTCCCATCTTTCATTCCCAAAAGAAATTAATATAGATAAAAACCTCACTTTAAGCAATGAGCAACTGTATATGAGCCTGAGGAGCAAACGGGACTCTTCTATTCAAATACACTGGGTTAACTTCAATATGACAATGTTATCTGTGTTGTTGAACTAGGACTAGCTGATTGCCAAGGGCATTTTACAATCACTTACAATCCTGTATAAAGAGAAGGTACCAAAAATTCCCAATGAAATATGAACCTAGGAATAAAAAAATGAAAAAGAAAGAAAGAACTAGATTGATGATGGATGAGTGTTCCAGATAATTAAAAAAGAAAATAACAGCAGTCTGTAGTACCCATAATTCTGTGTATAAATAGCAGGTATTCCAAATAAAATGCTACAGTTGGTTGAAAAACTAAATTGAACACTGCTTTCATATTAAATAGATTAAAATATTCATCCACCGAGAAATTACATTGATAAATAAAATATTTTCATGTATAACGAAGGGGCAGGCTAGTTCCAGGCTTTTTATGCCAAATATGAAAGGTCTGAAAAACAAAAGTAAATTGTACAGTAGTTCTAGTCTCTTAAATTTACAATACTGAAACCAGCAGGATTTGGCTAAATAATACAGTTTAAATAAGCTAATCTAAAGGAACAGTGCGTCCTGTAAACATCTGACACAAACCACATTGCATTCTGATGGGGTGGCTATACCTTCTCTATGCAGGAGAAAGACAATTCAACTGATGGTGGTAACAAGGGATGCAATCTAAAGGCAACATTCCTGTTCTTCAGTAAGGCTTGTAAAAAATTTGAGCTGTGTACGTATGACAGCCTGTACAATTCTGAAATTTCTGGAAAGCTCTTAAGTTTAAAAAAAGCCTAAATGTTTTAGGTATAAAACACACATTGAGAAGATGTCCTTTTAAATTATGTGTAAAAGTGTCTGGCACCAGAAACAAACACTTAGTATTATTATACCTAAGAAAAAAAGCAAAGAATCACTCAAGTGTCCCTGAACTTCAGAGGAGATGCAGCCAATTAGGTTACTTTGTGTTGTTCTTCCCTCTGGAAAAGGAGCCATGAACACACACTCTTAAGCTGCCTGTTCTATAACATCATCAGTTATATATATATATTATATATAATGCATATATATAGTATACATGTATATAGTATGCATATATAATATATATATATATTTGCATACACATTTCTTTTACCTCAATCTGGAATCATCTGGTTTCATGCAACACACCTATCAAGAATCAAAACTATTAATTAGATCATAGCTGGTGTAACTTTGATATCAAATCTTTTATTATATAGTGATTGAGTGTTGCTCAGCATCAATCAGCTCTGACTAGAATCCTCATCCTTCAGTCCAGTTCACACGTTGCCTCCATCACCCTTTCTTCAGCCCCCTTCACACAAAGCCTCCACTTGATGTTCACTGCTGAGGCACCTCTGTCAGCCTCTGAAGGTAGCTCTGTGTTGCTGGCATTGAGAGAACAAACTGAACTGTCCTGTGACCTATTCGGTAGCAGCCATATCCCAGCAGTCCAAAAACTGTTGCTTTTAAAACAAATTTGAAAATCTTACTTGAAGCTGATGGAGGAGGCACTCTGAAACAAAAGACAGAAAACACTATTAATATTTGCATAGCTGGAAACAGTAGGCATTTTCCAATTAAAAAAATAAGTATATTTTCTCCCCTTCCTCCCAGTAGTGCAGGTAATAGATGCATCATGAATGAACAATGTATTTTTTCATGGTCAAGAGCTTAATATAATTAAATAACAATAAAAATTAATAAATACTAACAAAGCCTTTTCTACTTATGTATTATGCCACTCTTACTGGCTAGGAATCTTTACTTGTCCACCACCCTGCCAAAATAACTAAGTCAAAATCCAAACCTCTAGAAGAATGCTAGAAGTGAATAGTGAGATTTTCACAGAGCCACTTGGAAGTCTCTGCACTGTCAGAGGACAACAGGCACACCAGGTCTACTCCTCCACCTTCAAGCAGTGTCAGTGTTGGTGTATGAAGCAAAGTTAATATTACCTTCCCAATAAAGCTGACTTTGAGAGCTCAGCCACATGCACATGCAGCCCTGCACCCTCACTAACAGGCTCTGCAGCAGCTCAGCTGGCCCTGCACCCACAGCAACTCAATCCTCTCACAGGCATCTCACAGATTTCCATATATTGTTTCAAAGAAGCCTCAGGCTATCATTTATTTTTTTATATCCAGAAAAAGTTTCTAATGTATTCAGAAGTAATTAGTTACAACAGCACAAAAACACTGGGTGCTCCCAAACCAAGTTTGATGTGCTGAGATTAGGATATAACTGGACTGAGTTTAGAGCCATGTGCTCAAACTAGGGAAAAGTTGTCACTGGTAAGACTTTGCACATTATAGCAATATACAGGAGAGTTTGAAAAAAGAGTATGTATTGAACCAAGAACTGAACCTATTTACACCCTTCTCGACCTACTCTCTCAATTCTAATTCCTCACCGCAATTTTAAAAAAATCAATTAATAACAGCTGATCAATTAATAACAGTACTAATAATGCCAAGGTCATGGGTTCAATCCCTGTATGGGCCATTCACTTAGGAGTTGGACTCTGTGATCCTCATACAATCCTTCCAACTCAAAATATTCTGTGACAGACAGGAAGGTCTGCTTGGAGTTGGGCTCAGTGCATGAACTCAAAAATTAGAAAAAGATTAGAAATATATGTATGTTTTTATCCAGACAATTTCCAAGTTCATGTTGCAACTTCTAAACTTTAACTAAATACCTGTGAAAGTCTTAAAAACTTGACACCTTAGAGAGGTGATGAATACTAAACACAAAAGAAAGGCCTAGCTCTGCTCTGCAACTGCAGTGCAACAGTATGAGGGGCAAAAAAGTTTAAAGAAAAGTAAGTAAAAAATATAGCACTCTTATGAATGTAATTTGCTTCAATTATTTCAGAAAATCAAGTTATTGCAATATTAATGTCTTGTGAAAAATACTAAACTCTTCTGCTCAGTTATGGCACTGGCATGGTAAAGACAGTCAAGTCAGAGCCTAAACTTTGAAGAGAAAGCCCTTCTATGCAGACTGGGAGATGTGCATTTGGTCTTTGGGCTGTGTTGTCAATGACGCAATCAACTTCCTCCACACAACTACATGGATTTGGACAACCTCATTGTAAAGGCTATTGGTGAGGGTGCAGAGGAATATGGACATCTAGTTTGTGACTCCATCTGAGGCTTAGCCTTAGGAGATGGCTATAAATGGCTAGGCAGAGCTTCATAGTTTGCATTCTTGAATCCAGACAACAGAAGTTTCTCTAAATCGTATTTCAGATGTCTAAACATACCATTTATGTGGATGTCAGTCTTTTCTGATTTTCATAGCCTCTGAAGAGATGGGTGAGGTGGTACATAAACACAATAAATGGATGTGATAAGGAAAGTGTCAATATTTGAAAGACTCTATAATCCTAAAGCACCACAGAGCAATAGTACTAGGCTCTATTACAATGTCTCCTGTATTTCTGAAGTCCTGACCTTTGTGGCTTTATGGGATACACACAGTCTGAGTGCCTTGGTTCTTCAATTCTGTCTTTTACAAAGCACATACATCTGTTTTAATAGGTACTTTGAAGCAAGAGTTCACCAGATCCATGGCTTAAACCAGCTCATAATTAGTGAGGTATACACATTAAAACAAGCCATTCCTTAGATACACTGTTAAAAATAGGCTACAAGAAACTGTGACACTAAGCTGGTCAGAGCCAGCAGTGTCATGACAAAACAAAACCTTTAAATTCAATGATTTATATTTACCTAAGTTAGACTAAAAGCCTTGTTCTGTTTTCACCATCTTCTACAGCCCTCATTTGAATTTTCATTTTAGAAGACTTAAATGAGGACCAATTAATTTTCTAATGCCCTAATAACAAGGGCATATTCTCATCTCTACTTTCCTGCATATTCAACTATATATTTTTTTCCTTTGATATTTTCTTTTTCTTTGCTGTAAGCACAATCTGCAAAGTGCTGCACAGCAAGTCAGTGAGCTGACAGGGCAGGGCTGACAGAAGAGATGCTTCTTCAAGCTGTGACAACCAACCAAAAAAACTCCAAAGAAACTACTGGATTTTAGTAAGAGAAGCTGTTTCATCAACGTGTAGGAAAGGATGACTTACCTCATTATTTCCTGGATCTTTAAGTCAGAATTCCAGTTCTTTTCAATTCCAGGTACGTGACCCATGCCAACAACACCAACTACAACAGCTGGGATATATTTTCTAGGTTCATCTGAGAAAGAGAGATGGAGAGAAAGGAACAGATCTGTAAAAGAACTAATTTCAAGCTATAAATAAATAGGCAATGTGTGAGATTACAGAACTGATTTTTCCAAGATATAGGGGCTTTTACTACAAGATATTGAAACCCTGTTATTATATACTCATCTCACCCACTGCCTCTTTCACTGAAAGTCTTAAAATGTCAGCACAGTTTCTGGATTTTCAGGAATCATTTATTTAATAAATAGACCTGGCAGTGTTCATACTCCAGCCTCAGGGTGAAAGGCTCAGCATATGCAAGCTAAATTAATTTCTTTACTTCTCTGTGTAGGTCATGTTTCTGTGCTGCTTATGAGGGACACCACCAGTCTTTGCCACCTCCTGAACAGAGAACTTTCTCTGCCACTTTGGCCAGTGGCACCTGGTACACAAAGTGTAACAAGATTTGGGCTCACAATTGGAGAACAATGCTTGAGACCTCACCTGTCCCTATGAAAGTCACTGTTAGAGACCTGGCCTCAGCAACAGCAAACCCAAGCCAGTGACATGCAGCAGTCAGCCAGCTACCATCAGACCAACACAACACATTCTGGCTCTCACCATCACTTCCCATCTACCATCCAAATTTCACAACACCCAAAATGTGGTTTCTGGACGTTCTCCCCAATGAAAAATATAGCACCATGCCTAAATAAAAACAACTCACAAAAGTCTTTCTAAGTAATAATAATGAGGTTGCTTTCCTATGGGGATAATTCTGTGTATTATATAAATATAAAATACAAGTTCCACTGTATTGCTTTAAATATTCATCCTTGATTTTTCCAGAAAAAAGAATAAACATGAAGAGCAACCCACCTCAAAATGGAAGAAAACTGTATTGAAAATACTAGAACTATTTACCAAATAGTTTTTTTAAATTTTCTTTTTCTCGGTCTATTCTAGGGTTGCTCTAAATCAGAACTGCAACTACAACAGAAGTTCTACACTGAAGTGATGACAAACATTATCTTCTTAAGATATTAAGTAAGAGTTAACATACTTCAGTATGCTTATCTATAGGAAGGGCATGCAAATCACATATGCCAGTAGAGTACTTCCAAATATTAGAGAAATACAATTTTTCTGTATGCTATATTTTGTTGAAACAGCCAAGACATGATATGATTATTATTGCCAGATCAAAGTTCCTAGCAGCCCAATTTATAATTAATAAAAAACCTATGTAGAATACTGAAATTAGAGAATCAACTTATCAAGAAATGAGTCCCTCTGCAGCCAGTGTAAACAATGAATTTGGTGAGATAATGGGGCAAGTGAGAAAGATGACTGTCCCATGCTGTGCTGTCATACCAGCTCCCTGCCTTTTGAAATAGCTGTCTGGCTATTTCCAGTTTTAAACAGCACAATGAGGAAGGAAACATTAACTTAAGAGACAGTCTACTGCTCTAGGTGATTCAACAGAAGACTAATACCCCTTTTTAACTTTTTAAGCATTGTATCTTAGGTGACACGAGGCATTCGTGAACAGAACATCCCAGGTTTCCTGAGAACTGAGCTTTGGACCAGTACACAAAGAACACCTTGCTGGTTATAATCTCTTTTAAAACAATTACTTTCTGAAGCTCGAGGTAGTTCTATCTGCTTTGCTGCTTGTTTCAGCATGTAGGTCAAGTAAATATCTCGTTCAGAGACAATCGTTCGATGAAGATCGGGGAATTCTCCAATCATTTCTGCCATCATCTGTTCCAGTAAATCCTTCTGTTTGCATTTCTCCACATCATCTTTACTGAAAGAAAGGTAAGTTTTCTCAGTATCTGCTGCACTTTTAAAGGTCAACACAGACAGACTAATGAATAAAAACAACTGGGTGTTATACACATTATCCACATAAACACAGTCTACAGTTCTCCTCGCCCAGTTTCCTCTCCAGAAGGAAAATAATCTCCGTAAACCTGTAAAACTTGATACCTAACAATGCCTCTACAGAGAAAGGAAAGGGAAAGAAAAAAGGTCACTTGCCTTCAGCCAGTTCAACTGGATTTTCTCCCTTCCCACTTTAAAAGTTGACAACTCAACTCAGCAAAACCACTAGGGCTTAAAAGGCAAGAGTTACCATGGTGCCCCACTTTCAGTGTGTATTAACAAGCTTAGAAGAGCCTACACACAGCTCTTCTGAGGAAGCAGATCTGATCACTGAACACAAAGAGACTCTACTTAAGGAACAAATAAGCCACACTGAAAGGCAGAGTCTGAGGGCATGGAAAAAGATCTGCAGATTGCTACTGTCAATCACAGGTCTTCAGCAGGGAACTCAGAGTTATAAACCAATTCCCAGAACAGAAGAATAGCAAATGGGCAGGAAATTAAACACAGAACTGCAGGAGTAAATGTAATGAGCTTTTGTTCTTTTCATGGGTGCTATAAACCCTGCTGTTAGCACCCCTAACTTCGGATCACAGATTATGGCAACAAAATTATCTGGTTTGGCATCACTGTCTGCTAAAGAATGATGGCTTCCTTTAGTTTGCAAGATGAAAAGGACACTACAAACATCAGCAGGGCAACCAAAAGGACAAATGCTTGCTTTCAACAGACCCAATAACAATCAACAGACTGACAATTTTAATGTTGAATTATTACTCAATTTTCCATGGAACTGCATGTTGATGGCTGGATGCACAGTATCTCTTCTCTACCCAATAACTTTCTGAAATAAATATCTTTTGTTTTCAACCTCTATCCCCATGTTATGTTTAAAAATCAATTGTACAGCAGTAGCTGAAATGTTATGGCCAAGTTTCAGCAGGAAGATCATGCATATACTGTAATAACATTAATACTGCAGTTGAAATCCAGAACGTTCTTAGGATGGATAAAAAATGGGAGAAAACACATAGAAAGAGACCTTTCAAACAGTATCATGCTGGTATTAGACAAGTACTAGCAAGAAAGTGAAAAGTAGTAAGAAAACTTACTTGGTGCATGAACTATAGTTAATGGCTTAAAAGACGGTCAAGCTCATTTTACAGATTAATGTAGCATCAAGTATTTACAGGAAATTACAATTAAGTAAATGTTAAAATTGCAAAACAGAAGGTTTGATTGCCACAACTACAGATTTTTTAGCCCTGGCCCTATTTCAAAAGCCTGTAAAAATGCCATATGCCACTGCATGAGCTGCAGAGCTCCAGTCACAGGCTATAAGCAAAGTACTGAAATTCAGGGGCCAAGTGCACAGGGAATCCAGTTTTGGCACATCTACCACCACTGCAAGTCTGGTGGGTGGACAGTGAATTTAGGAGAGCAACTGTGCATATGTCCTTAGCCAGTTCAGGTAAGTTATCACACATCTGCTTGTGGAAAGAGCATCAACCTTGGCACAGGGATGTCTCTGAAGGGCAGGGGAAACCAAACCGAGCAGAAATAGTAACATAACGCAAGACTTTATAACAATGCACCGTTATAAAGGCAATAGTCACTTGAAGTCTGTGGACAACATGGGAACTCTTGAAGCTTTAAGTTTTCTCTTGCTCCAAAAATCTGCTCAGACAGCAGATTTAGTTCTCAACCCGCCCTGATCATGATGTGAATCAACATAAAAAGCCCAAGACCTATGGAACTCTTAGGAACATACAAATTATTGTACTGAGGCCTTTACTCTCTCTTATTTACAATATCCACACACAGCAGTGGGAAAGATTTTATTTTCAGCATAAAAATAATAAAATACTAATTTAAAGCAATTTTTTAAAGTATTCTAGGAATTCAACAGCACCTAATCCTACACTTCACTTGGAAGTAATGCATCAAAAGACAATTAAAGGAAGAGCTGACACAAGATCAGAAAGACAGCTTTCACTTAAAAAATACATATTATTTCAGGATAGTTTGTATATTCATCCTTCTCACTAACTTCAAATTTCATTGAAACATGCTGAGTACCCTCATACTAAAGTCAAACTGAAGAACTGAATAATCCACCCCAAAAATAAAATATATGGGGTGCTTATTCATACCTGATGGGGTCAGATAAGAAGCAAAGGCCCCAAGCAAGCTTGACCTTTTGCCAGAAGGAAAGTGCAGCAATTGCCCTCTTAAATGTAACAGGGATGGGTCGGTCACCAAGGTGGAATTTACAGAAAGGTACTTTACTGGCCTGAAAGAGAAGATACAAATAACTAGTCAATATTTCATACTGCAGCACAGCACATTCTTATTAACAAACATTAAGGATTTATTGTGTTTTTCAAGGTGTCTTAAAAAGAGCAAGTAGTGTCTCACTTTAACAGAAACAAATATTTCGGCTTTGCAGTAAATAAAATTTACAAAATACTACTACATTGCAAAGGAATAAATCAGCTACACAATGTAGGTATTACAGTAAAAACACTAAATTGTAATGCCACACCCCTGAGTGTCACTTTTACTGAAGCAGAAAGCTTCTGGTTATTACATAAGGTGACAATGGGGGCTTAATATCTGTCTGGGTCTGGGTTAAGTCTGAGGGGAACCAACTGTCATCATTTTGCTTTCACTTAGGACTTGTCAGGATTATTAACCTTGCAGCTGATGATGGCAAAATACGTTAAAGAGCTTGAGACAATAACTGATGCCAGATACCATGTGAGCTTGGCCGTAGCTCACGCTGACAAATTTTAGCACAGTACAGAATTTCTAGAAGATTCTTTCCTATGCAGAGTTGTTTAAAAATTTCCAGCAATTGCTTTAGAAGAGGAGAGAGCTTATTTTTTTTCTTTCCCACTTAAAATGGGAAATACTTAAAATGTTTCATTTTGGTCTAGAATGCTCAAGAAAATACACCTTGAAGAAGTTTTCTTTTTGTTATGGATAAATACACAAAATTATTCCAGATTCTTTATCAGCAATGTTCTCTTAGATTTCCTTACTAGTACATAATTTACAAAAATACAGCAAGATGCATTCTGCAAGATGGATACATACACAGAAAAGAGTCCCAGTATTCCCAGACAAAAAAAAAAAAAAAAAAAGTATTGTGATACCCAGCTACTGTTTAGTTCCAGGTATCACTGCTGGCAGCAGTACAAAAGGTGATGTTGAAAGACCATATAGGACTAACAGACCAGTCAGACATTTCACTTCCCCAGTCTTCCTAGATGAATGGAACATGTCAGATCTCATTAATCCTTTAGAGTTAGTTTTCACAGCCTGAAATCCTGACACTACCAACACTGGAATCAAGATCAATATTCAGAATTCAAAAACAACTATTTAAAAGAAACTAAATTATTAATGAAAACAAATGTCTTCAGAAAGATCATCAGGGAGAAGCCTTATCATTGCAGCCTTTTTGAATTGCTTTCGTAACACTTATGCCTACAAATCTTTGTATGTGAAGGTAAACTTTGAAGTTGAAAATTATTTTTACTAGTTCGTTGGCTTCAGCAGGGGTATGGCCAGAGTGCTCTTTTCTGGCAATAACAAAATGGTTTAAATTGAATTCAACTCTGGAAGCAAAAGGCCAGTAATCTGACCTCAGAAAAGCCATTTTAAGTTCGCACCTCTTTGAAAGCCTCCCTGAATTCTCCTCCTGGGGCCATTCCCAGCTGTTCTGTGATGTGAGCAGAAACCTTCAGAAGCAGCATTTGCATCAATCCAGACATGACTCCGTTCTGGCAGACGAGGGAGAAAAGCATGTAAAAAAAAAATCAGGCTGAAAAATGCACTGCTCACAGAAGTGAAAAAAACAATTATTTTAACAAAGCCAAAGTATTCTGCCTTTCAACAAAAATGGACAGCAGGTTAAGAAAATAAAGAAGGATAGCCAGACTTATTTCAGTCTATATTTACTCTGTGTGCTTGAAGAAAGTGTCTGAATAACTTAATGGTTAAACACAGTTCATACTGTGGATTTAAATTTTCTTGACCTATCTGGATACAAAAAAATAAAGGGACCACAGGAGTATATTCCATTAAATGTACAGTGAACGCCACGTCATAGAAATACTGAAATGAATAACTAGTAATCTAATCCCAGACATTTCTACAATTGTGAAAAACACTAGGTTGAGGACTGGTTAAATGCAGAAACACAGAGAATCTAACATTGTATAAGGAATTGCAGCGTATGATTTTGGCACACAAGATCTTAAAAGAGACATCACAGTCCTGAGTACGAGTCAGTCCCACAAGACTCATGCAGACTCTCTACTGCTTTTTTTGAACAGAGACTTAAAATCAAAACTCTTATCTTGAAAACTAATTCTCCTATGTATACTTACGCAAAATTTTCCTTATCTGACCTTTTCGTAAAAGAATGAAAAGAACATCTCAAATCTGTCCCTTCTGTCCAGCTCTGGCTGTTCTCAAAAGTTACTTTTATGATTAAGATTCAATGACTCAACATTACCTGTCCTAAAGCATAATCTGCACCCTGGTTACACATCTCCTCCAATTTGGCATCAGTCCATAATTCTGGACTGATCAAAAGGGGCACTGCCCCTCCCCTCAACAAAGGCTAATTTCTTACTATATCATCAGCTTCATGCAACTGAAGATGAGGCTACATAGGACAGCCTGACTTAATAAAATTGCAGGAAGTTATCAGAGCTGGAAGTTACCAGAGCAATGTCCTGGTCTCCATTCCTTGCTCAAATGACCCACCTTGTGCTAGACCCAATGCCTGCGTGACCTCTCCAAAGGCTGTGCGTGGTTTGTGATGTTAAATGGACTCAAGAATCACTAAGGACCAGAACTGGCAAAAGAGAGGGGTTCTTTTCAAAGCCAATTGATTACCCGCTTTATCATACTACAAACTAACAAGCATGGAAGAAAGCTGGGCTTTTGGCGAGAGCCAAGGAAGAAACAGGAGAAAAAGTGTTTTCAGCACCCCTGAGATCCAGTTAAAGTGCCTGGACAACAAAAGTTTCCAAAAGTTAAAAAAAGATACTCACAAACCCTCCCCCCAAAAAATCCAGGATAATGAAGCCTGAGATTATTTGCTGGCTGATCTCTCCTTCAGGATTGATGCATCGAAGTTGTATTTTTACACGGTGACAGGAAGATTCATCCTGTTGGCTAACACAGGGGTGCATCTTTGAAGTGTTTCTGAGTTGTCTGTACTCTAAACATGAAACTTAGTGCCTGCCTATTTATTTAGCATCAAGGAGATAAAAGGTGACAAGCAGCCATATATAGCAGCAACCAGCAACAACTGGTCAGCCAGATACTCTCAGGCGATAAAGAGAAAAATGTACAAAAAATTATAAGAGAAAAGAATAAAGGAGGAGGTTATTATCTATACCAGATTATTCAGTGTTGTATAAAGGAAAGCTGACCACAAAAGAGCATTAAATCCTAAGTGGATGGCAATAATTTCATAGGTTATATGCAACAGCCATAAATAAACAGAGCAACACACAAGTATAAAGAAATTTAACTGCACAGGCAGAGGGATGCAAAGGTATTAGCACACAGTAAAGAGAAAGCAAACCACCAATTTCATCAGCTCAATGTTCAACAGCAGTCAGAACGCAAGAAGAATAAGAGAGATCACCAGGAAAGGAACAACAAGGAAACATGAAAGCACTGCTGTACAATTTTTAGCAGACTCCTGCCTTGAGAACAAGACACTTCAACTAGAAAATGTGCAAAGAAATACCAAGCATATGAGATTAAACATACTGTATACTCATGAAGCTTGGGAAAGGATGATGGAGGGAAGATACACTATTGGATAGATGACTATCTTAAAGTCAGTGAAAAGGGCAGGAAGAGAGAGTAAAGAACACTTACATATGGGAACACAGGCTATGCAGGGGGCCTTGGAACTACTCTTTGACTGCATAACAAGCCACTGATCCAGCACCAAGTGCAGAAACAAGCCATGTGTACTTTCATTTGTTATTCTTTTAGAAACCTTAATTTCCATGAAGGAAGGCAGCACAGCCTTGACACCTGGAGCCTAGAACAGGTTTTCCTACTGCTGAAAGTGCACTGGAGGTCAGACTTCAAAACACAAGTGAAGGTAATAAGTGAACAGCAGCGTGGTCCTGTCCACATGGATGTACCTATCATCCACCAATTCATGTTGTATCCATTTTATTTAAGAGGACTAACTCTGTGGGTTACGTAAACATGGAGGGCTGTATTACACAGTGCAAAAGGTGAGCTTTTTTCACTAGCCAGAACCAGCATTAAAATATTTTCCTCCACAAGTAACTTCAGACAAAAAGAAATTAAGCTATGATTCTGTTGTCACTAGCTCACTTTCTCTTCTCTCCCTAAAGCAAGGTTTCTCAACTGCCCCTTTCTGCCAAGACTGGTAATCTTACAGCTGATGGGAGATGATGCAGCAAAAAACCAAGCCCTGCTCAAACTAACACAGGGCCCTGGCATGGACACAGAAGGGACAACAGAACCAGGAAGCCAGGGAGAAGATAAGAGAAAACCTGTCTTACCAGTTTGGTTTAAGCCAACTGTTACTGCACATCTCCTGGTTATCCACATTTGAGCCAGGTATCAGTCTAGATCATGTTGCTTTGCTTAATGGAAAGCAAACAGGTACTTCTCTGCAAACAACTGTAAGGGTTTTGAAATTCAAGGAGGAGCTAAAGAAAGTCTGGTTTTAACCTGCAGCAGTTATTTGATAAGCTGTGGATGCCAGTGTCCCATTGCAAATATGTATGTTTCATGTTAACATTCTGCTCAGTTTCCAGTTTCAATTAAGAGCAATGAAATTTTACTGCTTAATACTTATGTGATTATAAAAATACACCATTTGGGCTTTCTTCCCTCATTTCCAAACTCAAGGATGAAAGTTAAAAGCAGCTTTGACTTTTAGTGTAGCTTTTAGGCCTATCTCATTTCAATGAGAGGACGCAACTAAGGCATAACTGAGGAACTTCCCAACTGGTCTGATTTTTATTAGAGAAAACAAAGACACTGTAATTTGCCGGGAGACAGTTGGACTGTTATTGCTGGTTTTCCCTATATATTCCATGCTGTTAGTGATTTGAAGGGGAAAGGTTGGGGGATATTTGGTTGAGACTATAGATGGAGAAATACTTTCCTTAAAAGGCCCAATGTTCAAATACTTTATTTGCAGGAATAATGCAAATAATAAAAAAGGAGACTAATGCTGAGCTGGAACAATAGGAAGGATCCTGGCAGTATTCTCCAGCTTTGGAGCCAACAGTCTGTGTTTTCTACTGTCTGCACACAAGATCACTTCAAGCCCTGGTAGGAAGTGGTAACTGCAAAGCTGGCAACAGGAATTTACATCACAGAGAAACGTCTGCTAATTTGTTTTCATTGTCCTTTTCCTCTTAACACAGCAAAAGCTGTTGCATTTAGCTTTGATATTGAAAAAAAAAGGTCCTGTGCCTGTTCACAAAGTCAGAAGATCCTCAGCTATTGCTGTTCCAGTTGTTGTGAACATGCATTTTGGCTACATGCATCAGAATAATCCCCCTTACCCAAGATAAAGAGATAGATGCAGCAATTCATGCAATATGCAAGTGTTTTGCAATGTCTTTTCCTTTGATAGGGCATAAATAAAGAAAACAGGAAAGACACATTATTGCCTAACTGTGTGAGTCAGAAAGCCTGCCCTGAGACCCTGTGTGTGAGTACACACACTGGAGGGCCCTGAGCCACAGCAAGTGCTTCTGCATGCCTGCAGGTTATAACCCTGTCAGGGGTGCAGCCCTGGAAATTCCCCACTTACATCAATAAAAGAATTCCAGTATACAGTTACCCCAAAACCAAAATAACAACTGATAAATTTCTTCATCCAACTGGAAACTCTTTTTACTACTGACCACACAATACCATTCTAATCAAGTGTCCTGTCATTTTTAAGTCAACTTTGTGTTGTTTCACTGTGCCTAGCTTAAAATTACTTTAATACAAGCTAACGAGGTGGAACTGAAAAAATACAGGACATTTTGCACACACATCCGGACATGTCCACATCAAAAAGCCAGAGTAGTTATAATTTGAATAAAATACCACACTTTTTAGCCCAAATTTTTCAGAATCCCCCTTCAGGGCCTTTTGTCAATTAGAAACCACTCAAAAGACAAGTGGATACATAGGAATTAAAGAGCAACACACTAGGATGAAGAAAGAGTGCAGCTAAACAGAAAATACCAAAATTAAGTGCTCTTTAAAGAGTTGTGATGCAGATTGCAGGAATAATTATCACATTTACATATATTAGCAGAGCATTACAATTGCAAAGTTAGGCTTCTGTCCTGCAAATGGAACAGCTGTTAAATGCAGGAGGATTCCTGTTCAAGGTCAACAACTTCTCCAACCAATCCAGTTGAGAAAATAAAGTCCTGAATGCTCCATCTGAAAACAAAAAAATCATCCAAACCTAGCTTTGCCACTATAATAGTACTCTCACCTACATCAACAGTAATAGGTTCCCAGCTGGTGGGAACAGTGGTTCTGATTACAATTTGATAAATTGTTCTCAAACATAAACCTTTAATTCTCACTGTAGAAATCATACCTGCTTTATAGCCTGTTGAAGTTTTTCCAGATTTATTTCTTTGGCTTCTTTTAGCAATGTCTTTTCATCCATCTTTAACATAGAAACTCTGTACTGGCACAGTTCCACCACAACTACATCAGGCTGCACTTCTTGTATTGTC
The DNA here is from genome assembly GCA_025920805.1 of Petroica traversi. NCBI lineage: Eukaryota > Metazoa > Chordata > Aves > Passeriformes > Petroicidae > Petroica > Petroica traversi. The sequence goes on from JAHLSL010000009.1 coordinate 26,658,673, forward strand.
TGAAAAAGATGAATTTATTTTTACTGCTTTAGAAAGGAATAAACAGAAATCCAGCCAATATCAACACTTTAAAGAGAAAAGGGACCCTAAAAGGACATTCCAACAATCATTTTCAATTAAAAAAAACCAGAATAGTAAATAAGGCTTCTCCAAATAACTACACATTGACAAAAATACTAAGGAAGGTGACAGCAAAATGCCTTAATTACTGGATGCTTTGGGACAGGATAATGGTGAACATGTTGTGCTGGGGAGGGGAGCAGAGAAGAAACACTTCATGTTAAACTTCTCAAATCCACAAAATTAATTTGACTGTGCTCTGTAGTATTTTGCAATCTGAGTTAGAACATACTTTGTGCCAGAATTGTCAGCCCTGGTTCTTACAAGATTCCTCCCCCATGAGCTCCTGGGTACTAAAGCACCTCTAAATTGCAGAGTTTGCAGGAAGTACAATACGAAATAGTTCCTACTTGTGGTAGGGCTTCAGATCTGTGGAGGCCAGTGGGCTGCTGACCAGGATTCTGAGAGGGCCTGCTGGTGACAGGGCCCCTAGGGCTGTGTCATCCTCCTCAGTCAGGCTGGTTTTGAGCTTTCGCCCTAATACTCCCGGAGGTGTTGTCTACATTTATGTTAATCTCCTTATCCCAGTTGGCCTCTCTTCCTCTTTTGCCCTTAGAAGAAAACTTGCCATAATGTTCTCCCCAGTACCCCTTGGCTCTCTCCCTATTGGTTACCACCCATCTGTATATAAGGTCTGTTCTCTCTTTGTCCCCAGACTTTTCAGGCTGTCCATTAATCCTGACTCCTGCACCAAGACCCCTGTCTCCTCTTAACTGCTGAGTGTGTGCTCTAGCCTGCCCTGAGTGTGTG
>JAHLSL010000009.1:26659552-26675778 GCA_025920805.1 Petroica traversi
GAGTGCGTGTGCTCTAGCCTGCCCTGAGTGCGTGTGCTCTAGCCTGCTGCACAGTGAGGGGCTGACTGACTGTCCTGCTGCCCCGGGCTGCAGGGACACCTTGGACTTTGTGGCTGCTCTGACCAGCTGGGCTAACACCAAGGCAGAGACAGACCTATTTGCAGCTTGAAAATGGAGTCCAAGTTTGTGCAGCATGGTTTTACAGCCAGATATTGTACAGACAACGCAAGCTTCACCAGTGAGATTTCTACTTTCAACACTGGTGCTGTATCTGCCTTTTCTATTGAAGGGCAAATAAAAACATTTGAGTTGGGAGAACAATGTATTGCCTCAAAAATTATTACTGTAATTACTGTACAGTAATTATTACTGTTTGCCTCTCATCCCATAGTGCCGTTAGCCCTCCAGCAGCCAACTAGAAAAAACAGAGCCTGAAGTTTACAGTCCAGAGAGCTGGACTTCATTCCACTTAGTGCTAAGTTGAAAACATTATAAAGATGCTGCTGAAGGGCTCACAGTGAGATTTACCTTTACTACATCCTTTTTGCTGCTGTCACTGAAGTGGGCTGTTCCAACCACATATACTTTAGAACCATCCTCGGTGTCAAGCTCAGTCACAGTGCTTGGTAAAGCAGGCCTTTTCTGCCTCTTCTTCAACTTCATCTCCAGGAGAATTTTAAATGCATCTGCATCAGCTATAAATGTAAAGAAAAACAGAAAAGAAAAGCACACATGATATAAAGTGCAGGTAAGTAAGACAGGAAATAAAAATGTCGCCACTAAACAGCAGAGCAGAGCTAAAAGGCCATTGATTTACCACTGTAATCTTACATTCAATTCTGAAGCTACATCATTGAGAGTGCCATCACTGGAGAGGCTGCCTCCAAGCATGGGTCTCAGTCCAGGTTTCCTACCCTGTGGACACTGGGACAGGTTGTCCACGCAGTTCAGTAAGGGAAAGAGAGAAGCTGTGTGGCAGGTGAGGTGGACAGAGAAGCAAAGAATTCTTAGAAAAGGTATACACTAAATTAGAGGAAAAAAAAGAAAAAAAAAGGCATTTTAAAAATTCTAAACCAAAAGAGTTCCATTTTGGGACTCTTATTTATATAAATGATAGCAACACATGGACACTGGTGTGAATATGATGGCAAAGTCATCACCTCCACATATTGGTACATATAGGATACCTACAGTACCAACCTTCCCTTATCCTGTGATTAAGACACCAGGAATCAGTACACAAAGGAAAATTTAACCTCAAGAGGTATTTAAGTCAGGAATCCAATCATTCTTTCCTAGTTTCAACAACTATTTAAGATCAAAATTGTACAATGTGAGTTTAGCCTCTCTATGTCAAGCTTGCTGTATGGAAAACAGGAGGATCTATCCATTCCATCACAGTTGCTCGTTAAATGCCAGATAGCCTCACTGACTGGGACAGAAATTTTACATCAATGAGAAATTAAAGTTGCTTTGAATGAGTAATCTAAGTGGCAATGCATCTTAGCAAAAAAGTATCAAGCAGGAAAGCAGAGTTTTGTTTCCAACCAACTCTCTTTCTCTGGCAAGCTGCTGTACAAGTTAGCAGAGGTCTCAAGTGGTCTCCAGAAGCCTGGAATAGGATCATAAGCCCAGAGAAAAAAAAAAAAGATTAGTGAACAGTTTGTAGGCAGGATGTCAAAGATGCAGATAAATTACAGCCTCCTACCACACATTCATTTTATGAATCTGGTTTAACCGTGTGGCTCTGGCCCCAGTTCTGTTCCACAAATACTAAGCTTGTAAGACTATATGCAAAAAAAAACAAACAAAAAAAACCAACAACCCCAAACCAAAACCAACCAAACAAAAACCCCACCAATTTAAAAGAAAATCAACCAAACAAAAGAGAAAACCCAAACCAAAAAATCAAAAGCAACCCTTCAACATCCTTCTTAGCATATTAGCAACCTACTACTTCATGGTCAATACCCAAGAACATGGTGTGTTGCAATCAGTACTGTCTGAGCTAAGACAGTGCTGCTGCTGAAACAGATGGTGATACTAAAGAGGAGGTAAGGAAAACATGACTGAAAAAGGAAGAAGAGGTTGTTGCAAGAGCTGTTGCATTTGTAGCACTCTCAGTCTCATACTTAAAAAAGCAGCCATAGCAGATCAACAAAAATCCATCCATCCTGTCTCACACTACGGTTAAAAGTGGATGCCTAATGGAGAACATAATACATGGCAAGCGTGTGTAATACCTGTCTCAAATGTTTCCTAGCCTAAAGCCATTTATTGTTCAGATTCTCCCAGTTAAAAGTGGCTTCTACATATTTGGTAACCCTTAAAAAGTGTAATTTGTATTTATTTTTCAAGCTTTCACCTCATACATACACTGAGTACTGGACTGAATAAAGTTTCATGTGAAGAAAAAATGTGATAATGGTACAGCACCAGATGTCATAATTTAAGGACACAATTAAGAAAAACATTCTCAGGAGCAGCTATGGTTTTTATTGAACCAACTTTTCCATCTGGAGAAAAAAGCAACATAAAAAAATTCATCTGTTTCTTTAGGTCTGCATACACTTCCCATAGCTTTAGTCAAGGCTCTGTTTGCTCCCATGAAAGCTGAGAGCCCTAGGAATTATTCAGCAATGTTACTGTTACACGCTAATTTGCCCCAAGGTGGTTCAGAGCCTATTATTTGCCAGAAAGCACAATCTGAATGTTCCTATTGTTATAAATGAGCACTGTATACATTAATATCACAACAGTGTATCAATATACATAAAGCAAATCCTAAGGCACCTTTGTTTTTTCCTCTTGAGAAAAAAATGCCTATCATTATCTGATCTAATCAACAACAGGTGAGAAAAGATAGTCTTCCTGGGCTTCATAAGACAGTTTTGACTGGAGTACTTCTATTGCCACATCCTGCAGGCTTGCCAAAACATTATCATGCTAGCATGGGCAAAGCATTCCACTTGGGACAACTGATCAACATCACATCACTAGATGCCAGACTGTCAAAGCAAACACATACTCATGCATCACCGGCTTAGACAGCAATAACTGAGCTTAAAACAATAGCTGAGTGTATCTATTAAATCTAAAAATATTTACTTTTGAAAGTATGGGATCAGCAAACTGACAATCGATACGTCATTGTTCTTTCTAAATTTGATCTACACAACCAGGCTTTGAAACAAACCAAGAACAGATTAAATCAGCTATGACTTCATTAGCATCTCCCTTTTTTGCTTACAGCTTGTCCTTTTTAGGTAAGGAAAAGGCAAGGACATTTAGTTTAATACCCTTCCAGTATGACACACCCTCCCCAGTCAAACCAGAAACATACAGATATGCTGTGATACACTTGACGTTTCCTTTGGGCCATCTTCTGGTGCATCAGAGGACGACATTGGATCTGCAGCAGCCTGTATGAAAGAAATTCAAAAGGAGGCTGGGAATTATAATGGAATGTTTTATACATCTTTCCCTCAGTGAGTTTACTCAGTTTGAACCTACTGATAGTATTCAAGCAAGTAAACAATTTAAGCAGTGTCACAGCTTGAAACATCTGTGGTTTTACAGCTATTTTTACCTAGCTGCCTGAGTATGAGAAAGAACATATTAAAAACTAACTACTTCATGGCTGTTTTAAGAGATAATATTTATACCTGACATGGAGTTTTTAAATAAATGGGATTCCAGATAAAAAGAACAAATTTATCTTAAACTACTACAGCACCTTCTGTGTTGAAAACTGTGCACTGATTATTGTAATACCATTTGACTCAACTACAAGTCAGCATTAGTCTGTCAGGAGTCTGACAAAGTTAATCAGTACTCACAAGACTAAATACATGAATTCTAGAAGAGTCAGACCAAATATTTGTTGGAATAAGGCAATTACACAATATGTACCTCAAATCTTAAAAAGTTCATGTGATTGATGCCTTCATACATATCAAAAATTAAAGTCAAAAAGATACAAGTGATCTGTAGAGCTTTGCTCTGTAAAGGAACAGAAGGTAATTGAAGAGGTTCCTGAAGACTGACTCTTAGATATCATCACTAGAAGTATATGACACAGGTCTTTGGCTAACAAAAACCTTTCTTATTTTTAATTAACCAGCAAGTTTTAAACCCTGTGCATAGAATTCAAACAATTTATTCAGCCGATGTCATTCAAACCAGAGAGGCAGAGTTAGTGCAGAAAAGACTCAGCAGTAAGGGAAAGCTAAATTATAAACACCTTTGGACAACTACCTTAATTCAAAGTTTGATCATGTTGATTATTGGAAAAATTTGGAATTTCTGAACAACACTAGGTCAAAAAGTTAGAGATGGGATGAGAACACATCATCATTTAAGTACTTTACAAAGGAAAGACAATATTAATGAGTGAGCAAGCAGGCAGCCAACCTCTCCTGACAGATGTCAGCTTTTTAGCTAAAATGACTGGTTTATTTACTTTGTACTTAACCTGGTAAGGTTTAAAGCAAAGCTGTACAAAGCACGTCCAATTGTTAAGAGCTTTCTACATGAATAATTATATTCTTCTTCCATTCCATGATATCAAACAGGAATTTTGAGAAAAAAAATCCTGAGGGTCTTACCGTGGCCCCACTGAAGGCAAGGAAAAATTTATGATATATTTCATGGAGTAAACTCAAAAAGTACAACAGCTTTACAGTGCAAAGTTTAAAATTCTCACAGCAACACATCATGCTTTTCCTACAAAGTAAAAGTCTGTTCATTGACAACTGCAAACTGCAATTACACTGCAAATTGCAATTACATGTACAAATCTAATTTAACACCAGCTCAGCTTTTGATCACAACATATGGTTTGACTCTACTGCTTGCATACGTTAAGTCTAGTCACAAAAATATTTTGGAAAAATTTATCCATCGGTAACATATGGAATTAATCCTGTCACTTATGCTGGCTTTGTCATTACAACACTGCAATGAGCACAGCACTAAGCCACCATATTAGGAGTCTGTTATTCTTTTTTTTATTAATGGGACAAAAGAACCAACATTCTTATACTTCATAAGATAAAATTTCCTGAGCTTCGCCTATTATACCAGAAAAAGGTTTTGAGATACATGGATATGAAAGGAGAAAAAAAAAAATCAACAGAAAGGACAGAAAAAGCATCTCAGTTTAATTTGGCAAGGAACTTCAGCCATGTACAATGAGATTATTCCCATATAATCAATTTCTGTAATTTACTCACAAAACCTTCTTCCTCCTAAATGTTTAATATTACAGGTTAGGCTATTTCATGCAATTCCTTACTTGCAAGTAGAATAATAGAAAATAATCACTTTAGCTTTTGCAACTGAAGGGAAAGAGAACCTGAAAAGAACCTAAATATGTCAAGAAAAATAGCACTCAGCTCTCCATTTCCATTTTAAAAGGGGTCTCACTTTGGCATTCTCAGTCCTAAGACTTTGCAGTACTTCCCCACGAATGAGTGGAAGAACCTAATTCAATCTTGACCTTCCTTGCAACTGTACTGAAATACAAATTTTATCTCCAAGCCCTACCTCAGGCTGTTGCTCCTCTTGCATTCCTGCAGCGTAGGCTTATTTGCACCAACCACACAAGAGCTGCAAGACGTAAAAAGAAATGGGAGAGAATTAAAAATTAATGGCGCAACCCAGAATTATTTGCTCAAGAACTGTGAGGAGAAGAAAAAATATGTCTCTACAGTATCTAATAAAGGTTGAAGTAATAAAAGCAGCAAAGTGAAGAGGCACAATTGACACTTCTTCAACTCTACTGCTGTTAAAATAAACAAAACAAACTAACAGCAACTCCCCCAGCAGTAGGTAAAACTAGCCTGTTTCAGTACGGTTCTTGAGGTGGCTCTAAAGCCAGAGCACGGTTTCTCCAACAGCAAAAATCTTGTCAACTTAATCAGTAGTCTATCTTGTCCATATAAACTACATCAAGACAGCTTTTAGGCAAATTTTAGGAATCATCTATATTTCTAGGACTTCACTGCTGCACAGAATAGGAGAGCGGTCACAATCTTAATATTCAACTATGACTATAGTAATACACGTTGTTTTATCTGCGTCATGCGATCACATGTATTTACAAACACGCCAGGGTTAGGTCAGCTAGTATCTGTGTAACAAACCCAAGAAACTAGGTTTTCAAACCCTTAGTGAATGGCTTCCATGATTTAGGGTAACAATAGGGATGAAAGAAGGAATCTTAAAAGTGCAAAGTTCTCCCTGAAGCTGGCAGAGTGCTGTGACAGGACTTGGGTGGCACTCTGAGGCAATTACAAGACACTGAATGCATGACAGGTACTCGTTCTGTTTATTCTCACTGCCACCCCACAAATATTGAAGCACTCAAACAACACTTTACTACAGCATTTTGGGCTACCTCCATTTGAGCTATTTCACAGTACATGCAAACAGTGTTTTATTTTATTAAATAAACAGAGAGCAATCCTTAACAACTTATACACAGAATACATTTGCAGTCCCGCTCTGAGGAGTGGACAGACAAGTTTGGCTCCTGCCTACAGTCAGGTGAGGCTGGAGAAAAGGTGCCTGGCATCTGGGTGACAGCACACTTCAGCACAAAAATGTAATGGCAAGTCTTTCCCTTGCCCAAATACAACCATCTCCTGCATAGTAGCGCTCTGCATCCTGGTTTCTAGAAAGACATCTTGCTTTCTAGTTTTGCTTAAAGTAAGTTTCTTTAAAAGAGCATTTGCCTGGGCAGTATGAAGCATGTGAGTTTAATTCTGTCCATTGGCACATCACCCTTCATGCAGCAGAGGGATTTCAGGAATTTGTGCCTTCTCACTGTCCACTGCTCATGGTCAGCAAGCAAACACAACTGCAGGCTGAGCAAGAAAAAAGTGGAGTGACCAAGATCCTGGCTTCTACATGGTATGGTCTCTGGAGCAAAACCCCCATGAAAGTCAACAGAGCCCCGCAGCTTGAGCAGGCAATAGCTACAGATACAGCTCCTGAGTTGAAAGGGTAATACCTCATTAAAACAAAAAATACACACTGCCACAGTCCAAAAGGTTCAATAAAACAAACCATTTAAAAACGTGCAAGAAGTCTGCACAGGCAACAGAAGCACTCCAGTGGTTTTGCTACAAAGCACAATATAATTTTAAAACCACAACCTTCCTGCCTTTCAAGGAGTCAAGTCAAGGAAACTTGGATGTCAGAGTAAGCTGAAATGGCAGGTGAAGCTGAACTGTTCTTCTGCTTCAGTATTTCCACAATTTACAAATGGTGAGGACAGATCTAAAGCAGCACAGCAGAAGGAAACCCCTCCTTAAGAACTGCAACCTGAATAGAACACACCAGCCCACGGACACCTCACTCCAGACAGTCTGTTGGTTTGTGGACTTAAGTAAACCCAGCACTTCTTTTTATCCTGTCCTGTCTCTGACAGACTGGTTTAAACTACTTGTTGACTTAGGCAGTAAACCACACTGGAAAGCAGGCTCCGTTTAAAAAAACACCACTTTTTTCCCACCCACTCTACTAAGGCACTTTTAGTTCAGATGAACAAACAGCTGCAGGAAGAACTGTAGCAGAAAAACTTGAGGAATGGCATGAAGCAGAGATGCTGAAACCAACTGCCCTCTGAGAAAATACTTGTTCAACTACAACATCACTTAGAATGTACCGTAATTCTCATGGTCAGCTCTGGGCTTGGTTCTTAACTGGCTTGTGTGCAAAATACCACAGTGTTTTTCTGGCAGTGATTCAGCTGTCCCTAAACACAACCTAAAGTTCTAAACTTGATTAAGGCCTGCTGGAATTTGAAAACATGTCTCTTATCTACAGAGCGCTCTTCCAAATAATCAACTGCAAGTTTTGTTTAAAGAACAGAATCCTATACAGAAGAACTACACACTGTTTTTTCCCATGAAGTGACATTTTAGAGAACCTCATCCCATTCTCACCACTAGCCAAATTATATGTCTGACACTTGTGGGGATGGGGGGAGAGATCTTCTTTGAAGTTTACTCATTCTAACTAGCACCGGTTTTAATTGACCTATACCTTTGGAGAAAACAAGCCATTTGTTTCCAGCTCCAGCCTCTGCAAGGAATCCATGGAACAATACTTGATCCATGATCAGATGAGAGAATGGGCAGCCACAATGACAGGCAAGCCTGCCACTGTTTTCTTACAGGACAAGTGGGCCCTCATGAGGTTTAGTAAGTGCAAGATGCTACACCTGGGTCAGGGCAATCCCCCATTATCAATACAGGCTGGGGGATGAAGGGACTGAGAACAGCCCGGCTGAAGACTGGGGGTGGCAGTGGATGAGAGGTCGGACATGACCCAGCAATGTGCATCTGCAGCACAGAAAGCCAACTGTGTCCTGGGCTCTGTCCAAAGACAGGGGCCAGCAGGCGAGGGAAGTGATTCTGTCCCTCTGCCCTCCTCTGGTGACCCCCCACCTAGAGTGCTGCATCCAGCTCTGGGGTCCCCAGCACAGGAAGGACACCAATCTGTGGGAGCAAGTCCAGAGGCCACCACAATGGTTAGATGGCTAAAGCATCTCTTCTGCAAGGAAAGGCTGAGACAACAGGTTGTTCAGCCTGGAAAGGAGAAGACTTTAGGGTGACCTAATTGCAACCTTCTAGTATCTGAAGGGAGCCTACAAAAAACATAGAAAGGGGCATTTTATAAGAGCTGTAGTAACAGAACAATGGGGAATGACTTCAAACTGAAAGACAGTAGATTTAGATTAGATATCAGGAAAAAATTCTTTACTGTAAGTGCTTCACCACTGGAACAGGTTGCCCAAACAGGCTGTGGATGCCCTGTCCCTGTGAGAGTTCAAAGCCAAGCTGAATGGAGCTTGGAGCAACCTGATCTAGTGACAGGTATTCCTGTCCACTGCAGGAAGGTTGGAACTAGATTATCTTGAAGATCCCTTCCAACCCAGGAATTCTATGATCTTGTTTTCAGGTGCTTAGATCTGTTCAAGTTACACTGGAAGAGAAATTTTCCATGCAGAAAACCTGTTTCTATACCCAGCAGAGTACAGACAAGGCTGGCTACTCAGCTAGCATCATTCTCCTCAGCAGCACTGGCAAAAGTCCATATATTTTGGGAATTAGTCAGTACCTTGGACTCCAGGCTGACCTAGCTCATCCATGTGAAAGACACTGTCCTCGTACATTTATCTATTCACAGAAGATATCCATGTGCTGTGATATTTGAAATATAATCTTGAAGCCTCTGAGCGAAGACTGAATGTACCTTGCTGTTACACAGATAACCAACCAAAGCATGCAAATTTGTATGCACCTTCTTCCACTATCTCCAATAGCAAGAAAAGGGGCCAATTCAGATCAAATTCTGGCAACCATCTGAACAATTTACATCCATGCATTTCCAAATTTCTTGGAGTTTCATTTTTCAACCTGTGTTTTGGGCTTCTTTTCTTTTTCTTTTTTTAAGTTAACTTTCCTAAGGAAATGACACAAGGTAACAAGGCATCTTATTTGTCTGTGCTTGTTCACCCATCCCTGAATTTTAAACAATTTTGGCAAGCAGGAAAGAGTCTCACAGTCATTTAAAGGTGCAACTCACAGCACTGCTCCTCAAGGAGAAAAAGATCACTGAAGATTAAAGGAGGTGCATGTGAAAAAGTGGTGGTCAGCAGAACTTGCCAGGAAACAGAAGGAAATTCAATGCCAAGTTGAAAAGCCACAGGCAAAAAAAAAATCTGTTCAATTATTTACGTTGTTCCATAATATGTATATCACAATATCTCATAACCTCAAGTTCTACTTACCATGAGATTTGGCATGAACATGTGAAACCAATCAAATTCCCCTCCTCCAGCTACTTCAAAGGCCTGAAAGAGCCTCTTGTGAGATTTATCACTGAAAATCACAGGTCTGATGTTGCACTTCTTTCAGACAAACTGCAAGATTCAGCTTTTAGGCACCCATAAAGACCAGAGATTAGGAAGTATTTCTGTTCTCTTATCTGCCAGGAGATTGTCTTAATCGGGGATTCATTCTCCTGCTGCAAGTACTACCAAGAAAATTCCTGGAGCTAGAAGAAACAAAGAGGGATCTGATCTTGCTCTTTATATTTCAGTAAGACGAGGCTTTGCCTCTGAAAAATTTGCCTCTTGAAAGAACTCCTTGATGATTGAATCTCTGCCTCAAACACCTTTTTTCCAGGTAAGTGGAATTCTTGTGTTTATTATATTTTTGTTAGTCTGAGGGAGCCTGCCATTCACCAGGCCATTAAAAATTGCTGTTTATATATACACATGTGAACAAATGAAGCCATTTTGCCAACTCTTAAGATGCCTGGGCAATAAAATAGGAATTTTTGAGACCACCGAATAAACTGCAAGCCTAGAATGCATCTCTACTGATAGGCACCTATTTTCCTCTCAAGGTTGTCTTGTTCCTACAGCACATGCAGGACAGCCATTGCTACTGTAGGAAAGTACTGCCAAAGAGGGGCTGTATTTTTACCATGCATATGGGCATTATTCTCTTCCCTTCAAAATAGCAAGTTCAGAAAGAAACACCCTGAAAAGTTGAACATCTTCTAGCAATGCTTACCCTGCACAGAGGCTGGCAAAGCAGAGTTAGAAAGAACTACCTGCCATGCTATTTCACATCAGCCCTCCAGTTTTCCTAATATAAACCAGCTTCAGCAGCACTTCTTTGCATGAAATCTTCTCATGAACTCATTTTTCATACCTGACAGCCTTAGTCAACCAAAGTGTTTCAGTTCTAGCTTCATATTTAGGCATCTGAAACTCTCTTAGTGTGCAGTCTCAAAAACACAAGAGGTACACGCATGCACTAATCAGGACTTCTAGCAAGGCAAGTTAAAGAACAAAAGACCCTTTCCTGTTTAATTTCAATGAGATAGTTCAGTAAGAAAATTCAAACACCACACAGACAATTCATTACAGTATCCTCCTACAGTAGGGCTAAATTTGTTCCTTTACTGTCTTGTCTAAATTTGCTTCCTTCAGACAGTGATTCAAGTGAATCGATAAAAAAGCTCTCAGAAAATCTCTCATGCTCCTACCTATAAAGCAACATAGTCAGCTACTTTTTAACAAGATTTTTATTGGATATTTTCCTCCTCCTGAGCTATACAGAAATTCAGAAGCAGCACTTTCCTTCCTCAACATGTTGACACTGCAAGAGGGAAATGAAAGTTGTCTGCAGTCTTATAATTGCTCTGTATTTTCTATGCCCTGCACACACATCAGAATAGCTAGTTGAGAAACTAGGAAAGGAGTCACCAAATTACAGCTTGTTTCATCTTTTATTGAAAGAAACGGACAAAACAGACTATGTTTGATCTCCTCCACAAATGAATCTAAATGCATCTATCAGTGCTTTTGATAGCTAAAATATTCAGTAACATTGCAGAAGGTACCCACATCTCTTGGTACTCAAAGTGTTAATCCTGTAGCTTCCAAGATAGGATTGTATGTGCATCCTTGTTTTACAATTAAGTAACTGAGTACATGAATGCTTAAATACATCTACAAATCTGACCTCTGGTAGCTAAACGAGCAGTTAGAAGGCTCCTGGAACTTTCAAAGCATTTAAATTTTGCAATCTGAATTTTCCTTTGTTTTTAATCATTGGTCCTTCCAGGATCCCCACATCCCCCCACAGGACAGCACTTCCTCATAGTAACACGGCAACACCAATTATCCTTGTTCCTCTAAACCTGCTGTGGGAAAGACAAGAGACAGACTAAGGACTGAATCTGAGAGCAACTTGTCAAACAATGAAGTGGGAGTCACCTGTGAGAATATAGCACAGCTCACACAGGTCATGCTACAACCGAGCCAAAACTGATCTGAAGTGGACATAAGCCACAGGAACACATGAAAGACTGTCACAGACTCATGTGCATGCCCTCTACCAGTATCCCTGTCCATAACAGCTTCCATCAGCTTGGCATGAGATGCAGCAATAAAAATTTACCTCCATCTATGTGCATTAAGTGTGCTGTGTGCCTTTCATCCTCTAAACCAGCAGTATCACTAGCAATGGATATTTGATTTAGCTGGTATAGCCTGCACACTTTACATTCATACTATACACTGCATAAGCACATCTTATTTGAATGTTGCTCCCCTTTAACAGGATCACTTATGTAAACACAAGAGGCATATCAGTACTTCAGAAGATACAGACCCAACCTTTCTCCCACTGACAAACGGTTGCACTCTTTACTCACTGTCTGAAATCCTAACAAAGTACCTTCCATGCTTAACATTTAACCTACTAAGAAGGCAAAACCAAAATAACAGATACCAGCTTAGGTCTCAGCACCATACTCTGCAATGTAAACAGAGTATCCATACTTATTCACAGAAATCTTACAAATGTTTACAAACAATCATCAGCTCCAAATGGTTCCTACTCTGTTGGTAGACTGCTCATACTCAGAAGGATGCTTCAGCTGAAACCTGTCTGCCAATTAATGTAACAGTCATAAATTCAGAAATTGGAATGTATTTCAAAATTATCACCAAGGTGCCCTACTCCACATATTGCATGCTATCTCTTTGACACAAACCCACGCCTTTGAAACTTAACTGAGCAACTGGTTCTGTAACCACAGATGGCTGTAGACCATGGCTCTGATTTCTCATTACTCAAAAGTTCACAAATTTCAAAATACGTATTTTTACCCTCTAGCATCAGTGAGGTGTTCCTGCAAAACAAACTGTGCAGACATATGCAGCCTAAACTCAGGTACCTGCACACTAGAGTCAACATCCATCTGCATGTTTTGGAAGTTAAAAGTCAAAGACAACTACATTCATTTTGCTTGAAAGGAGGTGTTGAAACATAAGAATATGTGGCCTGCGACACTGAAAACATGTTTATCAGTGAAAGACAAGGAAACATTCTCATATGCACTGTGGTTTTGCAAGTTATTGCTATTACACTGTGACTGGGCTACTTGATGAAATGAGTAAGTATGAGGTGGATCAAGATGCTAATGCACAGCATTGCAGATTTATGAACAAACATTAGCCCAAATCCTTACTCTTTTAAGAGGTTATCAAGCCTGTAAAGATATCACTAAATATAAAAAGGAGGGACAGAAGACCACAGTGATGTGTCTCAAGTCTGGACAGGCACTCAGAAACTGACAGCTTTTTAGAACTTCCACATCTATCCAAGTCACCTTCCTATTGTATTCCAATGCAGATTATGTGATTTCAGCAAAGATCTAGAACCAAAATAATTTTATTAGACTTTCCTGTATCCAGCAGATTGGGGTAAAATACTAGTGCATCTCCTCCCTCCAGACCATGTAAAGCTATGAACCAAGTGATACTTCTGGTTTTGGAAAAACTCTCTGCAAAACACTCCCAAGCCGAACAGAAGGAAAAGAGCACAGCTGCTGCATGTGTAGTTTCTATGGAGTTCTATAAGAAGCAGGTTTTCCACTCTGTTCATTACCTACAAGCAGCAAGCAAAGGAGATGGGTGACGAAGTTCTGTGGTGTCAACAGCTGTCTGCTGAGATATGCAGAAGCTGCATCTCAAAGCAGACACATTCACTTTTGCTACAAACACTTTTAAATGCAATCCTTATGATGGTAAAATTGGGATTTCAGAGGACAAAATAATTTTGCTCAACTGCCAAGCACATTACTTATCAGTTGTGTTATTCTGCCCATCCCTTTCATCCTACTCTCCAAACGATATCTGTGAACAAGCCGATCTACTCTTTCAAAGTCATTACGTAAACACAAAGCTGAAAACAGTTACGTGACATGGGCACATATTCTGGCAGCTAGTAAAGAAACTCAGCTCTACTGTGGCAGAGAACTGAAGAAAAACTCCACAGAGACAAAGCTCCAGGGTAGCAAATTCCAGCCTGCAGTCACAGAAGCCCCACGATAACACTAACAACTCAGTACTATCACACTCACAGGAAAGCTGTCCTGCTTCCAAGTCCATCCAGCTGTTGCACCACTCATTTAATCTGTAAAGGATTTTGCACCTGACAAATTCAGCATATATATATTTATATATACTAAAAAAAAAACCACCTCTATTTCCATGACTATCTGCTGCCCTTCCGTGAAATGAAAAAACCCCTCAGCAACTCCTGATGCCAGTTCCTCTCACACAGGCTTTCTTTACAGGCTATGCTGCAACTGGCTGTCTTGTTGCCCTTCTGAAGGACGGCTCCCAGTTGTGCAACATGCAAGATACACATCCTAGCAAGGCAAGAGCAGGATCTCCAGATGCAGCATGCAGGTGACTGGAGACTTTCTTCATTCTCACCAGCAGTCATGGTGCAAGCTCTAGCTCTCTCTCAGAAGTGTGCACACCCTTCTTGAGACAGACCTCTCACCATACAGGCATGACATTGGACTGTCCCTAGAGACAGAGTTATTTTGCAGACAGCCTGGAGGGTTTACCCACTGGAAGACACACACCTGGAGCTCCAGAGTAGTCTTTCCTGTAGCATGATATGCAGTTTCATCAGGACACTTAAGTTCTTGCATGTGGACAAGCTAAGTCCCTGCATCCCTCAATGTTTTCAATCAAAATGGCAAAGCAAGTCAACTAAAGGCAGGGGAAGGGATGAGGCAAGAGTAAGTAGAAAATAGCTCCTTTACATTTTTTTCTTTCTTATTAGAAAAAGAAGCGTAAAGGAAGAAAACTTTTCACTGAGTACATGCATGTCTTCATACAAATTGATAAACTGCAGTTAATATTAAAGTTATGCCTTCCTGAGTCCTGAGAAGATAAAGATACTGTGAAAGCTTAAGTTCAAATACAGAACTGCAGTATTCAAAGCACCTGAAATTTGAATGGCTCTTTAAAAAAACACCCAATAATTGAAGGTCTGAGCTCAGATTCAATTCACACAGGTATTTACAAATATGTTTCTAATCTAGTAACAGCCATCACCAAGAGAATATATTGGTCAGATTTTGTACTAAATAATTTATGAGAGACAGCCAGTGTCCTGTTTCCTGACAGGACAAGGAGAGCTGCAGAATCCTTCTTTCCTACTGGCACTGGCTGGCAAAGCACATGCTGTGATATCACTACAGACAGCAATAGTTACACAGCACTCCCATTAAATCTGGAGCACACTTATCTCTGGCCTGCTTTCATTTCTACACTTTCAAAGACTGTCCCAAATCCCTTTCTGCACTTGTCCTGAATAGCAAATAAGGAAAATGAAGATGCTTTCGAAAAAGTATTATTTAAAAAAAAAAGCACTCGTATGACTCTCCCCCAAACAGACGCCAATACCACGTGGCTCATTCACAGTTGTGGTGGCAGCAGCCAGCAGTGTTTCATCATATTTACCATATGGAAGAAAGAATACACTGAAAAAATCAATCTAACTCTTCTAGCACCAAACTACACAATATCCAAGTCCACAGTTAAGATGCCAGAGTGCCAGATACTGCGAAGTCTGAAATTTACAATAAGCACTTACAAGTGAAAGCTACAACACAACAGTCAATTCAAGTTACTGAATCTTGAAACTCTACTGACTGCCACCAACAGCAGGGCACAAACCACAGTTGTATCGCAGCCATAACTCAGATTTTTCAACGAATAAATTCAGCTAGCTTAGGATAATTAAATGGACATATGTTTTCCCCCTACTATGCAAGGCCTACCCCAACTAAAACACAATAGAGAAAACCCTGTAATCTGGGGTTTAAAGTTTTTAAATTTTTTTTCTGCTTTACTCTGTTAGCCTTCCAAGAAGAAATACTTCCATTAATGAGGTGAACAGTAGTTGCACAGATACACATCTCTACAAAAAGGAGAAGTGTCGTTCCAGACATGCTGGGTATTTCTTTAGACTAGTATTGTCACCACATTTGCAAAACAGCATGTAACTTATAAAAGACCATTCCATTCTCTCACTTTTTCAACCCATCAGTGGTAACTTTCTGCAAAGTTTTACCAAAGGAAAATACTCTCTCTCTTCCTGAAAGCTACCAAAACCAAACACCTTTACATGTATCTGCATCGTACATGTATTTTCCTCAAGAGAAAACCCCAGGCTATGTCTGTGACACGAGTTATGTTCAAAACCTGGGTTAATTTGAACTATTTTCAGAGCAGAATTCAGAAAAAAGCAGGAAAAGTCACAACTGATTAGAGAAAAAAAAAAGAAAAAGAAAAAGAAAAAGAAAAAGAAAAAGAAAAAGAAAAAGAAAAA
>JAHLSL010000009.1:26690778-26736070 GCA_025920805.1 Petroica traversi
TGTTGCCACCGCTGCCCTGGGGCTGGCACTGCTGCAGCTCGTCGGCATTGTGCTGGCCTGCCTGCTGGCCGCCCGCGTCCCTGCGCACCTGCTGGGCACCGCCACCGCTCGCTGAGATCCCCCCGCTCCTGCCCCTTGTCCCGTCCAGCTCTCTTCTTTCCCCCATAACTGAGAACACACCACTGGAAAAATCCATCCTTCATATTCACCGTTTCCGCTTGAGCATCCTCCTCCAGGCTCCATGACTCTGGAACCTGTGTTAGGTGTGCTGCTACGAGCATCCCAAGTCCCTCAGAAGGGAAGGTGCTGGGAAGGTGTCTCCTGGCCCGGCCATGTGTCCGGCGGGGCAGCAGGTCCCCACTGGAGCGCCTGGACCACTTCTGCAGGGAGTGGTGGCAGCATGGACAGACATCACTCTCAGGGACATCTGAGGCAAGGCTGACCGGCTTTTTGGGTGATGTAAACACCAAGACACCAAAATGTGTAGCAGGAAAGAGGAGAGGGTCTAGGAGAGCAAGAGAGGTGTCTCTCTACAGTACACCATGTGAGTATTCTTCTGAGACTGGAAAATGATGTTACCGGAGAGCTGCTGAGTGCTTGAGGGGCAGGCCTGGTCCAGGGGAGCCCAGATAGCCATCCCAGCAGCTGACACTGGGAGCTGCTTGAGGGGCTCTCCGGCATCGTGCATCCCATTGCCGCAAAGATATCCCACCTTCGCTGTCAGTTCTTCAAGCTGTCCAGCTGCTGCAGGTGCTTTTCTCGCTGTAGTGCTTCCAATGCCGATTTCTATCTAAAGGTGGAGCTGCAGCTCCAAGTGTCACTCCCTCCTTCAGGATATGCCTGTCCTCTTAGCCAGGGTGTCGCTGGTTATATATAATCTTTGCAGAGCTGAAACCCTGAGACCTAAAACCTGAGTCCCTGTCGTGCAAGAAGAAAGAAAAAAGCAGTAGGATCAGATCTGATGAGGGGTGGCAAGAGGAGGGAAGGGCTCAGAAGTTTGCTTTGGACTTTTACTGTTTTTACATCAGGATGAATGGAACAGACTGACTGTTGTATAGAAGGATTTCTAGAAACCAGCCCTCAGACTTGGACATTTTCCTCTCTCAAAGGATCTGTCTCTGAAGTGTAACCCCACCTACGTTTCTGAAGCCAGGTCTGTACACAACTTGAGAGTAAATGGAGAACCCCTAAGACTTGCTGTGTAGCCCTGGGTGTGTTCAAGTCAGACAGCAATATAAATCTACAGAATTTTGTTTTTTTTTCACAACAGATCTGGGTTTGCATTTGGAGTTTGATGAAAAGCAAGCTGTGCATTTTAGAGGGTCCTGAACTTTAGAGCTTCACTCTGGCTTCTTTCCACTTCCTTAAAACCTGTGAACTCTACTTTTACGTATCTCCCTACCTTACAGTGCAAAGACATTCCCACCTTACCCAGCAAACAGGGGAGGAACGATTTCAGAAAGAGCCACAAAGGAGCTCCAGAACATGGCATCTCTTGGGAACGTGACTAGCAAAGCTGTGGGGGATGGTCAAATGAGTAAAGAAGATGAGTGGTAGCTCCGTAGGAGAAGTGAGGCAGCCTTGGAGGAAGGAGTTTAGCAGTGTCTCTTTTTTTCATGTATTAGGCAACTATTTAGCTATGATAATCATGTTCCAGGTTAAGGATGTACTGTGAACAGTCTTCTCAGTCATTTGGGTATTCAGCTGCATAGGTGAACCCTGGAAATGTGTTAGGAATCTCTCTTTAAAGAGAAAACAGTGCTTTATTTTTGAGGGCTGATGTTTATTGTTTTACAAAATATATATTTATTTTTGCTTGTAAATGTCTCTGTATTTTTTTTTAAGTTATGCAATAGTGGAACTCCTGTTATTTTTTGGAAGTCAAGATTATCTTGTACAATTTTAACAATGGCAAAAAGTACAATTTGTATGGTAATGGTACTTGAGAAATAAAGTTTAGCAACTGCTAAGAGCAAAATAGATCACTGTGTCAACTCAGAGTATTTGCATTGCTGTATGTCTCCACAAGGTGCAACTAAATCAAGTGAAACTAAGTGTACATTTATGCCTTGAAATGTAGGGACAGAAGCATGTTGAGGATTTTAAAAATTGTTATTCCAGTTATTATTCATTATAGATGCAATAAAACAGGCATTGTGGAAAGTGTGGGAAAGGGACATGGAATTGCACTGGGTTTATAAAAATATCTTCTTTATTGGAATTAATAGGCTCTGAGAATTTACAAGAATATGGAATCACTCTATTTTTGCACCACTGAGGACTAAAATTATTTCTGATTGTGACCCTTGTTGCTTTATGTGACACATAGCAGTCAGTCAGAATGAAGTACTCTGTTAAAACACATTCAAGCATAGTGTAATATGCAGTTCAGTGAATTTGTTCTGCTTTTAAGTTGCTAAGAATATCAAAATAGAATAAGGGCAAGTTTGAAACCTTCCAATGTGTGTTTGCATGGTGGTTGGGTCTGAATCTGAGGACATCAACTGAATGTAATGAATAAGTAAAAACGTAAACCATCTCTCTGCACACTTGGCCTCACTAATATATGATAAACCTTGGCAATGGCCACATAGATGCTAAGGATACTTATATCAGCAAAGATTTAATGAATTGGCTGTGAGTGTTATTGAATGCTTATTTCCAGTTCCTAGAATTATTAACTTTTGTAATTGTAAGAAAGAGATGTCATTTTTTTCTAATTAATTTCCAGATTAAGAGATTCTCAGTAGCTGTTCCAGTTATCTTGAATTCTTTGTGCTCAGTGACCAAATCTTAATTTAATTTTTGAAATTTATCTGGATTCAAGGTTTATTTTGTTCTGGATGGTCAGAATGGCTATAACTGGAAAATGTTGCTCAGGACAGCACCATCTATTCCTTGCTGGAATACGAGTTTGTTTTCTGTCATCTGCTTGAACTTTAAAGTCACTCATCAAAATGGTGAATTTTCATAAAAGATCACACCATTTTTTAAAAAAGGCTAATATCAATTTTAACATTAGTGGCTATTCAAATCAAGGAGCAAGCTGTGTTACAGTTATAGAAACAACAGCTCTGTTGTTTGGACAAAGTGAGATTTAGGATTAACAGGGTGCTAAGATTAGGCCCTTGTTATGAAACAAGGACTATTTTATAATGTTGATGTAGAATGCCAAGAATATAAGCCTTTCAAACTTCAAAAGTGTTTTGGTATTTTGTCCAATATGAATTATTTGCTGTAGCTAAACTTTGTAACTTTGTTACAGAAAACCAGAACTAAAAATGGCCTTTTTGACAGATGAATTTTTAAATAAGAACAGGTGAATTTTTAAATAAGAGATGCTACCCTGTGGTTAGAAAACTTAAACAATTGGCCCTCCAATGTGTGCAGTTTACTTTTAAATGCCACTATTTACTTCATGCAACTTGAAAAGTTAATGGCAGTCACATTGACTCATTGAATTTTAAGCTTTTCAGGATGATACTACGGAAAGACATCCAAAGCAAATTAGAGTAAAAACAACCTAGTGGTAGCATCTCCTGTGGTTCTCTGTTTCCTTCTGTTTCAGAGGCTGGCCATCTTTGTAGGGTAAGTCTTTTGACAGCAGTAGTGAGTATTTAATTGGTCATGCACCCATTGTGCTTCAAAATTGTAAAAATTCATATTTCTACTTATTTCCATGTGATTCAACCCCACATTCAATATGCCATTTTAGTTTGCTGAGAAATCAATTAAAATATCATAATTTAATTCTGCTTTGTTGTGCCCTTTGCTGTCTCCATCTACTTTATGGGCCAGTTAAATACAACTATCAAAGGATATATTATCCTGTGTTATCAAAGAGAACACCATCACACGTATGCATTTTTCAGAAGCAAATTGGTCATATATGTGGATTTGCTTGTGGATGAGACAGAAAAAAAGAAGCAAACTGAGGAACATACTCTGTCCTTCACGTTAGCTTTGATTTGCACTTAACACACAGTACTCTGTTGTAAAGAGGAAATCTTTTGTTAATGATTTTAAATATACAAACTAGAATTTATTAGAGCATCTTATCTGGGCTAAACAGAATTAAAATTATCAAATTAAACATTATTTCAAATGCTCTAATTCTATTAAGATCTCTTTAATCTGCTTGAAATGGTGTCTGTGCTGCTTTGCTTCTCCTGTACACTGATTCTCCCTATGTCTAGAGTCAATCCAAGGTTGGCTGCACAGCAGCAAAGTTTTGAGTTTAGTAGTATTTGAAGCTTCAATCTTAGACTATTCCCATTTTGTAGATGTTATCCCTGGTTTGTCATATTAGGGTACTCAGACTGATACATTATGAATGTAACATTTGTATTTGTTGGTTTTGAACAGTATTTTGAGTCTTAGACAAGGCCACAACAAAACAGAGTTGCAATTCTCATATTGGCCAAGACAGACAGCTCCTTAGAACTGACAATTCTTGAAAGACTATCATATTCAATCCTAACACTACAACAAATAAATCAAATACTGCTTGGTAATTCATGTTTCTAGTTTTCCCAAAATAATGGTTCTACATCTTTTCTCTGTCTTCACGAGATGCATCATCTTAAGGTATCAGTACTTTAGAGCAGTGGTGTGGTCTCAAAACCTAAGAAAAGGGATCTTTCATGCTTACTGTTAATAATTTTGGTCAGCTTCACTTCCAGGTCACAGAGATGGGATGCTGAGAGTATGTCTGGTCACTTCTAGGGCTGACTGGAGGGTTGGGATGGATAATATCTTGGTTAGAATGTCAGCATCAGCAGCAGTAGTTCTGCTGCTTTATTGCTGTTCTGAGGTCATCTTCCAGGGCTGTTTCTCTGCTCTTTGGTTCTTGACTTGGCAGACAGCACCGTGTAGTGTGCCAAAAGCCACCTCTTGGACAAGCTGCTCTTCTCAGTAGTTGTGCTGGAATATTATGTCTTGTTCTTTGCCACAGTGTACTTGTGTCCCAGTAATCCCAGGTACTGCCATTCTTGCCTAGAAACACTCAGAAGAGATAGAGGTGGAGGCTTCTCAGATGCAGTAGTACCTTGAGTGCAGAATTCAGCCAAAATAATCATGCATGTAAAGCACAAATCCAATAGCTAAATATACCTGTCTCATAATTTGGAAAAGGTTGTTTGCTGAAACTTGTAAAGAAAACACCAGGATGACTAAGGTATAAGCAGAATTGGAAATTTATTAATATTACAAAATTTCCCACCAGTGTGACATGTTCATACTTTCTTATCCATTTTCCCTTCCACCTACCTCTCTAACTCCACTTTTATTCCTGGAGTGTAATTATCTGTAATGCTCAACAGTTATTAGTTTTCTCTACCTTATGGGCTCCCTTGAACAAATTCTTTTCTTCTCTAGCTTCCCACCCCAAAGTCAGGCGGTTCTTCCAAGTGTCAGCTCCTTGTTGGAGACGTTTTTGAAAAGAAGCCTTTTAATCTGCCTGTTTTAGTAACAGCACTTTTCTAGCACTAGCAGGTTTTAAAATACTTGAAAAATTTGGCAGAAAGTCATAATTGAACAGTAATTTCAGATCACTATTTTTCTATTAGATATTTGTTCCTTAGCAAAGCAACACTCTCTCCCCACTCCCCTTGCATATATCATCTTTGTTGTCTTGATGGTATTGTTGTTGCTGTTATTTTGTTAGAATGATAATATTCTGGGAAACATAGCAGAAGCTAAACTAGTTGTTTTACATGGAAACAAGTGGGTTTTGATCAGCTCTACTGATTACATTAATAATTTAATTAATAAAATTTAGAAGGTACCTTTGAGCAGACTCATCAGAAAATAAATGTGTTATCAGATACTTAGTGGAGATAAAATGAAGCTGCCAGAATGCGGCCAATGGCGTGGGCCAGACAGCTGACCACAGGGACGGCCGGCGGCTCAGCGGCTTGTTCTGAGAGTTTCCTTTTCATTAAGTCAACTTCAGCTAGGGACTTCTTTTCCCCTCGCCGCGAGCTGGGCTTCCCTGGGATGGTGGCCGCTGTCCTAAAAACCGGAGAGCTGCTGAGAGAGAGAATGTTCCTTTGCCCGGAGCCCCAAATCAGACACAGGACACGAGGGTCCACTCTGCTTGGGCTCAGGGGCAAAAGACCCTGGAATAGCCCAACATTCAGACTTTTATTCTGAGGGTTACAACTTATCTCATAACGGTACAAGGGAGGACACGGAGTAGGGTCGAAGGTCATGATGCAGTCAGGAAGGAGGAAGGGAGGAAAGAGTGAGACACAAGATACTATTGTTAACTGAGGGGCAGGCGGGGGGAGTTCGACTCCCTTTCCAAGGCCAAACTTAACTCTACCTTCAGAGGGGCCTCACTTTCTAGGCCCCCAGAAATTCTTCAGGGGGTATGTCATTCTCTGAGCTTGAACCACCGCTACACCAGAAAATCAGAAAAAGTTTCATGGTTTGAAAGCAGAATACAGATAATTTTATGTCTCCTGGTTAAAGGCATTGAGACACCTTGTTAATACAGTTAATAAGTAGAAGTGAAGATGTGAGTGTGGTTTCAAAGCCAGTTTTCTATCATATGTTGTATGTGTCATGCTTCCAGTGTGTCAGGGATGTTACCCTTTACTTCCGTTCTGCATGATGTTCTTTGTGTGCTTATGAAATTCACATTAATTTCTTACTCAATTTTTTCTTAAGGCACTCATCATGCTCTTTTCCTTTTACAGGGGGGCTTAGTAGTGGTGTTGAAGCACCATTCTATCCCTGCTAGTGGATCCAGAAAGATTTCTCCTGGGCTTCCTACATATTTCACCCTTAAAAAAAAAAGACATCACTATTTTTCTCTGAGCTTGCACTGTTCAATGTCTTGTTTGCTTCTAATTTATAATACGAAACACAGATTAATCAGCTTGACCATAGAGATTGCTATAAAAAAAAAAACAAACTTCCCTTGAAGCCATTTGTTTTTCAGAGTTTGCTCAATTGTACCATCTAAGCTTCATTAATGTAATTCCCCTGCTGCTGCTTCCTCTCCAGCTTTTAATTATGACATTGTAGTACAATGGTCAGCTCCTCAATTGGTACATTTTTGGGAACTTCATTTTTTTGTTCTTCCCTCTTGGCTTTTATAATCTTATTTCTATCCTGTATTCACATGTTTTCAATGTATGCTATTCTGCTTCAAATTAGATTGAAAAAGCATTTGACACCTTCTTCTCCCACACAGCAGCAAGAGGATGAGGAGAAATGGCCTCAAGTTGCAGCAGGGGAGTTTTAGGTGGGATATTAGGAAAAATTTATTCACCAAAAGGGTGGTCACGCATTGGAACAGGCTTACCAGGGAAGCATTTGAGTCACCATCCCTGGAGGTGTCTAATAGACATGTAGATGTGGCACTTAGGGACTTGGCTTAATGGTGGACTTGGCAGTGCTGGGTTAATGGCTGGACTTGATGATCTCAAGAGGATCATCCCATCAGCTGGATAGCAGTGGGAACAGCAGACCTCACAGTCCATCTCATCACTGCTCCCAAATCCATGCTGATTTACTCAGGGATTGTGGCAGTAGCTTTTGGTGCTGTGTTTCTGTGGTCCATGCAGTTTCCTTCAGAATGGATCAGTGCAGTGCTGTCTGTGCTGTGCTGGCACTGGGCTGTGGGGGCTGTGTGCTCACATGGCTGAGCATATGCTCCACAGTAAGGAGCTCATGTGAAAGGGGAATGTTACCTGAGGGGATCAATTCATCTAAGGGTAGATTATACAGATAAGAAGGAAACATTAAAGTGTTCTTGTTGGGATTACGTTTGAAGATTCTGGAAGTTTATTCCATTCAGGTTTGAGAAAAGGACCTGACAGCTCTGGAGGCTCAGTTGAAAAAGAGTCAGCAGGGTGCTCTTGTGACAAAGGTAGCCAGCCACATTCTGGGCTGTATTAACACAACTGT
Organism: Petroica traversi; assembly: GCA_025920805.1. NCBI lineage: Eukaryota > Metazoa > Chordata > Aves > Passeriformes > Petroicidae > Petroica > Petroica traversi. Next base: position 26,698,696 of record JAHLSL010000009.1, read on the forward strand.
AGGCAGCAGGATCAAAAAAAAACATTAATTCTTTGTCTCTGGCACTCATGAGGTTGTGCTGGGAGCAATGTGTCCAGTTTTGGACAAGATAGAGTTGATAAATTGTGACTAATATGGCCCTGGGCCACTAAGCCTGTTAGGAAGCTGGGCAGCATAATATACGAGGAGAGGCTGTGGGAGCTGAGTTTGTTCAGCCTGGAGAAAAAAAGGCCTGGGGGGTCATCAAATTGCTGTCTTCACATTTCTCATGGCATGATTTAGGATACCCGAGATGCAGTTCTCTGGGTATCAGACTTGTCTACATTTGCAGATGCTGCATTCTTGTGTTTAATCCCACAGTGATCTCTTGTAGGAACTGAGACATGACAGTCACACTTTAGGTTTGAGTCAAAACTGAGGGGGAAAGAACAACCATTACGTGAGCAAACAGAGTGTAGGATATTGCCACTGGGTAGTCACTGCATTGTAATGTATCTTTACTTGGAAGAAAGGCAAATGCTTAATTTCAGTCCCACTATGCCAAAGACAAGAAGCAGTGATTTTTTTTTTTTTTTAACTATCTTGTCCTGCAATTTCAGGACAAGTCAGTTAATGTTTGTGTCCAGAGATTTTGCACATCATTCATCTTCTATTCCTATTCTCAAGCTGGACTGACTGATTTGAGTGGAGGCACTTGGGTTGAAGTGGTATGAGTTCCTATTGTGCAGTTGTCCTTCCCTCACCCATTCTTGAGGATGCTTTCCGCTTAGAAGGGCTGAAGAGCCATGGCATAGCCAGGAGCAGAAACACAGACAGAGGACAGACATCTCAGTTGGTGAGTCCCATATGAATCTGCCAGCTGGGGCAAAGCTAACCCTGCTCCTGGTTGCAGTGATGGCTCCCACAGAGCTGACTGGAGCATCTCTGCATGTCACTCTGGGGTTTGCTCACTGTGGTTACCAGCTTGGGAGAGTCTGTACCCATTGTGAGCACCAGTCAAACTGCTGCTGCATGGAGGGAATGAATGAAAACTCTGGAAAAATATAACCAAATGGTAAACAATAGCCACTGAGTACTAACAGATGTGACAGGCCAGTGTAGTGTTTTTGAGGCCTTGCCTTGGCACACGGCAGCTTTTGTACTAGAATATGGCTAAACACAATCCTGCATTTTTATTTTCTGTATCATGGGAATGTGTTACACACTCTGAAGAGGCCAGGATAAATGCTGATTGCAAATGTGTTATAAATTTTAACCTGCTAAGTAAATCTTGATCTTGAAAATGTGCTACAATGCATTTTGAAACATTTCAGCCACATTTTGTTCACAACAAGCTTTTGTAGAATTATTTGATGTTGCATTAATGGTTCTGTACTTACTGAACAGTATGCCTTGAGCTTATAGCTGGGTACTTTTATTCATGTGGACACATTTTAGAAAGCAGAAGACCAAAAGTATCACCTCAGGAGGTATCCTTAGGCACTCTGCTGCAGTACATTGCCTGCTGGGACAATATTTTCTGGGAAATAGGAATTTTACAGGCACAGCAGGAAGTTTTCCTTTCCTTTGAGCCAGTGCAGGCTGCAAGCAAATTCAGTGAGTAACACTGTTGAACATGTAGACTTCAGACTGTAGAGAAGATACTGAGAATGGAAGAATGGAATGGCTGTTCTGGGCTACAGATCTCCCTGGGAGAGATGAAGAGATTACTGAAACTCAGAGTTGTTCTGATGCTTGTTCTTGTGGGTGACATGTCACCTAACACAGGGCTTGAAAACTGGGAATGCTCCAAAATGGAACCTGCTCAAAGTAAAAGTTATCATATTTCTGATTTCTTTACTGTCTGACAGTGCCCTGCATTCACTGGGCATGAATAAATCTAAATTGTGAAATCCAGGCAGCACTTTTTTGGTAGAAAATAAGAAGCAGCAGAAGATAAATACTTAAGCTCACTATTTAAAATTTGGATCAAACAGAGTAATTCAATAGGTTAATAAAACATGTCTCTGAACACCCAAGAAAACATCAATATCAATATCATGTAACTTAAGTTTTTCTCATGAATGCCAGAAACCTTTTCATAATGCCCTTATGTAAGGATTTCCTGGTTTATTGCTTGTATTTTAAACAAACACCTGTAATTAAAGCATGCAATTGCTAAATCCCTTAATTTTACTTTTTTTAATAAGTAGAGCACATAAAGACCCTTATGTAAAGAACAGACCAGAGAAGCCAGTTGTTCACCTTGATTCCAGGCATCTCATTTTCCAGTGGATTATCTTATGTATTTTATAAAGCTTGACTGTAAGAAAATGTTTGCACTTCACCAGGGCGGATATGTCACTGCTATTAACACCATTTCTGGCAACAAGAACTGTACTATACAGTTTCATGCTAAGTTGTTTTTTCCTTCTCCTGCAAATCTCTGCTTTGCACCCTGGGCTGATACCAGACAATGGCCCCAAATTCCATGCAGGTGGGATAGGTTGGAGAAATCACTGCTTGAAATTCACATTAAAATGGTGCATGGGTGCCCTTTACACATGATAAAAAGTCAGTGCTTGACATAATTGTATTAGACATTGGAAAGCTGACATGAATTTTTTTTCTTGATGCAAACATCAGTCATCTCCAGTTTTTGTGTTCAAAAAGTAATTCTTGTCTCCCTTTTTAGACACTATCAGGCTGAGCAATTTTTAGTCACTTAGTGGCTGCACAACCATTCCTATTCATCAAATGAGCAAGTTTGGGCTGGTAAATTCTGATGCTGTTACATTGATTTTCTGAGAATGTATTAGTGTTATTAAAATGACAGAAATGCCTATACAGCTGGAGACACTCCAGGGAGTTTTTAACAATGCAATGGACATATCCAAAAGCTAGTGCCTGTCAAGCTAGCAAGGAACAGATCAGGCAACTGGATATCATGTCACATTATTTGGGATTTCTGGGAAGCCCCTCCAAAGTCACCTATAACAGAGGCAGACTGCAACTCACTCATGTGGACCCTTACTCACCAGATCCCCAAATCTAGATGGTTTCAGATTTGGATGGCAGCAGACCTCACAGTAAACAGTCTCAAACTATATACTGAGGGGGAGGACCAGAGGATAACCTCTGTGACCACAGCTGTGGAAAGAGACAATTCCTCGCAGGCTGTTTCCCCTCACAGTGTCTCAGATGACTCAAATTCTTGCCAAAACCTGGCAACAGACAGATCCTTGCAGATACCACTGTGCTGTTGTTTGGTGCACTCTATAAGCTGCCCTAATCACTGATGTTATAGTTTTAGGCCCTTAGAGATTTTAAGATATAGTACATCTATAGGATTATTTTTGTTTCCCAGTTTTGTATCTTGTTCTCTGATGTAAAAAAACAAACCAGGCTGACACCACCACCACTTTTCCATTTTACTGGACTCAAGCTACACTCGTAATTTTTTTTGTATTTTTACTTCAGGTGTTTATTCCACCTACCAACAACTTTTTCAGTCTAGCTAGATTTCCCAAGCTGACCTACCTTGGGAAACTTGGGCTGTCCTGAGCAAATACAGGAGCATGTCCTTTAATTTCATGGGTCACTGACGCTCATGTTCAGGCGTGACACGATCCAGTACCCATCATTTCAGGGACTGACCTTGCCCATCAGAAAATGTACAATAAAAATGTGTTTAATCCTTGTTGCAGACAGAGACACATCCCTGAGGGAAAGGCTGGCTCCAGCAGCAGAGTGGCTGCCACACACTCTGGCTGCATTCTGCACATGGGCTGAGCTGCTAGCTGCTCTCAGCTGTCCTACCTGGAGCACGGAATGCCAGCTGTGAAACTGCCCTCCCTGCACACTGGTATAAATTCTGCTTATGCAAAACCAATATTTTCCAAAAAGGAGTTTAACTTTAGATTCCACAAAGCCTGCCTAGAAAAAACTGTTTAATTTCCCCGGGGACTTTTGAGGTCCCTGGATATTTATGAATGTACTTGTTCAGATAATTTAGAGCATGAGGATGTGACAGATTGTGTACAGAGATGTGGAAACTCCTAAGAAAGTGCTTGCTTGGGCTGGAGTGGGCAAGCAGGGACCCATGGGGCCTCACAGAGATGGGCTTGAGCCTCCAAACAGCCCAACGCAAAACTGCAGTATTGTGCCTCAGTGAGTGGTTACTCTGCTCAGCAGTTTGGAGGTAGCTCACCCAGAGCCAGCCCCACTGTCTGTGTGGTGACTGCCCCAATCCTTTACATCATCTCTGTCCTTTCAACAGATTGGCTCTTATCTCTCTGTTCTGCTTCATTTGCTCCTGTCCCGCAATGGGAATTCTCTGCTGCCTTCTGTCCCTGAAGCAATCCCAGGAGACTTAATAAGAAATGTTCTATTAGCCTTCAGTCCTGGGTAATTTTCATCAGGTGTAATTACAGCCTGACTTCTCTCCATTCCCCCTGAAATTTTGCTTTGAAATTGTCTGACACTGCTTCCTATTAGAAAAGCCATTTTACTTCTCTTAGAGTGACTGCACTTCAGAAATTAGTAAAGTGATTTCTAAATGCAGCCTGAAAATGCTTTCAGCTAAGGGTTACTCTGGGTTCTTAATTTTTTTTTTTCCCCAGGAAGAATGCAGTAAATTTGTCCGTCAACAAAGGAGATGGAAATTTAGGCTTTATATGTACACATCAGAGAGGAATCTGGCTTATGAAGGGAAGGTGAAATAATTCCTTCTTCTTTGAAAGATGACCTTTCCTCTGGCAAGGTAAATCCAATTACAGTAACTGCACTGATTTCATTGCAGTACCACTGGGAGCACTCTAATTCCATAAAATAAATTAGCATAAACACAAAGCACACATGACAGGTGTATGAGAAAATGTTCCAAGTTCTTTCTGTGCAATATTAATATGTTATTTATCAAAGCTGTGAGTGAAGGCTCACAAGTGAGGGATGAGTGGTTTTAGCTACATATGATTTGTGATAAAGAACAAACATTGCTGCTTACTGTTAGAAGGGTGTTCTTTCCAGACAACTTAGTAAAAGAAGAATTTCTACTCCCTGTCCATCATTAAGATTAATTCAGATCCTATTATGCAAGCTTTTTGGAAACATTTTTGCTCTATTTCTGTAAATAGTTTTAGATTTCATGTTGCAATATAAAAACTTTAGTTTTTTCCAGAAACTGTTTATAAAACTTTTGATAGAAAAGACCATAAAACACATGCAAAGATGTGTAGTTACCTTGGTTGATAACAAATGGTAATAACAAAAAGTATTAAAAAAATCAGATAAATGCCTGTGTCTGCAAGTTACTTGCAAGACCAATGCTACGATTATTTCTCAATTAGAAATTACTAAAATATGATTTTAGCTTTAAGCTGTTAAAAATATACTTGCTGATTCTTAAGTTTAACTTCAGGCAAGGCTTGAACTTTTATTGTTGCCACTGGGTGAATGCATAATTAATACAATATGCAGGTAAGTTATTTTCTGTTTAATTTCTCTTATGGTTCATTTAGGAAGCCTGTTATTAAACCTGGTTACCAGGATAACACCTGAGATTGTTAAAATACTTATAGTACTAAATCATACCAAAGGATAGAATGACACATAATGGCAACAAACTATTACATTTTATCTCTTTGAATGATGTTAATAATGGATACGTGCAAATATTAACCAGAAAAACTGGACATTCAGTGAGTCTATTCAGGACTGGTTCAATCACATACAAAATGTCACCTTTAGGATTAATTTATCAGAAGGAATAGAAACTGGTTCCTTTCTGAACCTTTCATTTCCACATGATCTTATGATTGTGATCAATGTCTATGCTGAAGTTAATGGAAACATTTCCATATGTGTACCAAAGGCAGCTCCTGTCAGCACTACTAAGGTCTGTCCCCTGGAGAGAGGGGGAGAGGAGCAGGAGCAGCTGGCATAAGCTATTCAGAAATGCTGGTTGTGTGCTGTGTGTGGAAATGCTGTTTCCTGTAGTCACCACCTGCCCGGAGCATTGGTCAGTCAGCAGTGCTGGGCAGAGCTGTCAGCTCCCAGCAGGCAACAAATGAACTCTGAACAGCAGCTTTCAGCTCAATGCAGTTCAGACACCAGCAGATCCTCTGCTTGGTCTCTGGTGTAGCAATGTGGCAGACTTACTGGTTAGAAAGAATCCTTCTTACTGAAATATTCTTAATGAACAGGACAGTTTTAACAGTAAAGGAGTGCTGGTGCTGAAAGAACTGCATCCCACTTCAGAACACTGAACCCTGAGAAAAGGAGAGAAAATCTCTCTACTTCCAAAGTTCTTACCCACTGATCCAAAATTGCTAAGTACATTTAAATTGTATATTTTTCTAGGAAATTCTAGGGCCGAATTTCTCACTTCACAGCACCGTGGAAAGGCAGTGGAATTGCTGCAACTGGTGGCTAAATCAGAGTACCTACCTGCTCTCATATTGCCCACCTTGAGAGTGTCAGAGGCGGAGAGCTGTGGGTTTTTTAATGCAGCCTCAGATAATGCTGGAATGGTTTCTGCAGATGAGACAGGTATGGGAGCCTGATGTCTTGTACACTGGCAGGCTTGTACAAGCCATTAGCTGAAGAAGAAACCTCAAGGATCAGGATACAGAATTTAGTTGTGCCCATCCTATATTGCTACCTTTGAATTAAAAAATGTGAAACTCCTCAGAAAAGGAGAGATCATGCTTGTCCAAATGAATTTCTTTGTGTATGACAACTCAGCTGGCAACAGACACATTCATCAGACAAGTTACAATCTTAATATCCCAACAAAATCCATTGGGGTTTCTACGCCCAAATCCTGCTCCCCAAAGCAGCATCTGCAATCCACAGTGTTGAAAGCAGGATGGTAAAGAGAGGTGATGCAGGAAGGTTAGTGAAAATTTATTTCACAGAAGTGTGTTGCACCATGGCATTTGACTTTGACATTTAGTTTAGGTATAGTACATAGAATTTCTTTATTTTACCTGTATAATCTTGAGAAAACATACAAGTTTGTGCAGGCTGCTTGCCTCCACAAAACTGAAAAGCTATTTTTTGTTGTATTATCTCTGGGTTTTCATTTACTAATTTCATGTCTGTACTGCTGTCCTCTCTCTTTCCATCTTGTACATCCATTTTCTTGTATAAGTGTCAGGTAATTTCATCCCAACATTTTTGCAGGAGACAGAAAAGCAGTACTTCAGAAAATATTTTACAACTCCGTTTTCATTTTTTTCCCTCATGTGTACTAAAGTAATGAGGTCTCATAACTCTCTGGCTAACCTTAATAACTAAATTATGAAAATATTTCAGATTATAAAAAAAGGTCCCGTTGCTGAATAAAGCAGTCCATATTAAATTCCCCCTGAATTTCTGTGGCCTACAGTTCGAAGTTGGTTACACTCCTGAAGGAGAGGCTTCAGCTGGCCAAGTTTGCTGTGATGGAGGACACTTAGCAGGAAGGTGGCCTTTCAGGCACAGCCTTTCTGAGGACAAGGGCCAATTTGCTGCCTCCACCTTGCTGAAGACAAGTGAGCCCATCCTGACAGCCCAGCAGGACTCCTGCCAGCGGGAACAGCTCCTCATCCAGCCCAAGGGATGGCAAAATAAATGGTCCAAGCTAGTGCAGAGGAGAGGTGACTCCATTTCATTTGTAAAGCTTTTGCCTTTGAACTCTCTAATTAAAAGTATTTAATATATCAACACAAGCTCGGATGCATATTAACATTTCAGAAGGTGATTAAGGGAGCTATCAAGAGGAAGATATTTTAACAGAAACATTTGGAGGTAATGTGTCATTGGAATAACAGTTCTGCTAAATACTAGGCATTATTCTCCAGGAGTAAGACATAATTGGACCAGCACATACAGATTACCTGGAGCACACAGAAAGTGGATTAGCTGATTGCCAGCCTGCTAACAGAAACAATGCTATCTTATTCATACATTTGCTGCTTTATTAACATTCAGTGGGAAGAAGAAGGAAATGATACCATAAAATCCTCAGTTTGCATTCAGGTGTACCAACATCTATGCCATAAAGTCTGTGTGTATCAGACACCTTTTCAAACAGGTCTTGTCTGAGCTGCTTGGGAGCCAGACACTTTGGGGTTTTATTTCTGCTATAAATCTGCAGAGGAAACATCATTAAGCTAGCTATTTGTGTAGTCATTTATTACTCTAACCTGATAGATTGCTCAGCACAATCATAGCTTATTTGGACACATTTGGTATGACTTATCACATGGTCTCTGGCTTCCTAAGCAGAAACAACAAATGAACATTTAAAATTTCAACATTACAATGGAGTCATTAGTATTCCTGTCTCTGAGGAATTTCCTAATGGAGTCAGCTCCAGAGACTACAGGAAACTGGTGGGGTAGGCTAGAAAGTGGATTTGGGAGGTGTTAGGTACTCTGGGGCAAGCAGTCTTGTATACATGTCCATCCTATGGTAAAGCAAAGCTTGCTCTTCAGTGAAAATGAGGAATTTATTTAACATATAGCATGGAGCGAGAGTAAACACATAATTGCCACACAGAGGTAGTAAATAGACTATAAATTTTGGTCTAATTTTACTTCACAGTAGCTGAACGCTAGCACATTCAATGGGCAAAGCTGAATTGTGCATATGCACAATTTTACCCTCTGGGGAGAATGCACCTTGCACGTGATGTGGTAAATTTTGCTGAGTTTGGCTCTCCAGAGCTGGTGAACAGTATTGGCACCTGCTGGCTCTCCCTGTTTTCCTCATTGCTGGGAGGGTTCTGCAGCCTCTGTGGCAGCTGTGGCCATGAGCTGCAGCCAGGCAGGTGCTCTGGCGAGGCAGAGCAAGGTGCTTCCCACCAACACAGGATCTGTGGCTCTGGCAGAAGGTGTTGTGAGGATGGCTGAGGGACAGAAGAGAAGAGAGTATAACAACATAATCTCTGGCAGTTTGGCTTCGAGGAGTGGTGTGATTCTGGAGAAGTAGCTGAAAAAACCTGCCAGCTGCAAAACTGGTTCATTTGCAGAGTGAATCTTCTGTTGTGAGAACTGCCCTGGAAGTTCTACCAGAGGTACAAACCAGCCCCTGGAAAAGAAATAAGGCCCCAGACACATGACCAATCTCACATACACGCTGGGCAGGAATGCTTGGTCCAGGACAGCACACTAAATGGCATCTGAATTTAAACTTCCAGACCACAGATGCCGGAGCAGTGAGGAAATCAGCACCAACTGCTCCAATTTACTGATCTGCATCTGTGGTCCTGCTTACTGCTTAATGAAGAAGCAGGCAGTGAACCTAGGCACAGCATCTGTAAGAATTGCCTTGAGAAGAAGAGTTTTTATGTGCAAGGAGGTAAATGATAGAGAAACAGAGTGAAACGCCAGAGGAGGGCTCAGCAGGGAGGGGTGTCACAGATTGGGGACTTTGGGCGAAGGGGAGGGGAGCAGAAACAAGTCAGTGACTGGCCCAACACAGGATAAGCACTGTCTACATGGCCTTTGGCTGGGTTTGACTTCCCAGAGGTTGCCTGCTGCCTTTGGCAGCTCTTGGCCTTGGCTCACCCGTGTTCTGCCCCTCCCCAGCTCTCTTGAGAAAGCCAGGAGGTCAAGTGATCCCTGCTGTGCCCCATGCCTTGTACAGCCAAGGCTGCAGATCCGTGCGCTCTCATTTATCCCTGGGTGACATTCTGGCCTGCAGAAACAAGGAAGTGGGCATCCCGCTTGAACACAGAGGGTGTTTTAATGACCCAAGAGATGAGGCTGCTCAGTGCTCAGTCCAGGAGCCCAAGGAGGGGCAGCTTTCAGCCCAGGCAGGCAAAGCCAGCAGGGCAGGAGCTGTGTAAAGGCTGAGGGCTCGCTGCCTTCTTGGTTGTGCTGCTCGATGGCAGCAGCTCCCAAGCACTGCTGCTGTCCAAGCACTGGGAAGCAACGTGCAAAATTAGCAAGTTATCTCATCAGAAGGCTTGTGCCTTGCTTTTGCACATGAAATCTGTCATCAGGTATCTTGCAATTTACTATTAGCCCAAACATGAAGCATTTATAAAACCCCTAGAGATTTACAGATTTTAATTCCCAACATAACTCACAAAATTTAATTATACTACTGAAACTTGAAGAAATTAGATAAAATTTTCTGGTTTTGTTTCAATGCTTAGGGTAAAAATCAAAAATCCAATTCCCATTTGTAGTGAAAATGACACCCCTATTGTAACATGTATTTGCCAAGGGACCAGTAACACAGAAGACCATAAAGTTTTAATATAACTGTTTAAAGTTCAGGGCCAGAACCTCCAAAGGAGACACTTGATCTGCTAGGAAAAAGAGGTGCATGCATGCAGAGGAAATTTCATTTGTCAGTTCACATTTCCTCTGGTGCTACTTAGAAATTCAGTGTAACATAAACCTGCATCTAGTTGGTAAAAGTAAAATATGAAAAGAAATAGCTCTGGCTTTAGGTCCAAGTGTCTCTTTCCAAGACTTTACTCTTGGATCTGCACTTGGTTTCCACTCTTAGATCTGCCCTTGGTTTCCATCTTGGGTTTCTTTAATATGAAACTGTTTAAACAAAGACTTCTGGCAGGAGACCAGGCCTCCCCAGCACTTGAGTAGAAGCTGAGGATTTACAGCAAATTAGGCCAAGCCAGCAACTCTTATAAGTAAAGACAGGCTTGTCATTGCCTTGGCATAATTCTCATGATACTTAAGCTTCTCCCAGAAGCTCCTTTGACTCTTCTGCCACTTTTGTTGTCATGTGAAGTATCCTGTGAAGAAACCTGGGATACCAGGCTTCTCAGAATCCCAGCTTTTTATTCTAGACCATTTATTCTTTGTAGCTAGTCTGAATCTAGATATCCTCTTCTAGTTCAAACTCTCTTTTAAACCTTCTTCTAGTTTAAAACCATTACTCCTTGTCATTTTGCTACAAACCCTATTAAAAAGTCTGTTTCAATCTTTCTTATAATCCCCTTTAAATATTGAAATGCCTCAATAAGATCTCCCTGGAGCCTTCCCTTCTTCTGACTATTAATTTATTCCAGACATCTAGTTTATATTGTTCAAGCCTTTCCAATAACAGGATAAATCTGTCAATGTGAAGTCCGCAGGACTGTACATAGAGGACAAATAGTACAGAGTTTTCTTAGCCCCCATTGTGGCACATCCTTTTTCCAAGTTTGCATGGATGAACACATCCATCACTTTGCAAAAGAAGTTCCTGAACTTCTCTCAGAAACTCTTTTCCTCAGCAACAAAATGTACCCATCTGTCTCCTCCGCTGTGCGCCTCAGGGTCTGGGCACAAGCTTGTTATTCCAGAGCAGGAACTGGTAAACTGCCATGGGGTTATTGCCATGGTATAAAAGCTCTAAGAGCAAAAACTGGTATAATCTTCTAAATGTGTAATTTTTCTTTACAGTCAGCCATCTGCAGTGGAGAGGGTTATGGGGTGGTTTTCTGTCTCATTTCATACAAGATGTCAAATTTTCTTGTGAATCATGCATTCCTCTTTTAGGGATTTATTGTAGTCTTTGCTGTCCCTGGATGTGTTTGTGGAAAGCTAGACTGGTGACTGCTATGAGCTCTGTGATTATAAAGCAAAATTAGTTAAGCAAGAGTCAGTAAACTTCTTTGCTCTCAGGAGCAGCAGGAGGCCCAACAACTTCTTTCAGCTGAAGCTGGCACATACACCAGGCAAATCCATTCTGTGAACAAACAGCAAATCAGTAAAGCTTTAAAAGACAGAAGCATCCAAAACCACTGCGGACAACAGGACTGGGAGGCCAGCATTTCCTTGAATCTAACCTGCAGAACCCTGAGATCTTTTATGTCATAGCAGTAATTCATAATTACTTTTGCTTGTACAATGTTGTAAAACAGTTAAAAACACTAACATCTCAGGAATAGCAAAAGCTGAAGATTTGTTTCTTGTAAATAAAGTACATAGAATGTTTTGCCATTAGTTACAGTCTGTTTACAGACAGAGTGAAATATTCATCATTAAAAGCCAGAAAATATTGGAAGTTGTCTCAAAAATTATTGTTCTGTTAAAAACCCCCAATGTGCTCTGTGGCATGTATTTTAGCAGAATTATTTTAATGAGAAAAGATGTGTCTTTAAAGTGAAACATTCCTTGATCAATATTCCACAATGATTCTATGAGAATTAAAAAAAAAATAAAAATTCTAGTAGGAGGAGAATTCAGAGAGCTTTTCTACAGAACCCAAAACTATTCTGACCTGGTTTTGCTGGCAGGTAGTGCCCTCAGCTTCATATTCTCAGCTTCAGATTAGATAGTTTAGACACAGCTGGAGTAGCTTTGGGACGAATTGTTTTACTTTCTTGTTCTTCAGTGTCTGTAACTGTAAGCCAGGGACAATAAGGATGAGCTGTTCAAGACCTTCTTGAACCCTCTGACTGAAAGGTTAAAGATGGGTTTTCACTATTCCTATTAATACTCTTCTGTGATTGTGATATAAAGGCGAGAATTTTCCCCTAGGCAGTGGTAGGTCAAGTGTGTTTGAGGCTGTCTTCAATTCTCATTCAGTCAGTGGCTTTAGGAGCCTGGGCTCATGCTCCCAGACTCTGCTTTTCATTAGTGCTCCTTTTGATGTAAGCCTGAGAGGGCAGGGACAAGCTTGCTTCAAGCTGGAGATGCAATTCCCCCAGTGCAGTCTCTTACAGCCTGTGAGCTCTAACCCTGCTGTCCTTTTCACTGGCAGATAACCTGGTGCCTGGGACAAGAGACAGAGCTTCATCTCTGCTTTGCTTCCTCTGGTCCAGTGCTGGCTTGGGAGCCAGCTCTGGAGGTACAAAGGATGTGCAAAGTGACGGTGAGCTACACTGACTGTGTCCCCAGCACAGAGATAAATTCTGCCAAGGAGCCACAGGAAGTACAATGCAGCAAACAACTCCCACGATCAAGGCCTGACTCACTGACAGCACCAACCCAGCAGAACCAGAGCATCCTCACTAGCAGGGCGAGCACTGGAAAATGCCAGTGGAGTCAGCAAGACATGTAACTGGATGGGTTGTGCCTAATGTGTGATAATGGAAATGAAGGGGAAAGAAAATAAATATAGCTAAATATAGCTTATTTACAAAGTGAAGTACAGAAGATGAAACATTTCTATGTAAGATGCATATTTACATGTATATACAGAATTTGTAGGTGTACAGTTGATATATATGTTTGTGTATGTGCACATTTACTCAGTATACCTAAATGTTAGTAACATCAATACTAAAATCATTATTGCACAGTCCCCACAGAAGCACTTCTCTAGCTGCTGTGAGACAGAAATGGTTGAAATCCTGCTGGGTTTACAAAGCCTAAATATAGCTCTAAAGGTGTTTCTGACACACTGTCTCTCTTTTCGGTTGTCAAATGTACTCTGAGTAAGAGTACCCTGGAGAAGGGGATTTCTGTGCTCTCAACACGCAGTCCTATTTCCCGTGAAGTAAACGGGAAAGCAGCCTTGAAGAATGTGAGTCATCAGATCTGTCAGGCTGAAACCACAAGGCAGAGGCAAGGCAGATGGAGATGTAAATGCAATTCAAGCTGAACAGACATTTTAAAAATGCAGCACTGTCTGATCTTTCTCATCTTTGGTCACTGAGTTTATATAGGTCCCCTTTGGTGGGCAGGAAACTAAAATTTTCTTTTCAGTTCAGCAAAGCAGTGTTTGCTATGTGCCTGCATCAGTTACCTACCCCTGCATCAGCCAAGATGCACTTGCTCTCTGCTTGTTTGGCCAGTGAAACACCATGTCTGGGCTACCATGCTGCCCTCAGCAAGCAGGTACTGTATTAGCACTCAGAGCTGGGTGCCCACCATCAGCAGCCTCCAGCTTGGGAAAGACATTGGTGCAAACCTGCACCAACCTGGAACACAACATGAAAAGATGAGTGAAGTGGGTGTTCTCTGAGTTTAGCTTATCCCAGAGATGAGGAAAGGTATATGGATTCCTTTCTTTCTTTAAATAGGTCCAGTCAAGTCTGATATTGATTTCTACAAGGGCAGCAACAGATGCTAAATCATAGGAACTAGCAGTATCTCAGAGAATGACAGTTTGTCCACACAGGAGTCCTGCTCGTGAATGAACAGGCAACATGTGAACATTTGTGGGCAACTCTTCCTAGGAAACACCACCCTCCTCAGATGAGTAAGGGAACATCCCTGAGAACCTGGCTCTGCATTTTCTGCATAATGAAATTCCCTCCAATTATTGAATTTTGCTGCTTTCAAAACACTACACAAAGTTCAGATCCTTAGTTTTGAGATAATCTGCTTTGCCTGACACTGGTACTTACATATCTTGGTGTAGCACTTCAGACTCATCCAGCTGACCTATGTAATTGTACCAAGTGGAGAGAGAATGGGCAACCTCAAAGATTCCTCCACACATCTGCAAAACTTCAGCTGAGCTGCGGCAGCCAGCTAGAAATTCACCACACTGCCTACTGAGCATTGAAAGTACAGTGGCATAAGGGAGTCACATCACTTTAAAACTGGCCTCAGGGTCCTATTCTTTCACCTTGCTTTTAGTAACAACTTCATGATTGTCTTACGGCAATTTTCTGTATTTTTTCTAATTACTTATTGGTGTCTAACAACTTCTTTAAAACTATAATGGTTTTAATTAGTCTAAAAAATTGCACTGGGGCATTTGACTCATCTCCAGAATATATGTGCCAGTGCTTTCAGGTGACTCTGAGTGACTGGCAGTAACCCATCAGGCCAGGCAACTGCAGACCTTGCCTGCAATCCTGTCACAGGTGATGCTCCACTCCTGTACCTTGGGTGGAATGAGACCCAGGCCATGCAGATTTGTTGTTTAAAGTCACACCATGTCCTTTCCCAGGGCTGGAAAGAGACAAGCCAGCAGGAGCCATTGCAGTGCTATCTCCCAGCAGCCCAGGACCCAGTTCCACATCCCCCATCAGCTCCATCCTGTACTGCTCTGAGACCTCGGGGTATCATGGCCAGGTCCTCCAGCTGTCCCCAACCTCTGCCCTGTCTGAAGTAGCTGTCCTGTGCCTTGCTGCCATTATGGTATTGGGCTGTTCAGGCCAAAGACACTGTGCAGCTGGGCATGCCTGAAATAAAGTCAGGGGGAATGGTGGCTTTACATTATGTAAATTTTATGTAAATTACAGGTCCTGCATACTGTTTATCATAAAATCCCCATTGTATGTAACTATGTGTGATGGACTGAACTTTGCTTGGGTGGGCTGGGTGAGCCCTGCTATTGTTTCCCTGATAATCTGTGACTGATGTCTTTAAACAAAGCATTTTTGTGCAAGACAGGGTAAAAGAAGCATATCCTGCAGAGGTGGGGTAATGCTTTTCATCATACCAATTTCCTCTCCCCCAGTAAGGCTGACAGCACACAACCCTCTCCCTGGGGAGATATTGGGTGCTCACACAGAGGGGCCTGAAGATATTCTTCCCTAAGGAGGCACAACTGGCATAGTTAGAAGCAGGGCCAAAGCAGCAGTCATGTCAATAGAAAGGGCCACAAATCATCAAAAGACCCCCAAAGAAAACCCCTCTCGGGGAAGGTACTGGGGCATTGAATGTATATAAGCTGTCAAATTCTTTGCTGTGTGGGTCAGATCAAGACTGCCATGATGACTCAAACCATGGACATCAAAATTGCAACAAGCAAGTCTTTTTGCTGGATCCACATCTTTCCTCCCCACTATCTACTCTTCCTTTCCTTCTCTTTCTTTCTTTTCGTTATATATTTTCTTCATCATATTTTTATAATTGTATAGAGAAGAACCAAAATGGCTACATACCTCCTTACCAGTGCAACCAAATTGTTTTAAAATAAACGTGCCTCAAGAATGTTCACTGGTCATTCAGTGTCATTTTACTCTAATCTACCCCAAGGGATCTATTGACAAGAATCTCAGTTACCCTGCTTTAGAGGTGAGTTGTAACACTAAGCTAGGAAGTAGCACACATTAAAATATTCAGAATAATAGGCATTTATTTTCAGTGCTATTTTCATTAAATATTGGTATAATATATCCATGTCTGAGGTAATAAATTAAAAATAAACTCAAGATTTCAGTCCCATATTTGTGCTGCATATTTTTTCTACCATTATACATAATTTTGAAGCAAACACACACAGTCTGTAATTCTGAATGCAGCTAGGAATATTATTTTAACACAGTCACTTTTTGTTTCACTATAATTTTGCTGAGAATGGTTATTGCATGATACACTTTTAATAGATGTTTTAGTTATACTAGAGTTTTCTATTAAATCACACATACCGTAATTATAGGAAGATGGGCATGAAAATGTGCTTTGAGCCAAGGATGGCAAATATTGAATCAGTAACAGCACATACTGCAGGATTATTGTCTGCCTTCACTAGAGCCCAGATCCAGCAAAGTCATTTCAGTGTGTGCTTAGTTTTAGACATGAGTCATTTCAGTGTCATCCATGGCCTTAATTTTTGCTGAATCAAGGACTAGCCAAATCTGTTGAACAAATAAATAGACTTCTTTAACTGTGTGTTATTTCAAAACAGGTTTGCTGGTTTCGTATTTTGTAAGATATTTTGTAATGACTTCCGTAAGATTATTCGTATCAGTGAAGCACCCATGAAAGTTTCTAACCTGGTTCATAAATACACTATGAAAAAATAAGCAGCTACAATGACTCTCTTCTACACATTTTGTTAAAAGTAACACCTGGTTTGAAAAGTTATTAAAGTAATTTTTTCCATGGTAAAATATATTTAAAAAAATAAACTCTTAATTTAATCATCTTCCATCAAACATATAAGCATGTTAAAGGGCGGGGCATACTTCAGGTATTTTCACTTATAAATGCAAGAGATTGAGTGTATCTATCTTTTGCACTTAAATGCTGGTGGTAGTAAGGCCCTTTCAGCTAAGTCTCCATCAAGCCCAACATCAGTGAGCTAAAGAAACAAACAAACACAAATTTTGCTTGCATATAACTTTTTCATAATCCTGAATTAAAAAAAAATCCTCCCTGCTTAGAAAAGAACTGTTATTTAACTGCTGCCATTAAAAAAGTATACTTCACCTCCATGTTAACTTTAATCAGTGACTCTGAACGCAAAGGATTTAAACACTCACTAAAATTGCTGTGGCATGCCATTAGACTCTTAATGTTCATAAATTGTGCTAATTCCCATTTAAATCAGGAAGCTATAGTTTAGAGTTAGAGCTAATGGTTGTCTTAGTGTTAAAGGTCTATTTCCACCAGATTTTCTTTATTCTATTTTGCAGGTGACTGACAGTGCTCATGATGTGATCCTGAAAAACCGTTTGCTGTTATTACCAGAAGCTATAGTCTGTGAGAAAACTCTCCATGCTCATGCAGTGAGTTGCATTGCTGGGGGACCACGGCCAGCACTGCCGAGGGGGTGGTCCTGCCCAGGTGCCCAGGACCTTCAGTACTCCACGGAGCTCACCATGGCCATGGGCTCATCAAAGGTCGCCAGGCGGATCTGCTTCGGGGTGGGGATGGAGAGCATCTCCCCCGTCTCAGCCGGGGAGTGAATCCCATTGTCCATTATGTTGGGCACTTCCTCCTCGTGGTCCTCGTACAGCGTGTTGATGTGCAGCAAAGGGTGGGCTGGGTTGCAGCCCAGGGCAGGTGTTGGCTCTGGCTTGACCTGGCTCAAAGCCATACTGGTGGCAGCAGCAGTTGTGGCTATATGGTTGTGGTTACACGTGACAAAAGCCGCAGCAGCAGGCACAGTTCTGCATGTCTCTGATGAGTACAGGATCTCTTTTGCAGGGTGAGGGGTGTCTAAGAGAGAACAAAACAGACAGATAAAGGACAGGTAGTCTTTCACCATTCCAGTCCATCAGTGAGGAGTGTCTTGAACCAATAAAAGTCATTGGCAGTCTTGCCACTGATTTCGGTGGGATCAGAAGTGGATCCCAAATTGAATTTTCTTGGGACCCTTTGAGAAATCCAAACAGGACTGTTTCAAAACAATAGGGTTGTAAGCTCAGGGAAACAGGACAAACAAGAAGTGGGGTTTGTAAATCTCGTTCTTTTTTATGCATGCTCATGCTTCCTTATGTGAATGGTATTTTTGTAAAATGAAGAAAAAAAAAACAACTGAAAAGTACATTTATTCCCCTCTACAGTCTGGCCAGTGTTTTTTAAACATTACGATTAAATGTTTTGACAAATGTAATGACTATTGAAATCCACAGGATGGAATACAAAAGGCACTGATATTTCAATGGGAAAAAGTAGTGGTTACATATTGTAAGCCACTTGTCTTTAGAAAGAACTCAGCAATTTGTCATAAACTGAAGACTCTTTCCAGAAATTGTAAACCTACCTTACCTGATGGACTGCAATGTAGGTCTAAGTCAAAACAAAATTTTTAATGTGAATGGGGGAGTCAGAGCCCCAAAACTCCAGCAATTATTTTTTGCCCTTAAAGTATTCAAGCACTAATTTAGGTGAAGGTAATTGAACCAGAAAACCCCAGTAGTTTTGAGGAGTTGAAATCAGAGCAGGTGACTGGATAAGGAATGCTGTAGAATAGCTCACATGCACATTGGGGAGTTGGAGGGCTCTAAGGAGCAGAGGGATTCGGAAGTGACAGAAACTTTTATACCTCAAATCACTTCTTTGCTGGGCAGTGGGGTGACGTAGAGGTCAGTCTGTCGAAGCCCAGAGGGAGGTCTTAGCTTGTAATGAGATGAGAGCCATTGCTTTAAGTACGTACAGATTTTTCTGTAACTTCAACTGCATAGTGCTTCTTTCTTATGTCAGTAGCTTACAAAAATAAACAAGAAGATATCTGTCTATCAGTTTATCTACTGATCTATCACTTTTCTTAAAGTTCAAATGGCTTTCCTCATCACCCTAGCAATTATTGATATATTTGAAACACTCCTTTGAGTTAAGGAAGGGACAGGCTTTACAAGACATAGAGAGGAAACCAAGGCCCAGAAAGAACATTTCCTGTGAGGCCACACGGGAAGGGAATGGTAGAAATCCTGAATCCCTGACCAGCACCCACACTTCAGAACATCCATCCTTTGGTCCACATAAGGGCAATTTAAAGTGTGCTGAAGAACAATGTTAACAAGCTGAGTTTTAATTTTCTAGGTGACAAACACATGCCAACCCCCAAGAGTTTGTAGTTTAAGAGATTTTTTTTCCCCACAGGCAGCTTTAACTGCCATTAGTAGTGTCCCACACTCTACGGGCTATTACTGATCAGAGGACTGGTCATCTACCATGGCAGTTTCCTTATGTCTTGAAAATAAGGCAGGTTTGAAACGTGCCAGGTGCTGGTAGAGCAGGAAGGGTATCATGGAAGCCAAAGGCTCCTCATTTCCTTGGCAAGGTATGACCACATTTGTAGTTGTGAAAACCTGCTTACATTTGAAATGTTACCCACACCAACAGCCTGTTCTGTGCAGCTCTACCTGTAATAATCCTTACTCTCCATAGAGTTGTTAAAGAGAGAGAACCTCTGTTTCTGAGACCTGCAAGCCTGGAGATTACTAGCTATCCTCAAATCTAGCAAAATAGGTCAAACAGCTCCAATAAACTCTGAGTTCCTTAAGATGGCTATGTAAATTATGGTCTGTGGAGGTGGTATGGGCATTATGGCATACTGTACCTTTGAGAGAGGAGGTAACATGCACTACAACATTCTCTTCCTGGTTTAAAAATCCGCCCTCTTGGCTTTTTGATGTAGGCATCGAGGGGATGGCTTGAACCTCTGGCTTGGGTTTTTTGCTACTAAGTATATATGGATGAACATCCAAGGAAAAGTGCCGTGTGTGCTTTTTTTCACTGCTTGTGCTTGGCATGGCGTTTGGTTCGCTCTTGTGAGCGGACGATTGCTGTGAGGTTTTTGCAGCAGACTCCAACAAAGGAGCTATAAGGCTGTCTGTTGCTGTTTTTCTCCGCACGGGCTTCGGTTTATCAGGCTTGTGGTTCTCCACCTTCATAATGGCTAACTGCTCCTTGAATGGCTGGGGAAGGGGATTGGTCGTCGGGATCCATTTCATCTTCTTCCTTGGTCTCTTAATGATGAGCTGTTCGTTAGCATCAATGTCTGCTGGATCAACACTGGGGTCTATGGTTTGAATCCCTGAATCACGCATGGTTGGAGTGGCATCGTGGTTGGACTGGGCCAGTGCTGCGAGCAGCTGGCGCACCACATTATCATACATCAGATCGCTTTCATTTGTGATGAAATCCAGACGGTTCAATGATTTTATGTGGTCCCTATTTTCATTACAGAACATGGCCAAAATATTGATATCACAAAACTGGGATTTCTGCCACTGCTTCTTGGTCTTTATTCCAACTTTGTTCAGTTTATCAAATATGAAGTTAGACTTGCGAAATATGAAGAGGTGAATCAAGTTAATGAGGATTATCAAGTTCATGAAGCAGAGGAGAACGATATCTACACCAGCAATAATCCGCTGGAGCTGGACAGATGGCAGCTTACAGTTCACTCTGATGTGCAATTTGGAGCTGCTCGTTTTGTCTGGAGGCTCCCCTAGCGCACATGTAAATTCATTTTGCTTCTGTGTAGCATAGTAGGTGGATAAGTATGTGATTGGTATGATGCTTAAAAAGATGATGAACAGATGCCTTGCAAGATAAAGCTTAGCTAAAAAGTTACTTCGTCCTCTTCTTTCCAGGTATTTCTCAAACAAGTTCTGCTCAGGGCTTTTCTCCTTCTCTGCATTCTCAATGATTTCTCTTTTCTCTCTCTCAGTTATCCCTGGGCCTTTGGACTGAATCTGTTTCTCTATTTTTGGTGCCCGCCCTTCAGCTGCACGGTGGTAGCAGTTATCGATCTCCTGAAGCAAAAAATTAAGCTCTGAAGTCAGTCGAGTGGAGGCCAGAAATTCCCAGCCCAGAGCTGGAATGTACATTATCCCAGCAAAAGCCAGCAGTGCATAAGGTAGGAACTTATGCTCAAACAAGGAGGGCCAGTGGCTGGCATCAACTCCTGGCAAGGCATCTTTTAATTCTGTCCAACAATATCCTCTGGCATACAAAGCTTGATCGCGGGTGAAGTTGTGTGGTGTGTAACAGTATATTGGCTCCTCTGTATAACAGAGAGAAAAGTCACTGCTGTGCATTTAACCTACAAAAGGAGCTCTGGAAAATAAACATTTCAAATTATATCAATTTTATTTTACTATATCTTTTCATGACCATTAAGCCCTCCACATCTATTGGCCAGCTCAGGCTGTGCACATCCTCACACACCCTACGGCAAAACTATTCACCTGCAAGTTTTAGAATGAGCCTGAGTTAGAAATGTCAGCAAGAAATACATATTTAGGTTTAATGATCTCTCTGAAAACAATATCCTAAGCAACTGTGACATGAACTCTGTAAAGCTAAAAGGCCTGATATTCACTACAAAGCCAGTAGCTGAAGATGTTCCATGCAAATACTGAAATTTAGATGATATTTAGGGTTCATCCCAGCTAAACACTCTTTTAAATAGAAAAAAGATAGATGTAGCTAAAGGCAATATTTTAAATAATTATTAACAAAGTCAACTCATTTGACATGGTAGAAAAAAATGAAACTCGAGACACACAAGGATTTAGTCAACTGTATCCCTCTCAGCTAATATTCTTGAATAAAAGTGTGACTGACCAGGACAGAACCTGGGGTGTTAACTATTTGTCAGTATGAAAATTTAATTCTACATTTGAAACTGTAATTTTGGGTTTTTTACACAATGAGAATTAAATGCAACTTGCCACCAGACACTATTATGGAAGAAACAAGTACTGTGGATCAAGAAAGAAATCAGACAAAGTACTACGAGAAAAGTATAGCAAGGATTATTAAATACATAGCGATGCAATTTTTCTCTCAGGAAATGTTTAAGTCATATTCTGCTGGAGGATGGAAGAGTTTGTCAAAGGAAATCATATCACATAGCTGTATATTTTAAAACTCCTTCTAAATATTTGTATTTCACCATCATCATTAGGAGGTTGAGATAAAGGTCCTGACCCAGTAGATAAATTATGTTCTTATATGATCAAATTTTTTCTAGCAATACATTGCTTGTGAAAGCTAAGGCAGCATTAATTTCCCAAAGAACAATGACCATTATGAATAGACCCTATTCAAAGAGGAAGACCATGTTTTCATGTTTTGACAGGTAGAACAAAGAGTATATATTTTACAGTGATCTGGTACACCTTTAAAAACCTTCCCAGAATGAGACCCATAGGAGGAGACATTCTCTCTCGACTTGAGAATTGCTCAAGAACACTGAGCCTGCTCTGGCTCTGAATGCAGTCTACAGTTCAGATCAAGAACAGTTCCCAGAATAGCGTGGTGGCGCTGTTCTCTTAATAATAAAAATGAAAACAAATAATACCATATTGATAACAATAATATTAAAAATTAATAGACAAGCAACTCCCCCTAGTCATTCTGGGTTAACAAGTGACTCCTTACTTGACCAGTGACTTTTCACAATTGAGCAAATCAAAAGTTAATTCTTAGGGTAGAAGTATAAACCTCCTTTGTGACCCAGAGAGAATCAATACTACCAACTTAAACAGATTTGACAGCATAAATGCTTCTACTCAAGACAGCAAGTAAAATGAGTATTCCCTGCAAATTCTTTAATATTGCTTTTGAAGACTATTTTAAAATGATCTAGCTTCAGTCTCAGAGGATAGCTTAAAGCACTTCCATTTAGACTATTTTTGTGTACTTACAGACGTGTTACAAGAAAAATGCTCACTGATTCCCTTGGTTTTGGTAATTATGTGGCCTCCCAACCCTACCCATGAAGGGATGCACACAAAAAATTTAATCTCCTAATATCAAAGACTCATTGTAGAATTCCCCAGGAGACCAAATAGATTCCTATGTAAAAATGTTCCCATGGGGGAAAAAAAAAAGGCAAAGCAGCATGCTATGTTTCTCACAAGCAGAAATGTTTTGAATTGGGTATCCCTAAACCCAGCAGAACTCTCCAATATGAAACCAAGTTTCCTGTGGCATACATTTCTCCTAGGTCTCAACATCACAAATACTTGGGAAAACAGCAGCAAGTATTCCTACAAATCAGCCATAAGGATTATTTTTTGATTCATGCATCAGTTACTACTATCAAATAAACTGGACAGTTCTTTCAGTTCTCTTCCCTGAGACCCAAAAGCTAGGATGACTTTTGCCAAAATTGAATATATACAGCAATAATCCAGTATCTTTTTCTTTTAGAAATGAAAAAAAAAAAACCAAAAACCAACAAATGAAAAGGTCTTAAAATTTTACATTTACATGGGACAGCTCACTGAGAGACTACCTCTGCACTCCATCCATTGCCACTGCTTTTTGTGAAAGAAGTCTAAAGAGCCTCACAACTCCAGTGTGGACTCACCAGCTGCATCAGAGGCTACAAAATAAGGCTGTCACAAACAGTGGGAAAAGCAAACATCAATTGACAGGAATTTTCTCTCTTTTCCTCTGTTAAACATGTTTTTATCAAATTCCTGTAAGGTTGTAAAAGATCTCTAATTTATTTGGCCAGCTGGGCATGGTGTCCCACTCTTACTCAATGTTTTGTACCTTGTTGTTACTAGTCTAGAATTTTCTTTGTATATTTGCAAAATCTGCACGATTTTCATTGTATGACATATAAATATCAAGACCCTTCAGACAAAAAAAAATCCTCCATGGAACCAGTGGGACTTCTGACAACTGACTGAAGTGGGAGCAGTGGGGTTCCAATGCAATTTTATTCAAACAGTATTTTCTAATACAGAATCATACAATCACAGATTGGTTTGAGCTGGAAGGGATCTTAAAGATCATCCAGTGCCAGTCCCCCTGCCATGGGGAGGGACATGTTCCACTAGACCAGGCTACTCAAAACCCCATCCAGCCTTGCCTTGAACACTTCCAGGGATGGGGCTGCCACAACCTCTCTTGGCATTATCTTTGGGCCATATTCATAGTCAGAGAATGCCATAAATTTCAGTAAAGTTATTACACAGGGATATTTAGCTTAAGCCTCTCATTACAGGACTTGACTCACAAAGCATAGCATCAGTCTTGGAAGCTCATTCTTCTAGAAAATGGTCCAGAAAACAGAGGATTTACCTTCTGAAGTGATTCAAAGCAAAAGACTTGTTTAGCTGTTGCCTGAAAAAAGAATCTCTCCCTCTTCATTGAAAAGAAGATCAACTCCAAGCAGAATCCACTCCAGGTTTAGAGTTAGCTTTTGTGAATGTTACTTCTTAGACAATGGCAGCGTTTAACCTGGCATTTAACAAACACCCTGAAGGTGTTTGATGCAGGTATAGAAGGGTATGGAACTTTCTTCTCTACTGCAGCCTGTGTCCATCATTAATTAATTAAAAACACCGTGTCAATAACTAGTCCTGTTTGTTATGAAAGTTGGCAATGACAGATCTGGTGAGGACAGCAGAGGAACAAGCTGTTCTCACACATACAACTCACTTAGCTGTGAGACCCCTGCTTAATGCAGTTTCAAGAAGTCACAGCGGATTTTTTGTTTTAAGATGTTCTCTTGATAGGTAAATAGCATTAAAAAAAGTTGCAGTGGTGTTAAAATCATAGCTGATGTTGGATCACTCAATATAAAAAAATGTGCTTTTAATTTCATATTCTTAAATACAGAAAGTTTCTACTGATACTCTTATTTCACCCTGAAAATTCTTAAGCAGTTTGTGAAGGTCCTTCTTCATATATTCCAGCCATTCCAGCCACCTTGAAACACAGTTTTTTCCTAAGACACCACAGTTTTATTGTGTATGGCAATGAAGTAAAGTGTTGTAAAGAAAATTATTAAAAAGCTTAGGAGCACTCTTATGGCTGAGTGGATTGATCATCCTCTCAACATTGTCTAGTCTAAAGCCCATAAAAATAATCTGTCCCTCTGCTCCTTGAAAGCTATATTCCTAATAATTAATACATTGGGAAAAAAAAGTCTTTGGTGGTAATGTATAATATTTTTTTATACTAACTTAAGCCTAAACATGTACACAAAGAAGCTTTGTTTCTATTTTTTTTCCATATGCCAGATGTTTTCAACAATTGTACTTAAATACACTTTATTCTGCTCACTATGCAGCTAAGTAGCTTCTAGATATCTGCAGAACTATCCTCTAGGATAAGGTACCAGAGAGATCTCACTGCATTTTTCAGACACGCAATGAAGATTAAATAATCAACAGAGCATTACTTAGTTGTGTAATATAACTGATTGTGTTATGCCACTTGAAAAATTAAAATCCCTTGGCAAGGTTTTTCATGTGGTCCATTCTGCACCATCTCACCCCATCCCATTATTTTAAGTATTACTTAAATGGAGAGAAGTGACTTGAGAGAGGTACTGTGGTACAAAGTCATACCTCAGGGGAATAGAAGTGCTTGGCTGCAGGAAACATTCAAGGCAGGGAGAGGGATAAAGGAAGGGGCTGTGCTCAAAAAAACTGTTTAGAAAGAATCTAAACAGACAGTATGGAAAGGAGTGAAGTCAAAGTACAGAAGCTAGGAGCTGTCAAGTCTGCTGCCTTTAGAAAATGCTTGGAGAAACGCTTGTGGGCTTCCTGCAGGCACACACTCCCACTCCTACTGTTCCCTATCCAAGGTCAGCCCCCTCCTTTCAGTGGCTCCCCAACCTCTGCATATTTTAATATATATTCAGCTGTCCTTTTTGAGAGGTCTTGAATTAAACACCATTTTTCAGGCTAAAAGTGCTAGGCATGAAAATGTGTTAGAAAAATACATCTCTAGCTAAATTCCAAACTGGAGTTGTAATACTCCAGGTTCTGGATTCCTCAGGAAAGGGGCTAGAATGCTGAGGTTTGGGGTTGGAAGCCTTGTAAAACTTCCCACTACAGAAAGGAATCTCAGATCTAGAAATGGAGTTACCAGTGGAAAAATCTCATGACTGCTGCTCCTAGGCCATTTCCTGAAATTATACCTGAAATACACAGAAATGCTGAGTCCCACATTCCACTCAAAGGAAGGTGAGGACTGACTAAAGACCAGTTTGATTAGGGCCTTGTCAGCCTGACAATACTCAACCTGTGCATCCTGCTCAGGCAGGGACAATGCTTGATTGTCCTCAAAGTGAATTTTCATCTTCTTTAGGTCATGTCCATCAAGAATGGCTGATCCATGCAGCAGTAATTTTTTTTTCATTTTTGAGAAGTGGCCATTTCCAAAAATGAATGCAATGGCCAGCTGCATTAAGAACACATGCAGTAAAATACAGCCAGAAGGCTATCACAGGCATACACGTGGCTAAAGCTCAGTATTGCATCTCAGCTGAAGGGAGAGATGCCAGAAGCACAGTTCACCAAGGAGCTGTGTGGGGGGTGTGTGTGGTGTGCTTACACGTGAGCATTTGCTCATCTGTAACAAGAAACACTTTGCAAGAAATGTGGCCTGGTTTATGGAACACTGAAATGGCACTCAAGAAGATACAGTGAAACTGTACATGTGCATCATTCTCCACTGCCTATGCAAAGTTAAGATTTTACAAATCTTCCTGGGAAAGCGAGTGAATTGCATCTAACACACTCACCACTTAAAAATAAAGATAACAGTGACAATCTCTTAGCATTCAACGCTGTAAAAAGTCAGACCTGCTCCCAAAAAGACTTAAGCAACTGCATGCACTGGGCATCTCCCTTAAGTCAGTGTGATTACTCACAGTGCTTAAAAACTGGCACATGCATCTCTCTTTGAAGAACTGATGCTGTAGTTATAAAGCTTCTAAAATATTACTATGAGCAAAAGTTATTTAAGAAAATGTGGAGAACACATTTAGAGTGCTTTGGTAGGCATTACAAAGAAAAAAAATTAACAGTATATACTTCTACGTAAGAGGGCAAATGAGTTTTCATACCTACTGTATTCCCAGTGGAATAAAGTACATTTGCCCTAAGCAAAATATTAACCACGATAACAAATTGTATATGCCTCCTGTAACCTGCAGCTTTTAGAATTTACTCTAGAAAAGGAAATCATACATCATTAATCTTCCCACTGAAATGCATTTTAGCATTCCAGTGCAATATTTGAGTAAAATTTTCCAACAGACAGAAAAAACGAAACAGCTTTCAGAAAATATAGTTCAAAAATGTTAAAAAAGATGAAAATTCTTGTGCTTGCTACACCAAGGCAAAGGTAAGTATGCCTGTGTGGAGATTTCTTCAAGGACCTAGTAAGCATTCAGTGTGACTGCCACTGCCCACACAGGGTATAGGCAGCAGCACTGGGATTAGGTGCTGCTGAGCAGGCTGGATCTCCCAGCCCCTGCACAAGTGCCTAAACACTCTTGTTGGAGACCCAAGCTAAGTATCAGGTAAGTCTATTGATAAGGACACTTACTGAGTTAAATATACTACAGATTCACCCTAGATTCCTAGCAGCTGGCATTCTGCCCTCTTGAAAACAGCTGCTAAATCATCCTCATACCTGTGCCGAACCTGCCTGTGAAGATAAGCAGGCAATCCAGTCAAGATCTCTGAAGCACTCCTTGTGCAGTCCTCTCTACCTGTCTCCAAGGAGAAATTCAGCATTTAGGTAGAATCTCTGAATCTCTCTACTCATCACTTCCCAGTACACACATTTCTAACAGACAAAATAAATTAGGAACTCCATGAATTCAGCAATAAATAGCAGTATTTAACAAGGGTATTCCTTATGATCTGCTTTGTGACACATACATGTAAGCAATATGACACACAGGCCTCATTCATCTTGGGTGAAAACAATTGCACAAGAAAGCAGGTAGCAAACAGTTTATTTTAGAAACAAAAATAATTTATTTAGTACTTTTTCAGAAATTTTTAAATGGAAAAGAAGAAATGTCCTGGATCCTCTTCTCTCTGGAAAAAAATGAATAAAGAACATTTATGTTAATGAGGTTGAAAATGTAGTCTAAGAAAGTAAAATATTTATCTGAACAGTGCACGTCTTCCATCCCAGTCACACAGTCCACAAGGAATATGTAACTCTGCTTTGAATGATTTTAACAAACACTAGCTAATACCCAAATTAACTGCCAGTAAAAGGAAAAACTCAATTTATCTAGTTTATTTCAACTACTTTATTTAAAGGATATTTAAAGGTTTGTAATTAGTACAGTGTAAGGATGGACCTCTGAAATTACTTTTGTGTGTCATACAGTCCTACTTAACTCACTGCATTTACTCATATGAATGAGAAAACATCAATCAAACTAAGTCTTAACTTAGCAAGATAATTTTTACTGAAATAAAAATACCTTTACCTTTCTTAGGGAATATTCTTTCCAATCTGAATACAGGTTCCATGCCCATTAAGTCTTCCTAAGGTACAAATTTCTCCATGATCAGCAAGGTAAGGTAAGCCTTTTTGGCCCAATCTCTGAAACCACTTGTCCTGTTTAAGAAAAAAATCTTGAAAAGAAAGTCCCTAAAAAAATGAGATAGGAAACCACTGCTGCTATTAGGTTTTATTGGCCTACACTCAGTAAGGATTAGTCATAATGAGTGAGATGTAGAGAAGCAATTTCAAAGATTGATACGTAATGGGCCACCCACAAGGGTAACTGCAGTGCAAAGGTAGCAGCAGGTCTCTCCATATTTCCAATTTGGGTCTTTTTGCCTTGCAGGGCTGCTGCTTAACTGCATATGTTTTGGATCTGTAGAATCAAAGAATTAACAATGCCCTTTCCTAGTGTATATATAAATTTACAGAACCACATTCCCTGTATGTAATAGACACTGGCTCTTCTAAAAGTAGCTGTTGTGCTTGTCTTTACTGGCAATCTGAGGCTTAAGGCTTTGTACAGCTGCCCAGGTTAGTCAGGAGAAAAAGACACCTACTCCTGCTTGTCTGGTATGTTGGAAATAGCAACTGTTATGAGGAAGGTGCAGAAAGACTTCAGTGATATCCCTCAGGCTGCTCCTATAGAGGAATGTTCCTTCAATAATGAGCTGCTGTCTACCATGTGGCGGCCATGCAGCACGGTGGTAAAGTCACTGAAAAGAGAGTTTATTTATAGTGACTGGACTACTGATGCCAACATTTGAGGCAAGATTAGATCTGAATTTAAAGGAATGTATTAACCTAAACATTATTAATTAAATTCAGCCATGCAGACAGTGCTACAAAAGAGATCTGAGTAACATTTACTTCTAAATTAAGCATTTACATGAGGAGGTGAATGGAATTTCAGTGGTGTACAGATCTTCTGCATAGGAGAAGTAGTAAGGTGTGAAAATAATAATTAAACGTTTTGCAGATGTCAAAAATTGCCCTCTAGAGATGGAACCCCAAAGCAACTACACACACTCAGACAGTATGATAATGTGGACTGCAGTAATACCTGAAGTAAACTGCAAGAATAAATGCTGAAATGAAATGAGCCATGCAAATCCAGTGAAACCGATGACACATGAACAATGGTAGCTTCTTAAATCAAGGGTCAAGTACAAAATACAACCACAGGGAGCAACAGGAATCAGCAGGTTTGCTCTATTGCATTATTATTATTATTTAATGACTAGAAATTAAAAAGATTGCTTTTATTAAGTACCTCTTGGCATAAACACTGCGCTCAGGAAAGTTCATATTGAAAAAGAAGAAAAGGACCACCAGTTAGCTCATTAGGAAATAAAATTATTTTAATAACATAGCATTTAGAGGGTATGGATGGCTGGGCTTCTGCTTTTGGAAAACTGGTTCCTCCATATGTAGAGAAATTGGGTTTTGTGAAGTATCAGAACTGTTTTGATTCATCTCAGAAGAGACATCACAGAAGAATCTGCCACCCGAGGCTCCCACAGGCTCTGCCAGCTCCAGTGTGGAGGTCTCCTGACCACCTGAAGAAAACATGGATCTCACAGAAGATAAGGTACCTCAACCCCAAAATGTGAAGTAATTCCTTCATCATAAAACTAAAATGCTCCAGAAATAATCACTGAGCTCTGCGTTACAAAAACCACACCACACATCTCAGCATCTGGCTGCAGCACTACTCCACGAACTTTGAGTCTGCATGACAGGCTTGGTGCCACTAAAGAAAAGCAAACAAATCCTCAAAGCTGGCTATCATAATGTAAGCTGCATTTCCCCATTCAAATGCAAGAGTAGAATACACGCCTGGGCAAAATCCCCAATGATGTAAGTATGTGCCCTGATTTCAATGTTTTTCTTAGAATGAATCCTGTAGCATGTGAAAAAAAAAAAAAAGGAATCGACAAGAATTATGTTCACCTCCTGTAAAATTATTCAGCTTTTGTAATTAAACATATATACGTACTGAGGGTGTCCACTGCAGCTATTTTTAATACTGAGAGAACCCAAGGAAGTCAGTAATGATGCAGATTCTTCCTGAAGACTTTTACAGCTTTAAGAAACCACACAAGCTGAAATTTCCTCTGCATCAAGGATGAATGATTTCTATCTATTTTAGAGACAACAGAAAGCCTCAAATACTTCAGGGTAGCTTTGAAAAAGAGTCCTGATCTTATTCTTTATTTATTCACAAGGTTTCCTTTTGACAAAGGTGAATAAATTTTAAAGACTTAAAAATTGATGATGTATGTGTGCTGATGTAGTCTGAGAAATGGAATTTTTGACAGAGAAAATATCTGCAGTCTCTAGGAACTGCAGCAGGGTGATTACATGTGCATAGCTCATGCATTTCCTCAAGAATACCTTTCTATTCAGCCTTCACCTGTGCAACTGCAAATCTTTAAATGATGAAAAGTCACAGAGTCCCAGGTAGTTTAACCCACCTCGAGTTTGTATGTGTGTAAACAGCCCTTAACCTTTGAGAAAAAAATCCCTCAGCCATGAGAACAGCAAGCAGCCAAACTGCAGCCAGCCTGTGGGTGCTTGTATCATTTTAGTCCTTTTTAAAAATACGTGCTAAGGAAACACTTACTGTGACTCTCCTTAAATTCTCTTTTCTCTGCTAATATCACCTCAGAAACAACTTCTACACTGGTGTCATCAGTTTGTCATACACTAAACAATCTGGCTCTGTAGTCTTAGCACTAACAATGTAACTTGGGAAATTGCCATCTTCACTTTCTTTAAGTGCAGTTGGAGAGAAAAAATGGAAAATAAGACCAAAAACCATCTATTAGGCAAATGACATAAATACACATATGTAAGTATCCTGACACAATTTGAAACAGAAGTACAAATTAGAAAAGTTTACCAGAAATACAAAATAAAACTCCATCTCATAATATAAAAATCTTGACATATACTATTTCAAACATACTGTAGGGTGAAAAGTGAAAAAGACATTGAACTCATGCATATACTGTATTACACAGTAATGTAAGCGTTGCTTATGCAAATTATTACAAATCGGAATATAAAACCTTGAACTGACACTTTACTAAAGTCACTAAACTTCCTGTTTCCTTCCATTGCTTTCTTAGGAAAATTTTCTAGTAGAAGGATGGTAGAGGGCTGAACTACATAAAGAGACATAGAAATACAGTATTTTTGAGCAACTTCTTTTGTATTTTGTAGACACTGTTTTAAGAACCTAGCAAGAAAACCGATGCCAAAGCTTGGCTTTTGACTAAAGTATAAAAATCTACTGAATAAATGCTTTGCTTCCATCTAATAAAGTACCAACATTTAACAGCTTGGGTGGGAAAAGCAAAACATGACTGCAATATGGAAAGAATAATTCACTGTGAATAGAAAGCATGAGCCACTGTACAAGAGGGATATGATTTAGCAATACCTTGACAAGGTATCAGTTTGGAAACCAAAATATTTCAATGATGTGAAGATAACACAACAAAACTGGCGGCTTAATCTCCTTTGGATCCACAACTCTCTGGCCCCTTGCAGAGAGAACTTCCCACAGATGTTATTGATGGAGTTTCTTCTCAACTCAGCACAACACTGAAAGCCAAGTATCTCTAAATCTACTGTATTATAGAACAGTGTCTTGGAAGTTCAGCAAATGCCATGAGACACTCAATACAAAAGGCTGCCACCAGCTGCTGGTAGCACTATTGCCAGCCGTGGAGGAGAGGATACAGCACTTGCTGACCCAGCAGCATCCTACTTGTAGCTGCAGCTTGTGTGTACTAATACCATCGCAAAACAGGGAGAGTGAAGGATAAAAACCACATGGAACATCAAACAGACCCACTTCAAACTGGCAGTGAATGTTGCAGTCTAATACTCCACATTCTGTGCATTTTGGAAAGGAAGTGAAAACGGAAAAGCCTAATGGATGGACTAATCCTGTTTATCTATATCCATACCACTCCAGACTGACCATGCCTTGGCAAGAGATACTGAAACATTATAACTAAAAACCAGTTCTGAAAACCAACACACACTACTTTTGTGTTTTACCATTTCTTTCACTAAATATTAACATGAGGCCGACTTAGGCTAACAAAGAAACACTTTCAATAAAAAGAACCCCAAAACATTTATCATAGGAAAGGGAACAATCCAGCAGGCTTCGATGCAGCTAAAATGGAAAGACAAAAGTGACAACCTATACCAACAGACAAAATTTGCTTTACCACCAGGCAGTACCTGGTAGTCACCTACTCATACACTGTGACAGCGCAGTACTATCAAATCTGAACTCTCCGTTCATATTGGTTGCATTTTACTTCTAGTTTGCACAGGAATAACTAACTGCTAGGAAATAAAAAGCTAGGTATGAGAAATCAAACCTCCACAGAGGCAAATACAAGCATGGACCTCTGCAAAGCACAGCATTCCCAACTGCATGAGAGCTCCAGAGGATGCCTAAGACTATACAGGGTGTGATGGGGGTTATGTCACTGTTCTGACTGAATTTCCAATACATTTGCTCTCACCTTTCAATAAAAAATGTAGTTGTTATCTTTAAAACAGTAATTTTCAAACAAAACCAGGCAAACCAAAGTTCCCTTGGGACCACCAACTGCATGCATTGTTACCTAAACAAGGACACTGCTGTTGGAGAGGTTTCCTTTAGCCTATGCTGCCTTCTATAGACACAGTCCCCAGAAACTCATAGTTAAAAACAGATTCCATCCACTAAGTGAGAGAAAAATGCCCCAGAAACTTTATTATCCTCAAGGCCATCATACATTGGCCTCTAAATAGAGGATATGCCAGTTTTATACAAAGCCCGTTCACGGGTGAGTTTTAGAAAGGGAAATAATATTCATTCTTCTTTTGTGAGTAGTCGTGGGCTTTCTGTGTGTTGGATAGCTGAATATCGCTCCTCAATGACTTTATGATGATCTCACACTCAGTTATAAATATGGCTCATGAATTTATTTTAATTAACTTTCTAGGGGTGTCCTTTCTGGAATCACACTGGTTTGCTTGTAAAACAAAGGAGAATTAAGAGACTCAGAAATGACAGTGTGGGAGGTTAGGTATATGACTTTCATTCCTCCTGTGAAAAAAGTTTAGGAAGTGAGGGCCAGTGCAAGAATCATATCTTACTTCAGCCACAGAGTGAACTCTTCTCCCCATTGAAATCAATGGTCAAACTCTTACTGCCTCTGTTGCAGCCTGAATTTAACTTTTAGGACCACATCCTGACATTGAGTCAGACTGTAAGGACACCAAGCATCCAGGGCTGCACCATGTGGAGTGTGACCAGCAGCTAGAGAGCCCACTACTCTGTTCTCATGAAACTCCACATGCAGTAAATACTACATCCAGCTCTGGAACCCTCTGCACAGGGAAGATCTACCTGAGTGAGACCAGAGGTTGACCATGAAAATGATCAGAGGAATGGAGAACTTCTACGACCAGCTGAGAGAACTGGGGTTATTCAGCCTGGAAAAGAGAAGATTCCAGGAAGAATCTTCCTCACTGAAGCTTTTCAGGGTTACAGGGGGATTTTGAGAATGATGGGGACAGATTTTTA
Source organism: Petroica traversi (assembly GCA_025920805.1). NCBI lineage: Eukaryota > Metazoa > Chordata > Aves > Passeriformes > Petroicidae > Petroica > Petroica traversi. The sequence continues at coordinate 26,732,569 of JAHLSL010000009.1, forward strand.
GCAGGGCCTGTATCTCAGGACAATGCTTTCAAACTGGAGAAGGATGGCTTTGGACTGGACACAAGTAGGAAATTCTTTATGTGAGGTTGGTGAGGCACTGGAACAGATTGTCCAGAGAAGTTGTGGATGTCCCATCACTTCAAGGAACTGTTCAAAGCCAGGTTGAACAAGGCTTTGAGCAGCCTGGTCTAACAGAAGGCATCCATGTCCATGGCAGGGAGTTGGACTATATTATCTTTAAGTACCTTCCAATCCAAACCATATTGACTTCATGTAATAGAAGAGAAGCACAATATCGAATTTGAAGTCTTTTGTAACTCACTAAGTCCAGATGAATTGGGATTTTTTTTCACAATGTTGGCATAGTATCTGCTAAACAATTAGGTCTTGCCTCTTATGCTACTAAAACAGTTGTTTTTTCATTTAATTTCTCAAAAGATGTGTAAAGATGAGAACACTCCAATTCAAGGGCAAACAAATCACTTATGTGAAGAGCACATGCATTTACCTAAACAACGGCTTTGCCCATGGCATTAAAACAGCATAATTAACTAAGTAAATTTATCTTCAGCCACAGGCAAAATAAAATATACAATATATTATACTACAGACTTAATGATTTTTGGGTCGTCAATTTCAATATTTTAAATAAACACCATGCTCTTTCTTTGTCCTTTGTTGTAGGGCTGAACTTTGCCTTCATACATGCATCCTTGCAGCCTCTGGCCCCAGAAGGCTTCCCACAATGATGGGGTGACTTCTCCACACCCCCAGGGCAGGACATCCATCCTGTCTGACCAAGCAATTCTCACTGCATTTGTTGGACAGACTGTACAGTTGGTCTTGACTGCACTTTAAGCTACACTTCACACACACACATAAACTCAAAGGTTGATCAGTGAGATATGAGGCTCTTATCTCCTCTACCCACTGATCATGAGGGTTCTTCCAATCCTCAGAAAAAAAGTTTTGTGAGAAACCACTGCTTTTAGACAACTTCCTTTTTTTTGTCTCGAGTGCAGACACCATTGTTCCAAAAGCTTTACCAATACTGATTAAGTAAGATGACACAGACCACAGAAAAGGGGTTGTTTTCTCCTTAGTGGCATGATGGTATATCTTCAAATGGTTTGCACTGGATGTCCTTAACAGAAAGAGGAATAACCACAAGTATCAGATGTGGATACAAGGGCCCAAAGCAAAGTTTGGGAAGCTACTATGATATTCACAACCCAGGGGCAGTAGGTACTTTACTCAATTTCATCAGCAAAGTTTGTACTTGCATAGCTACTATTTAAATTGCACAGAAGGAGCAGTATCCAAAGCAAGGAAAATTAGATTTTTTCAAGATCAGTGACAGTGTATGGGTGAAACACAAACTGTAGAATCAGTAGTAAGCAAGAACCCAGCTGAACTATCGTTATTACCACGGTCAGTATCTCTGGACATGCATGACTTAGTAGAGTAGTCTGAGTAAATACTGTTTCGCTAAAAGAGCAACATCGGATTAATATCACATTAAAACTAATGGGAGTTTTGCTCTTGAACTCTGTGGAAGCAGAACTGAATTCACTAACCCAGAACTCTTCAACTCAAGCATAAAAAAGTATCTATTTTGTTTTATTAAATCTTTAGAACTTTTCTATTGCATTCTCTTGTATATATTTTTCCTTTTCCCATAATATTTTTTTAACTGCAGACCACCTGAACAAACATGATATCATATGAGAGAAGAACGTTATCCCACATTTTCCCAGAGACATGAGGGTGTTTTCTGTGTTACCTTGTAAGTTTTGTCCTGGCAGGACACAACAGGCTGCTGCTCTATACCTTACTGTGTCAAATAGCTCATAAGTAGACATAAGTGACATTGCTTTTAGTCTTTCTGAAAAACAAATGTGGAACACAACTGTCAGCCTAGAGAACAGTCTTCCACAGCACAAAATAAACCCAACAGCAGAAATACAGGCAGATGTGAGCAAATTCAACAGGACCTCTTTCTTCTGTGTGTGTGTGGAGTACGCTTTAGCCTTGCAGAGGGACATCCACCATATAAATCTGAGCCTCAGACTTGATACTTCCTCCACAGTCTGCAGTATCAGATGACCTGCTCGTATGGAGCGAGCTAGTGCTGTCTGACCAAGCAGTGAGGCACCAAAAGACTTCTGCTAGAATCTTGCACTGTGTCAAGGAACACATGTGAAAAGGGCATGGCCTTCCCTGCATCCAAAGTTGTCTTTAGGCCTACTGAGGTTCAAATCTGTACATCTCAAAAAGCATAAAAGCATACAATGTAAGCATGCACTCTCATGAGCTGCTGTAGGATTGCCTTTTTATTAGGTTAGTTCTCTACAGAGAATCACAAAACTTTTGCATTCCAGAGAGGATCCTCAAAGGTGACCTTGAAACCTGTCTTTCAGTTTCTATGAAAAGACAATTTTCATGTACCCTGTAAACATGGTTTCTCCAAGGTACCCCCAGAACACCATCCAAAAGATGAGGTTCTCATTAACTGTGGCTGAAGATCTTGCACCAAATAACTTTTTTTTTAAAAAAACTGAGGTAGATTGAAAAAGTTTTAACTGTAATTAAGAAAAATCTCCAGACTCTGTTTGCAAGCAGTTATTCTTGCAGGTGATTTAACTTTACCTCATAATGAAAACAAGTATTAAGGATTGCAAGTCAATCCCAAAGCTGCATGCAAAGCAAGAACCTGATTCTGGTATGTTTAAACTGGTTAAATACAGCCAATTCTACCAACCTCACAAGCTACTGTATATTAAAGTGCTAATAATTTCCCATGGATTTTCAGTATGGCGCTTCAAGGGACACTAAAAGCAGTCATGCACTGGCAGCTACACTCATCAAGCCTACAATCCCCACAGCAAAACAATGTTTACACACGCACTAGTGGCCCAAAAGGTGTCGTTAAGGGTTTACTGGATCAGTAATTTCCAAGGCTCACCAAAACTTGACCTTCTGAGACTGGTGGTGATGGGCACTCAAACCAGATTTTTAAAACTCTTACCAGTTTATGCAAGCTGTTGGCCCTCAGCAGAAACAGACACCAGTGATTTCCACTGTCACAACACGGCAAAGCACACTGCAAGGGGCTCCATATATAGTACCAGTCTCCATGAAAGCATCAGCCTCTCCCTGGTAGGTAGATGCTGTAGATGCCTGAAGCAACATCAGGACAACGCTTGACACCAGCCAGGGTCCAGCTCAGGTCCTCTCCAGGTTCCACCTCAAGCAATAACCCGCTCTGTCACCCTCCACTGCCAGCTGTCACCTGCTGCTGGGCAATGGACACCTCCCCACAGGTCAGTGACCCGGGGCTGCTGGCCAAGCGGGGTGGCTGGGGACCCTTCCCCACCACTCGCCCGCCAGCCAAGGCAAGAGGCAGCAGCTGTCCCCGTTAGCGAGCGGCCAGGACGGTGACACCGCTGTCCCTCCTGCCAAGGCAACAGCATGTCCTGCCCGCCACGCCGAGGGGCCGTGG
>JAHLSL010000009.1:26741070-26781297 GCA_025920805.1 Petroica traversi
GTCACCATCACTTGTTTAATTTTCCCTGCCTCTAATCCTCCGTGGGCTCTGCCTCTGTTGGTTTTCTGTAAGGACTGACATGCAGTACCTGCCTCATAGGCAGAAGGCAGGGAGGAGAGGTACCCTTTTCTCACCCCCTTGCCCAGGCACAGTGGGTACTGGCAATGTACTGTAGCAGAGTTCTTGCTCACAGCTGTACCCCAGGCAGGGCAAGGTAGGAGGCAGAGCAGTGAGGACTCTGGTGTGCTGAGGGAACAGAGTACAGCCTGTGTTGTTTCCACACCTGAGGAAAAGTGGGGACAGTTTTTGGGACAGGCTTCAAGCCTCAGTAATCCTAGCTATCTGTGATGAGGAATAGATGCATCAATTTCTCTTGCTCTAGCTGTATTTGGATTACATGTGTATTTTATCAGCCTTTAATGTACAAGCTTCCATTCTAACAACAACAAAGAACCAAAATACCTTATGCAGCTGTTACTGCTGCTGCCAGAGGGATGATCCTGAGCATGGTAGACTGGCAGCCCGAGGCAGTACAGCTGATGTGCTAAACTTTTGCTCAGACTTTCAACATCATAATCATTTCGCCATGATTTGCCTGCTGTTGACAATCTTGTCCTGCTCCTTGAGACTGCAGCTGAAATACCACTTTTCTAATTCTCACTGTGTCATCTCCTTTTTGAATCCTCTTTCACCCATCCAGTTATTTAATTCAAAACAATCAACTTGCTTTTGTTTTCAGAAACTGCCTGTGGTATTTCTCCTATCTTCCCCTACCTAAGCCCTTAGCATTCGTTTGCTGTCTAGATACTGACTCTAGATGCTTCCTCATGTTTTTCCCTGAAGAAGTAATTCCAGCTCTAGTAATCACTTCTGAGGAACCTTGGTGTAAACAACTACAAATTTTAAGAACTTAGGAGCAGCCATCTAGTCCCTTACATCTCCAAATGTGGCTGCAACTGGTCAGTTAAGGAAGTGTTAAAATGAGTCTGTGTTGATGCCTTTCCCTAAGTGTCCCAGCTTCCAGCAATGTTGAGGGAATTTCCTGAGTTTGATAACCCCATCTCAGGATATTTTTTCTGGTCTCCTGTTGGAACCTTGTAAATTACTGGCATCTGCAGCTCTTTATTAAGGAATTCCAAAGGCCTACAACCTGTTTGTATCAAACCTACCTTGTTCTGTTTGCTTCAAATGAAATCAAATCATCACATTAGATAGGCCCCTATGGGAGCATATCTAGATCAATCCCTACCCATCTTTTCCATGACGCAGATACTTCTGTAGACATCTGTTATATCTTCCCTTTAAATTATATCTAGTTCCACATTTAATATGCAAGGCATAGAAGAATAACCATAAATCAGACACTGTTTTTAAAATAAATATGACATCCATGAGTGATTAAAATTTCTCTTATGATGCTTGCTTCATTATAATACCATTATTTAATTTCATCATATTGATTTTGTGATGCTGCTTTGCAAGATTATGTCAGTACAGCAAGCCAAAGAGACAGGCAAGATGGAATGGTACTGTCAGACCAGAACATGGGTAAACAGAAACCTGTAGTTAGGCAGAATGGGACATGGAAAATTACAGTCACAGTTTACAGACGAACACCATAGCCAAGTTTCTCAGCCATAACATGCTAGCATGTATGCTGCTGGGTGATCTAGACAATAATCAGGCTGTGATAATATTCCTGTGCTAATAAATATTTCACAAGTTGCTGGTAGGGTCAGAAATTGATTTACAGATCAAAGTGGAAAGCCATGTGAAGGAATTCTAATTAATTCTAACAAAAGATAAAAAAAGGAGTATTATTTTTTAGTTTGAATAAATCACTTGTTATCACATAGAAAATACTGATTTTTGAAGGTAAAGTGTGTGTCTTTTTTAAGTCTTGTTTTCTCCAGTTCTGAAGGTTTAGAAATTCAAAAGCAAATGAGAAAAAGTGAGATTGATTTCAAGTTCTGACACTTGTAGCACCTAGAATTTACCTTCTAAACAGGGTATACTACCTCTAGATGTGGTGTGAGATTCATTTGTTCAAACACGAAGGCGCCTGAGCGAGATATTGCAGAGCACTATTTCTGAATCATGTAGGAGGAGAAATAGCTAAATGTAACAGTGCATGTGACCAAACGGAGATGTTCTCTTCCAAATTAGATGAATCATTTACACATTGTAGGTGTCCAGAGTTTACACATGAATCCCACTCACTGTCTCTTATATTACAGCTTGTCTTAGCTTAGCCATTTCCCCAAGGGTGACTGTGTGCTGTCCTTGTCCTTATCAGTTCCCTGTCACTTGAGAATTGCTGCCTTTTAATCTGAAGATTTTAAAATGAGTCATGCTACCATGAACCCTTCATGCCGTTCCTCATGCTGAATTTATGGAAAGGATGCAGCTTCCCTGTTAACATTGTCAAGGAGCAGAAGGACTAGGAAGCACCTGGGGAGCATTTCTTACCTTCTTACCTGTGACTCAAATCCACGTGATCTTTACCCCATCAGCCCACCTTGGGAATCACATCACTCAGCCTGGGGTGGTGAGGCCCTGCTCAGAGCAGCTCCCCCATGGTGGCAGGGATGCTCTCCCTGGTGCAGGTTTAAGGCAGTGCTGGGCAGGTGCTGCTGCAGGTGCTGTGTGTGAGCAGCAGCCGCGCCTCTGCAGAGAGCTCTCAGTGAGACAGGACTCCGTGGGGTTGGAAATGGCAGCTGGCAGATGGCAGGGAGCTGTGACAGTGGCTCTTAGCTCAGAGGTGACGGTTTTGGTGGTAAGTGAAGTGAGATGCCAGATGATAGTGAAAAGCAGCAACTGGCACTGCAGCCTGGCGGTTTGGCAGTAACAGGAGCTCTGTGCTCCCGGGTAAGAAAGAGCGACTCTTAACAGCAAGATGTGATATGGTTGCTGACATTGATGAAGTATTTTTTGCTGCAGTGCACATCTCCTTGCTAATGGGTCTCTTCTGGGGAAGTTTAGAGTATAACAGACCATTTCAGATTCAATGAACATCTAGTCTAACCTATCCCTTTATGGCTTACCAAAAGTTAAAGCACATTGATAAAAGCATTGTCAAAACACCCCTAAAACACTGACAGGCTTGGGGCATCCACCACTTCTCTAGGAAGCCTGTGCCAGTGTTTTGTCACCCTCTCAGTAAATAAATGTTTCCTAATTTCCAGTCAAAAACTCCCCTGAGGTGCAGTTCTGAACCATTCCCATGGGACCTATCACTAGATGCCATGGAGAAGACTTCAGTGTCTCTTTCTCCACCTACTCTCCTCAGTAGGAATGAGGTCATCTTTCAGCCTTTTCTCCAAACTAGAAAGGCCTGAAGTATTCAGCTGCCTCTCAAGGACATTCCTTACACCCTTACTTTGAGCCAGAGACTCAAACATTTGGGTTCTAAACCAGCTAATGCCACCATGGGAACCTGGATAGTATCTGAAGCTGTTCAAGGGCAAAGAGATTGTGTAAGTACAAAATGGGTTATTCTGTTGCCTTGGTATGCAAGCTGTCTCTGCATAAATCAAGAAACTGCTTGGCTTAAATAGCTAGTGGGGAAGTCAAGGCTAAAGTAAGATAACATATTTCTGTTCCAAAAGCATATGGTACAGAGGAAATGTAACCAGCTTGAATGAAAGGGTCTGAAGCGTTTCTTGGGACTATCTAGGTAACAGCATGAGCAATATCATATTGTATCAAAACTGCCAGGATAACAGTGTTATAAATACCAGTTTTGGGTGTGGACATAGCAGAATTGGGACCAGGGAGGAAAAAAAATTATTAGAAGCGTATCATTAAATAGGGCCTATTTGTCTGGAGGACCCTAGGCCGAGAAAGAGGGGTGCAGGGTTGGTTAAAAGGTAGGTTCAGGAAAATAACCACTAGGAATTAAAATAATTAAATAGGAAAAAAAAGCCCAGGAAATAATTTTAAAAACAGGCATTAGGTATATTCTTGTGGAGAGCAAAGAAGGATGAGATATTCTGGTTGTAGAAGTGTGAACAAATCCAGTGGTAAAGCTAATCTGTGACCCCAGCCCCCAGGATGGTGGACAACACCCCTGAGACAACCTGCTGCACTCTCATCAGGTCTATGTCCAAGAGATTGGCATGCAAGGGTGGGATGAGAAGGGATAGGCTTGTGCCCTAAGAGTAAGTGGAAAAGGGAATTGTGGTATGAGAGAGCTTGCATGGCAATGATACGATTTCTTCATAGCAATTGCAAATTAGTAGTACTAGCAACAGGCAGCATAATTGTAACTCAAAAGTGTTGTGCTTGTAGTGATACAGTTGTGGGTGAGTCTTGCTCATATCAGACATTTCTTCATTCGCCAGTTAAGGTGGTAACAGTCTCTTACAGGTGTGTAGATCAATCAATGGACATTATCAGGTCTCCATTCTAAAGGAGCAGAGTCAGATATGTAAGATACCACAACTGTTATTTTAAAAGCTCTTTTATATGCAAAAAAGTGAAAACCATTTTGTTTTTCCAAGACTTTCTGGTTATCCTCAACAATGAAGAAAATTAAATGGGGAGTACTTTTTGTCCTGTGATGTGGGGCTTTTCCAGCATTGGCTTAGTGCATCTTTTCTACCGTCATTATAACATTGATCATTTTGGAACCAAGACAACTTGCATTGGTGTGAGCCCAAGGTTTAGAGGGGGGCTCAGTACTGCAGCTGAGGACAGTCAGACACAGGGCTGAAACACTTCAGTAGCAGAGACTGCAGCTGCATACGGATTGCTCACAGTTAGAAACAGTGTTAGAAAAGTTGGCATGGTAGTGCATGGGACCTGGACATGAAATCACCAATGGGAGACTGAAGAGACAGACAGAGCCCATGGAAAGTACAGAAACTAACACCAAGTGAAAAAAAACCCAAAAAACAAACCCAAGAAAAGAGCAGCTTATACATTTATTTGAATTTAATTTTGGCATTTTGTATTACTTCTGAGGAGACTAAAGACATAAATATATTGTGTATTTGTGCTGGTTTTGGCTGGGATAGAGTGAGTTATCTTCACGGTAGCTCATATGGGGCTCTGGTTTGGATCTGTGCTGAAAACAAAGTTGATAACGCAGGGATGTTTTAGCTGCTGCTGAGCAGGGCTTACGGAGTCAAGGTCTTTTCCCCTTCTCATACTGCCCCACCAGCAAGGAGGCTGGGGTAGCACAAGGAGTTGGGAGGGGACACAGTTGGGACAGCTGTTCCCACCTGACCCAAGGGATATTACAGACCATATGGTATCATGCTCAGTATATAAAACTGGGGGAAGAAGGAGGGAGGGAGGAAGGTCATTTGGAGTGATGGTGTTTGTCTTCCCATCACTGTCACATGTGATGGGGCCCTGCCCTCCTGGGGATGGCTGAACACCTGCCTGCCCATGGGAAGCAGCAAATGAATTCCTTGGTTTGCTATGTTTGTGTGCTTAGGTTTTGCTTTACCTTTTAAACTCTCTTTATCTCAACCCATGAGTTTTGTCACTGTGACTCTTCCACCGGTCTCCCTCATCCCATTGGGGGAGTGAGAGTGTGAGTGAGCGAGGGGATTGGCTGCCAGCTGGGGTTAAACCATAACAATTACTGACTTAAGGGTGTCTTTTTATTTGTATCTTTCTGTTGACAGAGGACAGCTTGTTTCTTGTTTTAGTCTCTTGCTTCAAAATTTTAAATTCTGACAGAAGAAAGCAAAGCACACACTGATCACTTTGCTCTCAGTACAGACTGCAATCAGCAACATTCTTTCAAATTCCACTCTGAAGCTTGCAGAGGAAAGGCTTCATTCTGCCAGGCGGTGGTATTAAGTATCACATGGAAGGCAGTCATAATTCCTGTTCACTGTAGCAAGGAGCATTTAAAGTTGAAGTAAACTCGTAATGCAAGTGAACAAGGAAACACAGATGAGATGATGATGGATCTTTTTGTTAAGCCCTAAGTGAAGGGATAAGAGCTCTAATATCTGCTCCGAGTCCTGCATGTTTGAGCATCACAAGGTAAAATACATAAATGTAATCTGCGCCAAGGAACAGAACACTCCAGAACTCATAAACTGCTGGGAGTCTCATCTTGCTATACTACACAGAGATCCCCTATAGCTTGTCCCCTCTCCCGGGTCCCATTAATCTTGCACTGTGCTGCACTCTGGCTCTGCTTCAACAAGGCAGACGGAGAACATTGCTGTAGCCTATTTCATAGCATGATTAGGCATTTTATTGGGAACTACATATTCAAATTCTTCAGACTGAAGAGGGCTGATTTTTCACTTCCAGGGAGTGCTCTGACCCCTACAATATCTCACTGTCTCTCTGCTACTGGATTTCAGAATTTTCAATGAAAAATAAAGAAAAAATGCTAATGTAATTTTATAGTTGCTCAGAGCATTCTGTTATGCTCAATTATTGTCCTGCTATTTCTGTTCTTTGACATTCCAATAAATGATATATTAAGAGGAAGGAAGGTTTTAACCGTAGAGCTTGGCCTACAGAAGGATTACTGGAGGGACTGCTTCTCTTACATGTTTATTAAGGAATTCTAGAGTGGTGGGTTCTGGAGGGAGCTCTCAGATCTGCAAGATAAGCTGTGCTGCCAGAAGGCTGAGCATCCTGCTGCTACCCAGGAGTGGGTTTAGGAAGAGAGCTGTGGAACATTCTGCCGCAGAGGCAAAAGAGAGAGGCTGTGTTCCAGGAAGAAGAGAAAAGCAGGATAAACACAGCAGAGAACTTTACACTTTTGTGGAATAAGGAGAGTTTTCTTGTGGGTCTGTGATCCTGTACAGGGTTATGAGTACACAGCTCCTCTCTCCCTGTGGTGGGGGTGACCTCTCTCTCTTATTCTGAAGAGAGGCAGGTGCTTTTCACTGCAAACATTTCTTTGCAGCTACGTAACAGGGAGTTAATCTGGCCTTTACATTTTTGCTACTGCAGTATGAAGGCAATTCCAGGCAGGACAGGTCAAGCAAATGAAGGGGAGAAACAAGTCTCATCCAGGTAGCCTCTAGCCAACCCTGCGCCAGATGTCCAAGTAAAGATGTAAAAGGGAACAGAAATGAGAAGGGATGAGGAAGTAAGGGAAACTCCTGCATTTTTCACACCTTTTTGTTCATGCAGTCTTTTTTAAAGGGACTGTTAAATGTAATAATCAATCAGATGACCTAACTGCACAACTATTTTAAGCCCCTTGCATACATTGATAAAATGCATACAAGTCATTACTTGTTTTTAACACTTGGTATTGTACATTTAATTGAAAGGAATTAAGGAGCAGCTGTGCCAACACATTATTATTAATGTACTTGAAAACAGAGAGTAATCTACACAGTTCAGTTACAGGGATCCCCATGTCCCAAAGAAAGCAACTGTAAAGATTTACATTTTAATTGTTAATTTATATCTTATTCTGTAAAGAAAAATAAAACCCCTCTGCTACCCAAGTCCTTACATTAATTAGGCACAAAATACTCCAAAGAGATTAACAGTGCCCTCATCACAGGAGTGCTCATATAAAAACCCCAAAAGGCAGAATAAGGTTAAAATCTGTAAGTTATCAATATAACATGTCTACTTTTGCAGTTACAGACTGTGACAAAACCAAGTCATGGCTGTATGTACAGTCTTGACATCCAGGTGATTTTGAAGCCTCTGCCATTTTGCTTTTGTGTTCCACATGCACAGGCCAGCCCTACTCTGAATCTTCTAAATGTACTGGATTGCAAAGTACAATAGCTGAGAGCCTGTCTCAGTATTTGAATGGACTTTGTCAGTCATGTTCCATGGCCCCGAAAGGCTGGAGCACCTCCCTTGCAGGCAAACCATTCTCCAGACACTGTGGAGCCATCACTGGTCACCCCATGCCAGCAAGGCAGTACTGTCCCACCTACCATGCTGGGTTCTGCTGTTCCTGAAGTGCTGATGGATGAGAATTCAGCATTTGCCTTGTTTGCCAGATTTATCATATGCTCTATGTTCAGTCTCCATACTCAATGCCTTCACATAATGATGAACTGTCCCTCTGATCCACGGTCCCAAACACAGCCAGTGTGCAGGCCCTGCAAAGCCATGTGCCTTGGCAGCCCAACAAACTTCTGCCCTTGAGGCTGCTACAAAAAACCAAGCCTGACAATGCACCACAGGGACATGTTCTCCTGGGAGCAGTTCTGCATTCCCACAGAGGAGGGTGGATTTGCTCCTAGCAACTGCCACAAGACTGCCAGGCACAGCATGACCAGCGAGAGCTGCTGACTGGAGCCTGTCAGGCATGACAGCATGCCTGGTGCCAAGGCAATTTACTTGTCCTAAGCATGTGCAGATGTGTGGATACTTGCTAACACTTACCTGCCTCATAAGGGCAAACATTTTTTTGTATATGAGGGGACAGGCAGCCTTTGTCACATCTTCTGGCAGATGCTGCCTGTATATGAATTTGGGCATTGGCCTACCCACAAGACATGTTCCAGTGTGAACTGAATACTATGTTGGAAGGACTGGAACTTTGGCTGGTGACATTTTTTATTTTATATCCCAGAAAATGTAATGCAGAACCAAAATACAATCTTCAGTGGCTTCTGCTGTCTCATGTTTGCAAATTGGCATATACAAATGGAGATTTCCTGGCATTAATTTCCAGATGTAGGCCTATTTTCTCATGGATGCCAAAATACGTATGTCCAACAAGATTGGACAGAAATTCCTAATAAAACCAGTGCTTTGCCAAGTTTATAATAAAGCCATTTTTAATAATAATATAGCAACGAAGAGAGAGTTAAAATATCTGGTTTTATTATTGAAGAACTCATAATAATCTTTCCCCCTTTGTCTATAGCTTATACAAGAATATTGTGGCTTAGTTCCAGCTCAGAGATTTAGAAGTAACTGAAGTAGAGCTGCGAAAGGCAAAATTCTTGCAGCATTTCTCAAAAAATTTAGAACTCAAATATATGTGAGAAAGAGTCAATTCTTATCAGCAATATTGGAGCCACAGATTTTCTGTTATGTAGCACAGTGGAAATGTGTTTTTGCCCATTAGCACTGCAAGCAGCAACAGGCAGCATCTACTCTGCATCTTGTGGGAGGTCTGCTCTGTTTCTGACAGAAATGCACAAAATCTGCTCCAGATGAGAGTCCTCACAACTGCTATATGCACGCTGCACCTAAGACCTGCCCAGCTGAGCATGGCCTGACCAAGTTAGGTTTGCTGTGCACTAGCAGGCTCTCTGCTACAGCACTGTTTGCATCTGCAAACTCAGTATCCCCAGCACCAGATCTTTGCCCCAGGTGGCTGGTACCTTTTTCTTCAGGTTCCCTGTGCTGGGCACTGGTGAGGTCGCAGCTCAAGTCCAGAGCTTCAGTTCTGGGCACCTCATTACAGCAAAGACACTGAGGTGCTACAGCAAGACTAGGGAAGGGCAACAAAGCTGGGGGGGGAAGGGTCTGGAGTACACGTCTGATGAGGAGTGGCTGAGGGAGCTGGGGTTGTTTAGCCTGGAGAAAAGGAGCCTTGGGGAAACCTTATCACTTAACTGCCTGAACCCTGAAGTTCTATTTAGAATGGAAACCCTCTCCCATTTTACATGGGGAACTATGGGCCTGCCCTGAAGAGAAACTGTCGAGATCATGCTGTGTAAGTGTCATAGCTAATGCCAGCCAACAAGGCAAGGGCACACACCCTCCTGGTATGAAAGCTGTGGAATGGATGTACCTTCTTCCTAACCCTGCTAGTGTCAGATCATGTCGTGTTTTCTGCTGGCAAGAACTGAAAGCTTTCCAGCTCTTCACCATGCTGAAATCTCTCTACAGCTTCTTGTAACTGATGTATTGTGCTGAGAAACCAGGGAGAAGAACAAGAGTTACACCAGGAACCCAGAAAGCCACATCTGAAGCCAACTGTATCAAATACACTTGGACAAAATGACAAATTCAGTTGATATACTCAGAAGTAATTACTTGATGTACTAGATTCTTTTGTGGGCTTTTCTAAGATATTAAATATGTATTTGTTAGCTTTTTGATACAGAAAATTACAGCACATGAATAACTTTCATGCTGATTCACAAGCTGCTAGATATATGACAATAACAACAGCAAAGATATTTGATGGAGAAAGGTTAGAGGCATATATTATTAAATAAAGCTTCTGTTGGAGCAGAATTAAATTAGGATATAATGACATTTTCACATAAGAAGAAAAAGTAAAAAAATAACAGTCAACTCAAGCAAGACAGGTAATATCTGCAGAAAACATAATCCTGCCCCTGGGCATTCAGCTGTTCGTGGGCTGTAGCTGTTCACTGTGATTCTAAAAGAAAAATTAGTCTTCACAATATTAGATCACAGTTTATTTTCTTATGTGAATGTAAGACAAATACACATTTTTGTTTAGTAAAAGAAACTAGAAAAAGAAAGTGTTAAAGAAATGTCAACTAGTAAAAGCCTGCAAAATCCTATTTTCTAAAGAAAGAAACAAGGTGTCGTAGAAACCTTGCTCTGCATCACGCAGTGGAAAGCAGGAGTGACTCTCCCAAAAACTGAAATGCATGGCAAGGAACTGCTGGCAGTAGGAGCTGGATCAGGCTCATGGTTTCTTTAAACACAGCGCTTCTGTGGCACTGCAGAGGGTGTGCAGTAATTCCTTGCTCTGCCAGGGACAGGGAGGTGTGTGCCTCCCCAGGCACTGCTGATGCAGAAGATGTCAGTGAGGTGGAATAATTGCTGAGGTACCTGTCTCATTCAATCTGTGCTAATGGAACCACTCAGGTGTTAATGGATCAAGACACTGCATACATGAACCGCAAAATAGGCAGCAGCTGCTCAAAAAGTCACACTGAAACTGTAATATCCTGGTCAAAGGGGAGAGAGACATTCAATGTGTACCTGACCAAAAGTCATCATTTAAAGGTCTTCAGCCCCATCCATCCAAATATACACTGATGAGGAAACAGTGCACTTCCGGAACATTTTAAAAAACCAAACCATATTACCTCCTTGGCTTTTAATGGGGCTTTTAGCTTTGCAGTCAGTGTAGAATGGAGAATGTCCTTACACAGAGCCTGTATCTGCATGGAATACAGCAGCTACATTTCAAAGCATTAAAAATGCTCAGTAAGGAAGAAGTTAATTTTCCAGATGCAAACAGTACACAGATATTCTTTGGAAGCTAATGTTTGTGCTAACCTTTAAATAGAAATTAGGATGGTTTCATTCCTCATGTTCTTAACTATTTCTGCATTTCCCAGTCTTTAAAATGAGGTAAGTAAAACCCCAGCTCCACAGGCCTGGCTGCATGGAAATTGTGGGTTTATTCACACTTCTAATATACCATTAGTTGTCCACATTTACATACAGATACTCAGAGTATTGCATTAAGCTCCTCCTCCTCCTCACTCCTTGTGAGACTTTCTCATATATATCTACCTGTTGCACAAAAAGGAGATGGGGGAAGAAAAAGAGTTGAAACTCTTAAATATATCTAAAGTTTCAAAAACTATGAAGTCCACAAGACTAGTCAAAAATTTAAATTGCATTCCTCTTTGGGCATGGAGAACTCAGCCCCGTGTAGGAAAATGTCTGAGTATCAATGGCATTGTGAGAAGAGAGAATTTACTTCTTTGTATCTAGGCCCTATCTTCAGACTGCATGAGGTGAGTTTCTGGAGAATTGTTTCATCATTCAGCAGAAGGGTTGCTGATACGAATTTTATCTGGAGTTTTGTTTCAATAAAAATTTCTGGAACCTTGGGCTTGTGAATTGCAAGGTCTGATGTGCTATGGGTTTCCAGCCACAAGTACAGTGCAAAAACTCCATGAAACAATAAATGGCAAATTTGTTTCACAGTAAGAGCACGAGGAATTACTAAAATAGACATTTTTGGAACACAGGTTGCTCCTCAACTGTATCTCAAACGTAATTTTATTTTGTAGAAAATAATGAGGAGTTTGATGCACTGGGGACAAACAGAAGCAGAGAGAGAGAGAATGCGATTTTAAAGCACTTCACTGTACTTAAGAGATTTTTTAAAAATATACCTATAGTGTTGCAAAAGTTGATTTCCACATGGTTCACTGGAAGATTTACTCTTAAAACTTTCTGAAACATCATGTATAGAAGGAACGTGTTTGAGACCACATGAACATGCAGTTCAAACCACTGTCATCAGATCTGCACTACCATTTTTTCAGGAATGGTCTGAGCAAGGCTGATTCTTACCAAGTGTCACTCCTTAGCATGCTATGAGTAAAGGCAGCACCCTGCTCTTGCCTGCATGTACAAAGAATGACACAAACACAGGACATGAGACACAGAGGAAAACTTAGTAACTTATTTTAGGGTTTATCTACAAGCAGGCACCAGGACAATACAGATTGGCTTTTAAGTTCAGATCAAATCTTGTTAACTTCAACCCTAGGCAGATGTGCAGTTTAATCTGGATAAAGATTACACAGCAAAACAAAACAGTAGCAATCGTGTGCTTGTGATGAATTTATTCTTATTTCCACTACTAATAAATACAGTAAAAACTAACTCTGCCTTTTTTTTGGTATGTTTCTTTCCACATGTATCTGCTGCAAGTCACTTTTTTTTTTTTCTTTTTAATCTTTTCTTGAAGTTTTCTCCTGCTAGAGCTTTCTCTAGTGCTAGCAATGATTCCATATACAAAGGAGGCTCATGAGCAGGGCACTATGACAGAAGCCCCTGCTTGAAGCACAATAATTTTTAAGACTCAATTTCTGAGTATCATAAAATAAAAAGGGATAATATTACTGTTACCATTTTCAGAGCAAACAGGACAATAGATCTGGGATGACTTACTGCCTGGCTAGGAGTACCTAGTATAACACACTTAAAAAGACCCCATCAATTGTATTATTCAGATGAAGAAATCAGAGAGAAGACTGGCAAACAAGTTATTTTTAAAATGGGTGATGGGTTAAGTAAAATTGATGAACAGCCTGAGGAAGTTATTGCAGCTATTTTCTAGCCTATAACCTGCAGTTGCTTCGGTCTAAAGTTAAAAATCGCCACATCTGACAAATGTCAGAGGAAATTCCAGCACAACCTCAACACTACATGGATTTGGACAGAAGAAATTGCATCACCTGCCAGCAAAATGACAGCACAGCACTTGCTGAAGTTGACTGGCTCTGCCTATGCCAGCACCTGCCCTTTCTGCACAGGCTGCTGGGCTGGTAGCAGAGGTAGGGAGCCTATGAAAACCAGCCTGCTATTTCAAGGATGGAAATACAGACCTGGAGGGCTAAGGCACAGTTCTTTTCCACAGCAAGACCTGAACAAGACAAGAGTTCTTTCCAAAACAAAAATGATGCAGGGTGAAAATGCCTTTTGGTCACTATTCTATTCTACACAAAGAATGTCTTCATTTTAGGCAGTCTCAACAAAATCTTTATGTTGGATTTCATCTTCTGCCTCACTTATCCCATCTGGGCAGTTTGCTCATTAATTTAAGGGAAGCCAAAAGGGAGACTTTCACCCTTCTGCTCCCACTAGCTCATGCTCTTCATTGCCTCAGGGCACAGCTCGTAGAAACAGAACGGAAACCACCAAAGGCCCTTGACTTCCCAAAAGCTGTTTTCAGCGAATTGCCAGGAGTTGACAATGTGCATATTTTCATGCTTCTGCCCTCCCTGCTCCCTGCTGCCAGGGCTGTGTATGGGTTTGGCTCAGCTCTCTGTCCCAGCTGGCCTGGCCACCTGCTCTGTGCCAAGGACAGGCCTTCCAGTGCAGCAGGAACTGCACCTTGCTCCGGCTGGGCTGCTCTGCCAGGTCATGCTGCAGGCCCTGCCACCCTCCTTTGCCCCAGGGCCACTCTGCTGTCAAGGACCAATTGTAGTAACAAATTTGCAGCATTAGCACTTGTCCTTTGGAGCACAATTTTGTCTTTCTGTTAACATGCTACATGTTGTTGCTTAACAAGTCTCACTATGAGGCAGAACACTGTATTCCTTTCCCCTTACAGTAGCTTCACTGCTCTCCTGGTTGCTATGTCCCCTCTACACACACACAAATATTGTGATAGCGCTCACCTTGCAAGCTGTCAGTGACTGGGATCATCTCTCTGGTTCTCATACAGGGACATATTTTGTTGTTTGACAGAAAGAGCATCACAGAGTTATGGAATAGCCTGGGTTGGAAGGGACATTAAAGGTCATGTAGTTCTACATTCCTTCTGTGGATAGGAGCACCATCCACTAGACCGGCTTGCTCACAGCTCTATCCAGCCTGGCCTTGAACACTTCCAGAGATAGAGAAGTGTTATATTGTAAGGAATAAATGGATCTTTTAAGAAAACACGCACTTCTGCTAAGCATCGAGTAAAAAACGATACCAGAGAGCTCTCTGTTCACAAAAAAGCACCACATATCCCAGCTTTTATTCAAGCAAAATAATTTTGGGGGCCCTGGCTTTACTGTGTGCTAATAAAGACATACCCAAGCATGTTAGGACTTGACACAGAATGTATTTCATGGACCTCTCTTCTGCATATCACCTGTGTGGTTTTATAGGAGGACTGAGAAGCCACAAAGCACCACCCAGCTCCCTCAGCCACCAGCTAGAACAGCCCTTTAAGCACCCAGGTGCAGATTCAATACTATTACCCTTCCTTAAGAAGAGTGCATGTGGAAATATTTCTCTATTATTCATCTGTACAATCACTCCTTCTCTGAATTTCCACCATTTCTCACCTTCCCTTAATTTTGATATTGTTTAGACACATTTTTTCCCAACTGAGTAGTGTGAACTACAGACCACATTGACATACTTTTATCTTTTACACTGTGCATACGCCAATGTATAAAAACAAAAGCAGTATTTTCCTTGAAGATGGTAACTACACTGTGTTATATTAATGTGTAAAAAAGCAAGTGCAAAAGGACCCAGGTTTTGTCCAGGACTTGTCTACTTGTGAATGTTACTGTACACTTGCTCTTTAAACTAAGCACTCTTCTAAAAAAACTAACTCCATGTATGATAATAGGCATTTGTCATCTGACTTGTGCTGAGTAATAAATGCACAATGCTCAAAAATAAATCAAGTAGTTTATCTTTGTAGAAAGTGATGTCAACATGCAAACTATTACAGTTAAAAGGCTATTAAATTGTAGCTATTAAGTATCACAATCAGTCTTCTGCTACTTTGCTACAAAGAGGTCATAGAAATACTAGCCAAAAATTCTGTATGGGATCTTGCAATACAGTAAGCACCATCCATCTCCATTATGATCTCTCAAGAGAGCATGAACACACTAACAAAACCCAAGGCTGGAAGCAGTGGTTTGTGAGATGTGGTACATCCTAACAGAATCCTGAAGCCAGAGGTCTTTTGGAAGGCAACCAGAAGAGAACTTGGTTACACAACTTCTTGAGTTGAATGTACAATGTTCACATGGCATCAATGCTGGTATTTTCAGCACCATACTGCAGCAACACAAACCATCTATCCTGGCCTGTCCTGAATGAAAGTAGTTTAGGTAGCATAATACGACATCTAAGAGATTGGCCCAAACAGTCTGGAGCTGCTCAAATTCAGCTGGAACTCACCCTGGAGGGAATCCCACAGTGCAGCCTGGGTGAGAGGCAGTTCTGGGCACCCCACCCTGTGTCACAGTCAGTGCAGGTACCCTTCATCCTGCCTGGCTTCGATTTTTACTACACTTGCCATCTGGTAAGGTGCAGTATTTGCACTGCAAGGGAAGATGCACAGTGCATGCCAGGAATGGAAGCAACATGAAAGGACTATAAAGAAGGCAAACAAAAGCTTCTTTTTTCCCTCCTCCATTTATTTCTCTGTAGCCTGTAGTCCTATTTAATACACTTCTGCTTGTTACTGAAGGCCATCTTGTACTGGCAATTTTTAAACCTGGTGCCTAGCTGTCCAGCTACTCCTAAAGTGTTGCACAGCAAGACAACCACCAAGGAGAGAACAAGGATGAGAGAGAAACACTGTTTAATGGGAAAGCACAGAGTCAAATTAAACCAAGAGCAGAAATACCGCAACGTATAATTTTGTTTTAATTTTGCAAAATAAAACACTATACTTTATTCCATAGCACATTTACAGAAAGGCAAAACACAGTTTCAATTTTCTTGTTTTCTTTAACCTACCACCTAAGGCATTGCTCTGACATACACCACAGCAGATGGCTAGACTGCAGTGGAAACCAAGAACACCCTGTGTGATCTCAGCTGTACATACAAAGGCCTTAAAAACTGGAAGTAGGGTTTTGGTTCACGGTACTCAGCATCACTTGAGTGGAGATATTTAATGTATCATCTCAGTTCACACAGTAGATATATTACTGTAACACTCCCACAACAATGACACACACATCCATGTTCTTGGGACAGTCCAGTTTGAGGAAGCACTATGCAAGTCTGAGAAAACTAAGAAGGTGAAACAATTATAGAATAAGGAAATGCTTATATAGGAGTCCTTCAATTCTGTTCTCCTTAAGCCGGAAGGATTCAGGCATAGCGTTCTTTCCAGAGGCACAGTAACATACATTTTAAACAGAAAAGCCAGTAAGTTGCCACTACTATTTTATACTATTAATTTCAACTTTTTCACTTGGAAAAAAAAAAATCTTGTTTGCAGAAACTCCCATCCGTTTCAGAACACTGCCTCTCTCTGAGAACAAAAGGTGCTTGATCTGCTCAGGACTGGATTTCTCTTAAATGTTGTTAGTTTCAAAACAGATGAATACCAAACTCTCGAATGCATCTTGAATACAAAAAAGCTAGTCACACCTGTCAATTAAAGGGAGTAACATAAAATTCTTGCTTACCTAAAAAAGTAGTATAATCAAGTATATAATACCCATTTAACACTCTATTTATTACATGCTATCAGAAGGGACATACTTAAATCTAATTTCAAGCACTTTGTTTTTAACTACAATGAAATCCCCTTAAACATTTCTGCTGTACCCTCCCCTACTTTATGATCATCAAATATGCCATCATCATTTGAGGAAACATAAGATACCAAGGTCAACAACAATTCTTGTTTAATAATTAATGCTCAGACTCTCTTATGCGGGGGGGCAAAGGGTTACATTACATGTCATTATGTTTACATAATGTTTACCTACAAATGCAAAATCCAATCCTACTCTGGTATTACAGCTCGTTGTACTGATCAATCTTCCAAATGACACTAGCTCTAAAAATACTGTAAACTGATCAATATCTAGCAAGGTTAAAGTGGAGACAAGACACTTACTTCTGCAGGCATTCCAGCTCTGCGGGCAGGTCACAACCTATATAAACTCTGTTCATTAAACTGTATTCTAACAGTGCACAAAAACAGGGATCCTACAAGAGAAGATTAATATAGAACTGTAATCATGGTGCTCTGTGAATTTTCAAACAAATTAACATGGCACAGGAATGTAAGAGATTTAATAGGACCTCTTCCAGAAACAGGACTCTACAAATGGTGCAAGCATGGTGCAACATATGAGGAAGGTACCTACAGCTGCTCTAAATTACAATATAGCTACATGTAAGGTGTGTGGGAACTAAATTTTCATTCAGACCATTTCTGGAATACTGTTTTCCTTGTTGTTTGTGAAGTCAGACATTAAATGAGGTATTAAGACAAGCTCAACTTATTCCTGTGAAAGGGCTGTGCATGAGTTCAAAAGGAGTCCTCCTCTCTGGAACTTGTTGCATTAATTGGGAGCAATCACTTCTGCCACCCTCCATTTAAAAAGTGATGCAACTACATTTTCTGAAGAACCTGATAGTGTGAGGTTTTTCAGAACTTGCTTACTGGACTTGCAGGCTGCTGGAGAACTTTAGAGGAGGTCACAGCCTCCATGCTGGAGACAAAAATGGAGCTAGGAGTCTGTATGCACAGAGCACCGTTTCCTTTGGGCTTGGAAATCTACTGTGTGTGTAGGAATGGAATTGTCCATTCCGACAGGAACCCATGGAGTTCAGATATTCCCAAATGCAGACTGAGGACAATGTACAAATTCCTACTACAATCTGATACTCCCTCACATCAGATTAAATCACAAAATCATCCAATTGCTGTGGTAAATAACACAATTCAAAGCTATGAACTCCAAACTTACTTTCACAAGAACGTGAGGATTTCCCACGACAATCAGCAAAGCTTTTGCTCTAGTAACTGCTACATTAAATCTCTTTGGGTTACAGAGAAAGCCCAAACAGTGTTTTTCATCATCAGTGACAACTTTCTGAGATCGCACCTAAAATTAATTATGGATAGTTTTAGAAACAAAATGATGAGAACGCAACATGCCAGTGTCACTTTGACATAATATTTCCCTACTGCAATAATCCACTGAGTTGAATGACAATTCACAATGTCTTTCAGTATGTTTCTTCGGCAGCCTCATCAGTGTGCTTTGACTTAGCACAGGAATAACAGCCAAAGCAAGTAAAGTTCTAAAACTATGACTCATTAGTTTTTCACCCATATTTATCTATATTTGAACTTATCTTTGAAAAAAGAAAATATTAATGACCTATACAGCGAGTTCTTATAAATAAGAGCATAGTACATACCTAGAACTACTTTAAGAGAGATCCAATGGTGGATTGAAAAAGCTATGTTAGGACATGGAACAGTGAAAGTAAGCACAGTACCACTGCCCTCAGGAAAAAAAAAGAACGAGTGAGAAAATTCTAGACTCTTCCTCCTAGCTACAAATGTGAAATACTACTACCATAATTTAAACAGAAAGCAACAGACTTCTAATAATCCAGATTTTAAAAAGAATAACTCTACACCCATGCACTTAATAAGATCTGCTTTCAAATACTGTGACAGACTGACAAAAATATGCCTTCTAAATTTTATTTAAAGGCCTGTATCAAAAATGAAACACAGAGAATTAGACATATGTAAAAATTCTCAATAGGACCACAGTAAATTTACATACTGTTGATAAGATGATAACCAGGTACTCCTGCCCTTGAAACTCTTCTACAGTGCCAACCTTTATGTCTTCCAAATCAATACTTCTGAGAAGAACTCTAATTTTTTCCACCTACCCAACAAAAAAATGAAAAAAAAAAAGAAAAAAGAAGAAAAAAGAAAAATAAATAAAGAAAAAAGAAGAAAAGAAAAAAAGTGTTTGAGGGAATTTAGTTTTACATTTGAGAGTTTTAAAACCAAAAGCACATATACATGTATGTGCTTTAACATAGCAACGTCAAAAGGAACGACTACACCAAGCTTAGCCATCATTCACTAGTAACATTTTAAAACAAAATAGTAACTTTTCCTACAAGGAATCACAGTTAATGCACACTTAGAAGGTGAAGGATTACTCATAAATTGAGCAGAAGGTGAGGGATGTTCAGCATTCTCTAGAGGCTTAAACAGCAGTAAAAGCTTCAAGTCTGACTATAGGACAGCTAAGAAGTCACAGTAATTGTTTCCTCTAGTCTCCTCAAGACCACAACAAGGTGCCATGCCATCTACTTCACAATAATTTCCTTTTGTTCCAGTCTTCAGTGCAGAGCGACAGAACCAGACTGCTGTTCCAGCTGTTGGATAATAAATGCTTGATTTGCACTCTTTACTTCCAACAACTGAAAAATCTGCTTCTGCTTCCCAACTGGTCTCCTTAATTGCTTGATCTTTAAAACTAAAATACCAGTAGAATGCCATTATTGCTCTCATTTAGATTTCAATGGCAGCATCATGATATACAACAGTGACATTTTAACACATGCCCCCCTGCTTTAACAAACCACAGCCACCACATCAGCACATGAGATGAAATACAGCAACTTTGAAGCTCTTAAGACATCAGACCTGTTAAACATTATACCTGTTTACGATATGGTGCAATCACTCCAATATCTGTCACTGCTACTGCAGAGTATTCACTTCTAGCCAGCTGGCAACAGTACATCATTACCTGAACTGCTTCAGCTGGGTTAAACCATGAAGGACTGCGACCTTCACGTGCTTCACTGCCCTGTATTGGGGAAAGGAAATGCTATGATGGAGATCAGGTGCAGAAATTACTACATATTTATTAATACATTATTCTTATACCTCCTGAATGCAAAAAAAAAGTGATGGAATATGATATATAATTTATCTTCCTCTCTATACACCTTTTCTAGAGAACAAGTATTACCTCACATTTTATACTGGTGTTTTAATACATTTATAAATATAATTGACATAACAACAATATTTTAATTATGCAACAAAGGAGTTATATCTCAACTCAGAATAACATACGTTAATAAGCTGGTATATTGCTTTTTTCAAGGTGAAAGAGTTCAAAACCAAGCCTCTCCAAACAGCACTTCTTACTAACTTCTTGAAAGACTAAATGATATTTTTTTTCGCAAGGTACTACTTTTTCCCCTGCCAAGTTAAGGGCTAACAGTCCTTTAGTTTTACAGGCTTGTATCCATCTTAATGTAGGTAACTCTCACCAAAAGCAATCTAGAGCAGCTGATGGTAACTTCAGCCTGGTCATCTGCTATGAATTTAAACTTGTATGAAAACATCTCCACAATGCACTTCAAGAGGCAGCTGCTCAAGTTTTTAGCAAACATTTAACTTCAGTAGCTGTTTTTAAAACCAGATGTTTTTAATGTGTCAGGAAGTCACATTACTTGTGAAAGGCAGTTTAATCTTTTTTCAAATCCTTTCCAGAATTTATTCTAAAGAAATCGGCAAACTGCTACCAAGCCTATACAGTTCACTGTATGAACATTTTACACACCTTTATTCCATGAAAAATTAATGGAAACCCCTTCCTGGGCAGTTTCCCCCAATTCAACAAAGAAGTTACTACTGAAGCATCTGCGCAAACTTCTAGCTCCTTATGATAAAACAATTTAGATGGCAAGGCAAGCAATGCAGAATGCGACCTGTAGTTCTTTGTGAGTTTTGTGATCTGCAAAGACAAAGCCCAAAATCCGTGACTGAAACAGGTAATTATTCATCAGACTTCTCAGGAAACAGCTACCACCTTACCATCCACTAACATTTAGCTTCTCTAAAGCTGCCAAAGAACTGTATTCAAGGCAAAAACTGCAGTTGTGGTCTTCTGTAAGTGAAAGTACATCAAAGCAGTTTTTTAAAGGATCATTTCCTTCCCCTCCAAAGGAGAAACAAAGAGAATTGAATGCATATGACAGATGAATGGGTCATCCTCCAGTTTCTTGAAACATTTGATCTACAGACACATTCTCTTTTTTTAAGAGTCAGATTATTTCCATGGAGTTTCAATGGATGTAATATCTTCTTTTAAGAAGTTTTGACAGGCAAAAAGGGAGCATCGTTACAGCTGGTAGAAGCTGGCTTAAGACACATGAAATGTGTTTGACTTTAAATGAAAGAATACTCTTAAGGAAGCATTCCAGAAAGCAATAACCAGTAAAAACCCAATCCTGTAAAAGGACAACATAGGATATTCCAGTCAAAACATATCCTTAAAGCCCTCACACTTCCTGATCTCTCACTATGCCAGTTCTCCTCAAGCACTGTGTAAGGAACACAACAACCAAAGTTTGCGGTAACAGGTTTTAGGAGAAAGTGTGACAGGTTTTTCAGCAGGCTGAACCTGACCTAAAGCCTAGGTCCAAACACCCTCACTTCCACCCTTAAATCTGCCATCAAATTTCCTCCCTTCTCTACTTCCATGGTCATCGAGTCATCTTTTGCTCTCAGTTTAATTCTTCCAAGTATGTTACCATGAGAATAGGAAGGCATCTTAAGAAGTTTAACATCAGCCCTGTTTTTTTGATTCAGACAGTAATTAAAAGCAGCTCAAATATCTGTACTTGTTTGAATTTTGCTACCTTTGCCATTTAACACAGACTTCAGGTACTTGTCTATACAAGAGTCTGGGGAAGCTATCCTTCAAAGGAAGACGTGATAAAGAAATAAGAGTTTCTCTTTTTCCCTTTGTGAAACATGATGTTTGCAAAATTAATCTTCAAAGAAGAGACTCTCTTTTAATGTTAAGAGCAGAAATTGTACTTTTTTATCTGTGGAAAAGGAAGTTATGGTAAATCTGGACAATGAAGATGAAAGGGAATTTTAAGCTATTATTTACAAGTGTGCACCATATTTGACTTCTGCTACTTAAGAATAGAGGATCCCTTCAAAGAAAAGTTTTAACATGCTGGAGGGCTCAGCATCTTTACTATTCAGACTACATATGCAAACTAATCAAGCTTTTCTAGAGAACTAATGCTCAAGCTAGACTTATCACTAAGCACTAGGGAGAAAAATGGTGGTAAGAAACCACAAGCTGAAGAAGCTTAATGGAAAGTTTAACTCACCAACAAAGGATTATATGCTCCACAGGCACCAAAAGCATCCTCATCTCTCAGATATAGCTCTCTTGATGACAGTCTTTCTAGCAAGGACATATTTAATCCAAAAGTCTGAGCAAGTTTAGATTTTATTGCTGGCCCTAACTGCTTTGGGTCTCCAACGAGAATTATCTGCATATGAAATTTAAAAATATCCATCTTAGATTAAAATAAACTGTTATTGAAACTTCATTCTGTAATGACATATACAATTCGTAATTCAGAGTTAATTTCCTATTAAATATTCTGCTTTCCTTCAAACATTGGTTTGCAAAGAAGTATGTTGTCTTAAACAGAACACATCTTTTATTTTCATATCTTCCCCATGCTGCCCCAGTCCTACCAACATAGAGTTGTTCTAGACATAAAGAAACGTGTTTAAGTGTTGAGCATTGATATTATGCATGAACAATATCTATTACAAAACTCATTACCAGAAAATGGCTGCTTGCATTCTACGTAGATCACAAAATATTAAAATAATAAACAAGCTTTTTCCCTTTCAGTTAATTATGTTAAGAGAACTACCTGTCCATCAGCTTCTGAAACCAATCCAATAGGAATCAGACTCTCTGGCTCACTTGCTTGACCTGCCTCATCCAGAATCACATGAGTAAAATGTCCAAGCCTATAATTAAATAACATTAACCTGAAACAGGTCTGTTTTCATCATATTAGTTCATTCTGCCACCCTGTGGTTGACCTCAGCAATTCTGTTAATATCCTTGTCAAGTGTGCCAGGTAACCCCATAGACTCAGAGCAAAGATGGGTATTTCCAGAAGGAAATATAGAAAAAAAAAACTTCTGTAACTTTAATTTTTCTTCTTTGATTTCACTTTCATACTCTGATATATACAACTTTTAATTAAAGCACTGCTTGTACCAAGGTTAAGTTACAAGAAAAGCTCCCCTTATTCTCAGTTTCCTTAAGGTATAGAATGAAAACAATGCACTTGGTGTAGCAAAGATAATCCCCAAGCTTTATTTCTGCCAAACAACCAGGATAGTAAGGATTCAGAGTGTCCTTTTCCAAAGTTAAAATCCAAGTCAGAGACAACCTTGGTTAATAGCACTTGATATGACAGTTGTTAACAGTTACTAAGGGTGACTTGGTAAAAGCCAAACACAATATAATTTTTAGTGTGGCAATCATTTTGAGTGAAAGTGATTGTCAGGAGTAATGTAATTCTCGCTGGTGGCAGAGGAGAAGTTGTTGTTTCAAAAATCTTAAACATTACCCAAGATAATTCTTAAATTTACCATGGAGAAAGTTTCTGCTGAAACATTACTAAAACCAACCCTTTGCTCTCTTGCACAATAGAGATGCATGCAATAAACTATTAGAAAGTTACAGTTCAGACAGTCTTTAAGAGCTCTGGGCTTTGTGTCATCCAGCCATTTCAGTGATACTCTTATCTATGGTACTGTACCGTGTATCTGTTTGATAAAACAATCCTGCACTGCTGCATGTTGTAATTACAATCCTGGACCACAATGCTTTCTGAATATCATCACCATCTTTGCAGTAAGGTTTCACCATGTCATCAATCAGCTGCAGAAACAAAAAGGTAAAACAAAATGCCAGCACAAACCAGAACTTATATTTGACTAGAAGAGCTCTCTGAAAACTATTTTAAAAGCTGAGCAAAATACTTAGATTTAGACCCATTTATACACCAAAATGAATGAATGAATTTGCCTAAGCAAAGTAATATATATGCAAGTCATCTGTGCTTTATTGAAAGGCTCAAAATGTAACACTGGAGGATTTCATATATACATATGGATATATACACAAATATACATGTATATGTGCATATGCGCATATACACACATACGTATATATACACTTGTATAATATACAAATATCTCTCTCTACATATACACACATACATATAAATATATATATATATATGTATAAATATATATGTATATATGTAATGAACCCACATTGTGCATGTCCTGCATGGAGATGACAATCCTACTTGCTTACTTGCTGTCTAAGGAGTCTTAACCTGGACTGGTAACAAAAAAGTCAAATAAAAAAAAATCCCCACCAATGCCTATTTGCTGTTCATGCAGTTATGCACAGCAAGTAACAGGTGAAGATCCCATGCTCATACAATCAAATTTAAGATTATGATCAACATTTTCCAGTTAATCTTCTGGAAAAGCTGAAGCAATGTAATACTGTGGATTCTAAGCAAACCTAAGCAGCTTAATAGCCACTGAGAGTTAAAACACTTAATCAGTATTTTAAGGTAAAAATATTAAAATGGAAACGTTAAGCAGCAGGTATCTGTAATATTTACCTCTGCTGACCTGAAGGCAGCATTAACTCGGACCATAGTCCCTGGCTTCAGGAGATTGCTTTGATGCAGCCGCAGGCAAATCAGATCTGTTGCAGCGTTTGAGGGTGCACACACCAAAATCCGACTGTCTGGGAGAGTAAAGTGTATCTACATTAAAGAAGACAGATATTAAAAAAAAAGGTTATTTAAGTAGCAGCAATAGTGCAAACATTCCCACTACATTTCACTGAATATAGAACCCAGAAGAGTCTCGCACACGTGTGATATCCATTCACTCTTCTGCAGTTCAGTAACACTCCATGACAGCCATGACTTAGCACTCTCAAACTGAGTGTACCCACAACAGAATTACTTCATGGTTACCATATTAATGCACACCTGTGCTTCATGAATACATGATGCACTACCAGAATCACAAGGCTGACACTGTGCACTGCAGTTTTAAAGAAAAAAGGCTTGAAAATAAGCCATTCAGAATTCTGTTAAATCCGTATGAAGGTGGATTTTCCTCCTTTTACGGAGCTATAGAAAATTACTTTAAAAAGAATATTCTGAAAATTCCTTGGGAAAAAAATTCTACTTATAGAAATACTAAAAATTTTCCAACATGGAAAGACTACAGATGACTGATTTTTCATTTACCACTACCTGTAAAATAGCTTCAATTACTGTTACTGTTTTTCCTGTTCCTGGTGGTCCAAAGAGAAGATAGGGTGTTGGGCGACATTCTCCACTCAGTATCCTTTTCACTGCCAGTTTCTGTTGCACATTCAGCATAGGATTGAAAAATTCACCATCTCTCTGTTTAAGAGCCACAGTTTCTCCAACTATAATCAAGACAAGCATAACTCAGAACTTTGCATATGTATTTTTAACATATGTAGATTTAACAATTCCAATTCACTATACGCTTCTGCAAATTTTTGTTTTCCTTTTGTGGTAACAATCAATGAATTTCTCAAAAACTCAGTTTTCAGAGAATACCAAGTAGAAAATAAGCCATTAATATTTCTGAAGTGTACTGGCTCTTTACTGAAAGGCAGAAAAGGATCATGATTACATAACCCAACAATCCATAAAAACTCTATTCAGTAAATTTCTTGTCCTAGAACAGCAAAACAGCAAAACTTGAGAAAGTTCCAGTAACAACTGCTGGAAATTTTTTCGTAATCCTGTCTGAATTAGTCTAGTTTTAGCTTTCCACAGCAGAATCTAATTAAGCCTTGCACAGAGTGCTTTCTAGGTAATTACAGTAATTCTTTAGTGTATTTTTGACAAAAAATGACATGATCACCCTCTTAGGCATTTCACTACATTGATATTCAAAGTTACACTTTCAAAAGAAGCATAGAAATAATCTGGGATACTAGAAAAACTTTTAGCATCTCTAGCAAAGCTTTCCCAAAGATGAGAGACAGCATTCCAGTAACAAATTGAAAACTCTGAATATGAACAAAAAGTTTTGAGCAAATGACTGGGAAATAACTATTTCAACATTACAAAATGTATCATCAGATGCTTGCTCCCCCTTCCCCCAAAGTGTTCTATGCCAGCCTGGATGGAACTCTGAGCAACCTGGTCTAGTGGAAGCTGCTCCTGACTATGGCAGAAGGGCTGGAACTGGATGATCTTTAATGTCCTTTCCAACCCAAACCATTCTAGATTCCGTGAATTAAGAGATGTATAAGCAACGCACCAAAAACCTCCATAGAAGCTTCCCCCTAGTAGATCTAGAATTTGTCTATAAAAGAGAGAGCACAAGGATATCTTATTCAGTCCTGATTTACTGATGTGACACTGATTATTTAAGCACAGAAAATGTATCAAATTGGCATGTTTGCAGAGTTACTCTCATCACATCTGTTATATTCACCTCCCTTGATGGCATACCTTTTGTCTGTCTGTTCTGCTTTTTGTTGACCTGAAAAGAGCAAGTGAAGATAAATGCATTTATAACCTTAAGAAGACAGGCAACTATATTCCCTAGTACTTCTAAAGCTGCATTTTTTCCCATTAAATAGAATATCTTTCATTAAGAATGAAGGGTAAGAGTAGTAGAAGATGGTGCCAGGAATTCCCATGTTAAGTTTAAGATTTCTAATGATTTGGCTCTGTTAACATTAAACATCTGCAGGCTCAGATGAGGATTTTGAAGTCATGAGCACATGACTTGTTTGCTTCAGCAATCAGCCACCTTCCAGACCACTACTAAAGATACACGGATACATGCATCTTCCTAAGCAGACATGTCCTTTCAGATAGTAGCACTTCAGAAAACTGTTTGTAGAGAATGTGGTGTTGGCAAGGTTCTGGACATCATGCCTCAATCATCTTAAAAATACTGATTTCAAATCAGACTGATTGATTATTCCTTGTTGAAAAGAACAAACTGCAGGTGAAAGTAGGGAATTAGGAAAAAACCTTGAGTGTAAAGGTGGTGAAGCACAAGTGAAGCAGATGCACGAAAAACTCTAGAAAAAAGTAAAAAAATGCTACCACATGCCCGCCCCCAAGCTGACTTGACTTAGTGCTGGTGACAATCCCATTTCAAAAAGGAAAGAGAACTAGGCAGCCTCCAAAAGTCCTTTCTAAGAAAGATTTCTACATTTTATTAATATAAGTGGCAGTTAAGCCTCGGTTAATCTACTCAGAACAGAATGATTACCTTCTATCCCAAAATTATTTCCTGCCACAGTGACTGGACTTAAGTAGCTATGAAAACTAGTCTAAGGCAAATCTGACAATTTCCATCACAATCACATGCTTTTTAAATAAACACTTCCCATTTTGTTAGCTTTTTAGTATCAGTTAACATAAAACTCCCCATCTCCAGGCAGCAAACAAAAATTTCTGTCGTAAGAATGCAGCAGAATACAACTTTGATTCTTTGATACCCCATTCTGCAATTCCTTTCTGGCAATAGCTGTACAGTAAGTATCTATTACTACATTCTATTAATCTGAATGAAGGAACATTTTAAGGAATATTTACAGAATAGATACCTTACTTCCCTGCTGTGAAGATTGTTTAAGGCCATCATCAGCAGCACAATACTCTGTAGTATGCTGGGTCTTGGTAGCTTGTGGTGATTGTAGCACAAGCCTTTCCGGAAATAACACTTTAAATTTAGCAGAAAAAAAGGAAGTAGAGAAATTTCAAAATCACACAAACACTTTGCATATTTCATTATTAATGCTACTGTTGATACATCACTTAGTCTGAGCTGTCAAAATTGGTTTATCAGAACTAAGGTGGTAAAGACGTGTGAAGTTTGTATGCATCATTCAACTCCACCACTGAACAGGAAACCAGTGTTTTTTAATAAATTCTGAGGTAACACAAAACATGGCTATTTCACTGGCTATTACAGTATGTTCCATTCCTACATTTCTTTTTAGCTCTAACAGTTCACAAAGTTTGCTTCCACTCCTACTGCCTGTGATGGCAAACAGATGAAATAATTTTGACAAAACCTTCCGTACATTCAGCATTGTTTTTTCTTCTTAAAAGCCAAACCAAGCCAAA
This sequence comes from Petroica traversi, assembly GCA_025920805.1. Lineage (NCBI taxonomy): Eukaryota > Metazoa > Chordata > Aves > Passeriformes > Petroicidae > Petroica > Petroica traversi. The sequence goes on from JAHLSL010000009.1 coordinate 26,769,253, forward strand.
AAGCCCCTAAGCACACATGGAAAACTCCTGTAAGAGTTTACAGGATTACATTACAATGCATTCTTTTCAGTATGCCCTGATGTGAAAGCAATAAAACCCACAAGACTCTGCACGAAGTAACTTCTATAGACAGTTTAATAGTCAAATGAAATGTACCTTTTTCACCCAGGTAGACAGCTTGCTGAATGGCCAGCTGGCATCGCCTGCTAGGAATCCTGGAACCAGAATACAGATTTGTAGATTAATGTAAAAGCTTACATTACCTATGAGGTATCTGGTACGCTTTATTGTGCATAAAATGATAAATGTGTATTTTTTAGAAAAATCATCTACTGAGAAATATGTTGCAGAAGTATAAACAGCTTTGCTATGAATAATATTGAAACACATATTCACGAGCTTTTCAGTGATACAAAGATGACCTGGTGTTAAACATTTTCAAGGAACTTCTTTGCAAGGCTGAATTTACAAAGATTATGTAACTCCAGATAACAACATCCCATGAATAAAACAAAAGTGTAAAAGAATGGGTGATTATCATCACCTATTTTTACTTCCTGCATAGTCTTGCAGCCACATTAGTATAGTTTTTTCTTAAAAAAAAACCCCAAAAACCTAACAAATACACCCCCAAACAACCCACCTCATTCCCCCTCATTTTGCTGTCTGACATTGGTGTGGCTATCTAGAAATGACTGAGGTAACAGCTCTGAACACTTGTACAATTACAGTGCATGAATATGGTGGGAAAGGTGCACTGAGAGAAAGTGAAAAAATCGGCAAGATCCTAATTATGTCCTTCTTTATGTCCACCAAAATTAACAGTTGATAATCATAATTTAAAAGTCACTTTACTAGAGGAATCATTAAATGCAGCTTCCTGGAAGCTTATAAAAACACCTGCAATGAACAAATTCCACATCCATGGGTTCCAAGTTGTAAGCCTGTTCAAAGTCTGCATTAACCTTAAGAGTAACATCTTCCTCGCATATCTGTTTCAAAGATAAAAAAAGAAGTCAGGATACTGACGAAGATTTAGTACTCTAAGCATAAAGAAGCACTTCTGAAAGCACTGAACCCCCCACCAACTCCAAAAAGTACCTCTAGATTTACTTACTATCAACATATTGCGTATCTAGATTATGTTAAAAGTGCTTTCAGAGCAGACGAAGATTACAATCTCAAAAGAACAGGGAAGCCCGAGGCCTCAAAAATACTATAAAAACACAAAATCACCATTCAAAACATAGATAAAATAAACCTACTTTCTCAGAAGCCAGGTTAAACTAGTCTATAATTCCATGAATTGCAAGCTTCGCTTATAAAACCTGTGGACCACGGTATTTTCAAAAGAAGAGACACTTTGCTTACCTCAGCAACATAGGCAATGTACTCTATTATATGGTCTGAGTAGACCTGACTCTTCAGTATCACCTTATCACCTAATTGTAAACAAAGTTAAAAGGCAAAATACTGTTACAAGGAATAGTAACATTTTCACTGCAGCATGTAATTTCTCCTCCTCTTCTGCATGTTTGAACTATGAATTTGCAAGAGGCTTAACTTCAGCAAAGCTGCTGTATCCATCAGTAATGTTTTGAAATGCCTTATGTAGTTGTATATTTTAAAAGGCATCTAGGTTGATGCCATCAGACAACACCTCCTGAAAACAGTATCTTGTATATTATATTACTTGAAATTCTGACCTTAATTTTAGCTGCTTTCCCAGCTTTTTTGCTACACCTACTGTTTTTAAGCTATTACCTCAATGCAGTGTTTATTTTTGCTGAAAGCCCCACTGATTATAATAAAAGAAAAATCCGAAAGTATTGAAACATCTATAAGAACAGATACATACAATGCTGCTTCAGATAGTGGCCACCGTAACACTTGAGACACTAACATAATGTCCTTGTGTCCCCCCTTGTCCCTAGTCCCCTGTCTAATAGCCTAAATGAATAACTTGTGCTCACATATGTGAAAGATTTCTTTAAACAAATGAATAAACAATAGAGTTTGCACTGTATTGAAAATAGAAATCAATATGCCATTTCACTTTATCTCACGTTCACTTCTACCTGGAACCAGGCGAGGTCTGCCCTCTTCTACTCCTGGCACTTCCAGCACTAACAAGTTCCCATTCCTTTTTAAAGTAACCCCACTCATGTAGAAATCTTTTAAATCCATTTCTGCTTGGATCTCTTCAAGCCATAAAAGAGTAGAAAAGTTTGCTTTATAATTATCTAGATTAAGACGCTGAAAAACAAAACAGAATACGTTATTGTTGTACCCCAAGATAAGGAACCCACTATTGCTAACGCTAAACAAAACACCTCCTGAGACAGACTGCACAGCAATCGGGTTGCCAAAAGGATATCTAAATATTTGCATCCATACACTAGATAATATTTTAAACCCACTTAATAGCCAAAGCAAGATTAGTATTATCCTTGTAGCTCAAATACAATAGGCCCTCAGCTAAGAGTTAACCAAGTCTCTTCCCTACTACAGTGGCAGTTTCACCATCTGAATTCAGGGGCAATCTACCGAGTTCTGTGCTCCGTTTATACCCAGAGAGCAGAAAATCTAAATACATGGACAGAGACAGCTGAAAAGGGAGAATCATGTCAGTCTCAGCCCTGGCTGATGACTGTACAACTTAGGGCAAGTTGAAAGAACCCAGTGATGCCCATAAAGTGAGAATACAGAGAAATCTTTGTTTAGCTTCTGTGATGACCCCCCCATATACTTCTACTCTCTTTTCACATTTTCCCATTTATGCTTTTGTGGTTTTATAAGCTTGGATTCTGTAACATTCCGAAACCCATGGAAGTTATGGGATCCAGACTGAAGACTAAGTCTACCAGCACTATGTCATCTTCTCTTAAACTAAGGACACATTTTTCCTGAGTTAAGGAAGCTTGAATAAAAATATTATATAAGAAAATATTTATAAAACCTACACTTACATACCTCTGCTAGGAGGGGTTGAAAGGTCAGTATGTCTAACTGCTGTTCTACACATTTTCTTAACTCATCTGGTATGGTATAATGCGGGAGGAAGTTTGAACACCACCTTCTCTTATTTCTAAAATGAAAACACATGACATATAATTTAGCTTTCTTTAGTAATGTATACGAAAAACAGTTAATTAACATCACCAAGACTGTAAACCCAAAACACATGACAGACTAATGACTCCTTCAAAGGGAGAACTGAGATGTTTGTTACACTGGGAAGAAAGGTAAGAGATCCTCTACAAAGATGCTCCTTGACACTGTAGGGAAAAAATTCACATGGCCAAAGCTCAATTGAAGGTGAAATTGTCCAGTACTGTGGGGGACAATAAAAAGGTTTTTAAAATACACCAGTAGCAAAAAGCACTGCAGAAACATTGCCCCATTACAGGATGATGGTTACCTCACACACAGGGACACAGACAAGACAGAGATGTTTAATGCTTTCTTTGCCTCTTGTCTTCAACACCGATGAAGACAGGCTAAGGGGGCGCCAGCGCCCTCAGCTGGAGGGCCATGACTGTGAGAATGATAAACTCCATGTTGAACCTCAACCTCTGCAGGATTTGCAGCTCCTGCAGGATCGCTGTAAGTCTATGGGACCTGATGGTAGTCATCTGAGTACTCAAAGAGCTGGCTGATGTCATCACAAGACAGTAGAGCTTTTGACACTGTGCCTCACAGGATCCTTCAGGACAAAATATCCAGCCCATAGCTGAATAAATGCATCATGCCATGGATAAGCAACTGGCTCACAGGTTGGGCACAAAGGGTTACAGGGGGTGACATCTGACTGGTGACCTGTCCCTAGTGGGGTTTCACAGGGCTCCATCTTAGGGCCAGTTTTCTTCAACATCTTCTCAAATCACTTGGATGCAGAATTTGAAGGTATACTGACTAAGTCTGCCAATGATGCTAAACTGGGAGGAGCTGATGACTCTCTCAAATGCAGAGGGGTGCTGAACAAAGACCTACACAAATTAAAAGATGGACAATCACCAACTGTCTGACACTGAACAAAGACAAGTGCCAGATTCCCATCTGGATGTACAGATAGACAGACTGGGACATAAGACACTGAAAAGCAGCAGTGCAGGAAGGGACCTGGGGATCCTGGTGGATGGCAAGTTGAACATGAGTCAGCAGTGCCCTGGCAGCCAGGAGGGCCAGTGGTGCATCAGGACAGCATCACCAGCCGAGCAAAGGAGGGGATGGTCACACCACGAGGATGGTGAACAGCCTGGAGGGGAAGCCTTATAAGGAGCTGCTTATAAGGTTCTTTTCAGCCTGGAGGAGAATGAGAGAAGACCTCATTGCAGTTACAACTTCCTCATGAGGGGAAGAAGAGGGGCAGGCACTGAACTAGTGACCAGTGCACAGGACCTCAGGGAATGACAGGAAGCTGAGTCAGAAGAGGCCCAAGCTGGATATTAGCAACGATTCTTCACTCAGAGCATGGCTGAGCACTGGAACAGGGAAGCTGTCACAGCCCCAAGCCTGACAAGAGCTCAAGAAGTGTTTGGACAAAGCTCTTAGGCACATGGTGTGACTCTTGGGGTGATTCTGATAAGGAATGGGGGAATAAGCAGCTGGACGTAATGATCCTTATGGGTTCCTTCCAACTCTGGCTATTTTAGAATAACTGTTCTACCTACAGATTACCTGATAACACTTTGTTTTTACTTTTTCAGCTTAAGTATATTTTTATAACTAAGCAAATACCGTAAATAAAATGGAAGCTTATTTGCAAAACGAAAGTTTTAAATGAAAGATTCAAAGACATTAGTCAGATGTAGACACTAAAGTCATGTAAAGAATTAAGAAGCTTATGTCAGAAATCTATTTTCAGTTTCCCATCTTTTTTAATAACACAATTGTGTTTCATCTTATTACCACAATACACATTAGAGATTCTGTTTGAAAAATCCATGAAAAAATCAAGCAGTTAATTACTAAAACAACCTCTTCTATCAGCAATGTCCACAATCATCTTGTTTACAACATATATAAACATGTACAGGTTCTCCCAATTTCACATTTTCTTTCTCAGCATTACAGAAAAGATACAGCAATACCAAATAGATCAGTGTTAGGTAAGTATTATTTTGTGCTCTAAGTGATGGTACCTTTTGTGTTTAGGGCCAGCCACTGTTGTCTTCCTTGGCTGAGAATCTGGAATAATTTTAGGCTTTCTTGGAGAATAAGGTTGTGCAGGTACTAGAAGTAATTCTTCTTTATTTGTTACAGTGGCTTCAATATAGCGACCAACAGTAAAATCAGAAAAGCCAAGCAACAGGAGCTCTTTACTGTGTCCATGAACCCTTCAAATAAACAGAAGTTATCTTCTTAAAACCAACATGGTCACACTTCATTTTACCCAGCCATAAGATAAGATTCTCATTTCAGTATATATGAGAATTGCTAATTTAGGGTAAATCCTCACAGTCCCCACCTCGACTTCAATCCAGGTATAAATAACTTAAAAACTTAAGATCAGGGCACATAGCCATATACTAAAGACTAGAAGAAATGCATCAGAAATAACACAGCGATTCCCAGGAAACCTACCTTAGCTCCAGTGCTCATGAAGCAATGGATTTACTACAAGGAATATATTAATCTACAGGCACTTTACTACAAGGAATATATTAATCTACAGGCACTATCTTGATGTCACTGTGTCATTTTACAGATGTTCCCTACTCACACTCATATTGCTTCATTAACTACTATTTTCTTCCAATAAAATTCAAAATGGTAACTACTTTCATGTATTTGCTTACTTTACACCATATGCTGGTTTTGACTGGGGTAGAGTTGATTTTCTTTGTAGTAGCTAGTGTGGGGCTCTGGTTTGGATCTGTGCTGAAAAAAGGGCCGATAACATAGGGATGTTTTTACTGTGTTGAACAGGGTTTACACAAAGTCAAGGTCTTTTCCCCTTCTCATACTGCCCCACCAGCGAGGAGGCTGGGGTAGCACAAGGAGTTAGAAGGAGACACAGCCAAGCGCTGACACCAACTGCTCCAAGGGATATTCCACATCATAGGGCATCATGCTATGGAAGAAGGAAGGACATTCTGAGTGGTGCCATTTGTCTTCCTAAGACACCATTACACATGATGGAGCTCTGCTGGCCTGGGGATGGCTGAACACCTGTCTGCCCACCCGAAGTGATGAACAAATTCCTGTTTTACTTTGCCTGTGTTTTTGCTTTACCTTTTAAACTGTCTTTATCTCAATCTAATCGTTTTCTCACTTTTACTCTTCCCATTGTCCCCATCATTCTGCTGGAAGGAATAAGCGAGCGGCTGAATGGGGATTAGTTGCCAACTGGGATTAAAGCATAACACGCCAAGAAAGGAACTATTCCCAAGATAAGAGAACTGTTAAGTCTATTTTCATTACTTTTTGCCATTGTATTGGTTAGAAATAATGGAAATAAATACTTACACAGCTGTGCATATAATCACTACAAATATTTTTTCACCTGGTGGTATCACAATTTCTGGAGTAATACTGCTGTGCTTAATTGGTTGCTCCACATAGTCCTTTTGCTCACTTTCTCCATTTTGAAGATTTTCACCTTTCACCATGGAATTGTTTTCCTTTGTCCTTGATAAATTTGTATCTTGGAAATTATTTTCTTCTGTAGTAAATGTATAACAAACTTCGTTATCACACTTTCTATTGCTAATAGGCAAGTCTTCTCAAACAAAACTACTGGTCTTCTAAGGAGCCCACATTCAGCATTCAAATGTTATCATTTCACTGTACCTGGAATGACTCTATTCTTCATAACGGATGTATGGTTCAATGAATCATATGTTGTTCCTCCACTGTTATTGAATGAATTAATGGCAGCTTCTGAGAGGTTTTCCTGATTTACTGGAAAAGATGGCAGACATTCTTCTGGACTGTTCTCATATTTTTGAGGAATCTCAACACTGAATTGCTTATCTTTCACCCATCCAGCTAATCTGCAGCTGATTAAGGACTGTGGCATGCTCCCTTTATTCCTAGAAGTAGTTAAGTGATCAGTTACATAATTAAGTGCATGGTGAATGTTTGTGAAAAGTTTATTTCTATCTGAAGTCAAATACAATTGTCTGCAGCAGGTTAGTTCCCCTTATTTAACGCCGCCACCACCAAAATAAAACTCTCCTAAGGACATATCAACATAGTTCTTCAGCATCCAAGTTTACAAAAAAAAAAAAACCTCAGAAAAAAAAATCTGGTCTGCATTTAATACATTAATATGCAACATTCTTGTTCTAAGATTTTGAAGATGGCAAAGTATCTGCAGTTTAAATTAAACACACAAGTAAAATCTTTTACTTCAATCCTCAGTCTAGGAAGGATTTTACTAGGATTGAAAAGAGATATAGGATTGGGGAGTCTCAAAGCACTACCTACAAGAAAAACACTCAGTATCAAAAAGGCTATCCTACAGACAAATTCAAATACATTGTAAAATTCTCTTTAATTCCATAGTGTCTGGAGGTTACTTGAAGATCAAAACCACAAGGCTCCACCAGAATAGGCTCCTGTATGTAAAATAGGTTAACAGATCGCAGAGTGATGGAAATAAAGAAAACTTCAAACAATCAGAAAGCCTTACTCTATCCAAATGATCATTCTTTTAGATTTCCCCTGCTCCAGAGTTCCAAAGTCAGTCATTCTTGATACTTTCAACTCTCCTTTGTCTCTCATTAAGTCTTCATAAGGCTCATCCATATTATCTCCACTAGAGTGAGACTGCCTGTAAAAAGAATTTTAGATAGCAGTTTTTAAACACTTATAGGCTCAGCAAATACCTTTGATTTAGCACAAGTTTAAAAAACACTATACCAAGGCAGAGTCACAATATTTAGAAAGAAGCAGGTGAGACAGTTCATTTTGTTCTCAGCCATTTATACTCCCAGACAATTGGATTAACTTTACTAATTTAGGCAGCAACAAGTCTTTTGTCAGCAGCACAATAAACCAGCATAAAACTTCGGATGCAAGACTAAAATGCTTGAGAAGTTAACTAATCCCTGCTGAAGAGCTGAATCAAATGGTGAGTGAAGTCATTACGGCTCTCTTTGGGAGCTGAACAAAGACACAACAAAGAGCAGCTCCCTAGCAAGAGTCACGATTAGCACTGCGGCTTCAACTGGACCGAAGTGTTTCAACCTATGCACTCATGTCTTCTGCTGACTGCTCCAATCTGAAATCAGAAAGCTGAGGACAAAATTAAAAAACAGTTGAAAACTGAAAAGTACCCTTGAAAACTTTTATCATACATGACTGATGAAAAATGCCTTTGAAACGAGGCACATTCTCCTTCCTGTCTGAAACACTGAGCACAAGTCTAAAATTCCTGGTGTCTTCTACCTGTAGACACAATTTTTTACATGGTTTCTAATCTGTAATTAAGAAACTCTTCATTTAGATAAAGTGGCATGGAAATAACTTAGAAATATTTTAATAATCTCACTAATATGTACTCCTAGTATTCTGAGTTATCTGACACACTGAAGAAGATGAGTGCATCTGCTTTTTACTAGCCAAGCCCACTAGATGTCTCCCACTGCAGCTTAAGCTGCAGTTTTTGATATAGCAGGATGTACACTAAACCAGAGAAATCAACCCTAAGGTCTACTTTTGTAATTTGGCTTTCATAATAATTTTCTGTATAAAATCCATAATTTAAAATAGGTGTAACTGAAAAAAAGATGTGAACAATTTGTAAAGTTTTCCCAAAATTATGTAAACACTTCAAGTTTCATCCAAGTACAATTTATTATATCGGTTATCTCTAGAGGAAACAGTTTATGTCATTCTTTGCAGATCCTTTGTAAACATATATACTGGCATTGGCTAAATTTCCTAGACATCGCCCAAAGATGATGTTTGAGAGATAACAGAAGGTCCTTTTGCTCTCCTCTTCAGATTTTCCAATTGACAATTTATTTTTTGCCTGCAGTTAGGCTATAATCCTGCCAAGACCTCAGCATGGAATGCGATAGATTTTACAGTTAACAGATAATTTATTCAGGTGGTATTTGTGCATTTCACAGGACAGACACTTTAAACTCACAAGTCAAATTCCAGATCTTTGCTGAGGTTCATTATTGACTAGCTGCCCATTTCACATTTGTGTAGTTGATTATTTCAGTAAGTTTTGCTTCTTCTCCATACTGAACATCATCTACTTTTTCCAACCTCTTCTGCAGTGTGTCCAGACCCTCCTCATACCACATATAACATCTGAAGTGCCTGCAGAACCTCTCAGTTCAATACTTGCAAGCCTAATGAATCTATTATTTAGACCATGAAACTTTTCCTTTTAGGACAGGTATCTAAACAATCACTGTAACGTAAACAAAACGGATTAAAGAAACATGAATTTTATGAGTTTTGCTGTGACTTGTTTTCAAACAGTGAAGTCCCTGCTGGAGGAGCATAATCTAGAAGAAGCACATGAACTTGGCATTTTCCTAATACGCATGCAAAACTCCTTCCCTGTCTAGCAATACCTGTGAACTCAGCTGCTACTAGTTTTGCTTCTCTAGTAAGCACTCATGTTCCTACCTTCTGGAAGGAGAAAAAAACAAGACCCATATTATACCATGCTCCAGTTTTTCCAATGGTCTATTATGCTTTCTATTCAGCTAGGGAAATAGTCACAGATTGTTTATCAGATGCAATGAAATGTAAGCTGCATATCTACACCATGTCTCTAACTGTTATAAAGACAATAAAGTAATGTTACCCATCCTGGCTGACTGGAACCAAGCAGATAGCTCTCCAAATGTAACAGGACTGACTGCTCTCCACCACAATCGTGTTCACTAGATCATGTCTACGAGGTGAGTAACCATCAGGAAGTCTCAGTGAATCCAAAGTGAAAAATATACTGTCATCTACTGTCCCAGTTCTTCCACAGATGCTGGAAATTCGAACCTGTAATAGTTTGTATTCACTGTTACTTGGTGTTATCTTCTTAGGCTAACGTTGCCTATTTTTTCCCCTGAAACAGCCCTTCTAGCATTAATAAAAATGCATTCTGAAATTTTAGTTATTCACAGGAGGTAAACACAGAACTCTAATCTAGAATCACTGTGCTTGCCTTCAGATTTAGAAAGGTAAAGAAACACGGGTACTTCAAATAAGCATTAAGTTCCACTGAAGTACATATGTACGCTAGACTTAAATAATGATACCTTTCTTGTGATGTATCAACTTATCTAATTTATACTTCCATACCAGTAGTAATGAAACCAATTTTTTTCCTATGCTTGATGTGCAAATATTCAATATATAGCATTAAGACAAAGACAATAAACCATAAACCTAGCATAGCATATGCTTTACTAGAGTGAACAAATACTTTCATTAAAATAAAAAAAAGGGGCCATGGTTGTTTTTAAGCTGAAACATGGAATAAATGAAACATAATAAATTCCCCAGGCATGATACATCCTCATTATAACTAATAGTTAGGAATTCAAATCAGCAATTCATAACAGATAAGTTACTCTTTCTGTTCAACCCAAAACGTGTATTTTCAAAATGCTTTAATATTTTAGAAACATCCTCTAAATGCATGACTTGATACGTTTTATCTTTTAACTAAACATGTGTTATAGAATATCTACCAATATTTGTAACTGAAACAAATTAGAAACCTCACTTCACCCAGGATTCCTCTTGCCAAAAACAATGTACAGAACATTTACCTTGTTTACTTGTTTATACCTCAAAGGCCTTACAGCAACTGCCTCACTCTTCCATGTTGTTGAGTTAATATAATATTTTGCTTGCACCCAGTCACCTTCATAAGGTTTGAAATCTATACAAAACAAAACATTTCTCAGGGTTAATTACTACTGATAACATTTACATTACTCCCCTACAGAAACAGTGCAAGTTAAATAAAGGCCAGGACAATGCATTATTTAGACCCAAAGAGTCCGAAGTTCTCTCTGCAGTCCTTTGCCTTGCAGGTCATGACAAACTCCGTAGGAGATGCCAGTGGAAAAATACACCTGCTTACATGTAACTTATGCTTAAATGCAGGTCGTGCTCAGAGAGAATGAACAGGCAGCTTTCTTCATCCATGTCTGGCTGTTTCATTGCATATTCCATTAGAACTTATTTGGGATGACTCTTGCAAGTTAATCAGAAGGTATTTCTACTTTATACACAAAAATATTAAGAAAGAGGAAACAAGAAGTCCCTACACACCTTCCCAGACGTCTTGCATTGCAAAGTATGTATTCTGATTAATATAGCCACCATCCACAGAGAGAGAGGTAATACTGCCAATTAATGTTTTCTTATTTAGTTCAGAGGCATCACAAGTAGGACTGCTGTCTTCTTGTGTATTTTGGATGGTGTCTACCTATTAATACAAAAATAACCCCAACATTTAAACAGTTGATACTTAGAATTAAATATATATTCATGCAATAAATATACAAAATTTCAACTGCTTATGGAGGCAAGGCTTCTTATTAGACAATTACTTACTGTAGCTGTTACTTTTTATACCCAAACATAATAAGTAATAAACAGTAATTTCTCTTTTAAAAAGTGCTGTATGCTACGGTGTTGAAAAATGCTGTAATTACATGCTGATTTTTCAACTCTTTCTCCCATATTCCTTGCTTTAGGTCTTCTTAAGATTTTTCTTCATTTGACAGGAAGACCACATCCAGCAATGTGACTGTACACAACTGGAACCAGAAAATTACTATTTCAGAAAGCAGAAAACCATGTTTTCAAGATGGTATTTATAAATACTGTATGTATTTCAGACTGACCCTGTCACTTTTTAGTAACTGGATTAAGAAAATCCCTACAGCTGCTTCTTAGAGACTCTTCATACCACCACCTCACATGGAAGTTTACTAAGTCTGATCCAATCCGAAGTATACAAGCATACCAAGTTTTACAGGATTTATTTTCTTGAACATAATGCTTACCATTTATAATAATAATAATAATAATAATAATAATAATAATAATAATAATAAT
>JAHLSL010000009.1:26783912-26829277 GCA_025920805.1 Petroica traversi
CCCGTTTAGGGGCCGCTCCCAGCCCTCGGCCCTCAGCGCAGCCCTCTGGCCTTGGGGCCGCCCTCAGCCCTCAATCCTCGGCCCGCAGCCCTCAGCGAGCGGCGTGGGGCCGAGGCGCTTTCTGCTGGAGGCTGTCAGCTGGCGGAGCTTGAGGGCACGGTGAAGGTGGTGTCGCACGAGGTTACCACGGAAAAGCTTAAAGGAAAAGGGTGCGTGCAGCCCGCGGCTTGCTGGTGGTGCTGTCCGAGATTGTGGTCGTAGTGTATGGCACCGTTTCTGTGATGAGATGCTCAGACGAAGGAGAGCCCAAGGACAGGCTGTCACCTCCCCTGGGCTGAGAGCTCTCCGTGGCCCTGGGAATAAAGCAGGCACAGTCTCCAGTGCGGTGATCCGGAGAGGGTCGCAAGAGCATGTGCGTGCAAATGGCGTATGGATGGATTGCGGTGCTCTCAGTAGCAGCCAGTTTCAAAATAATAGGATAAACTCTAGAATATGATAAACTTACCTAAAAGGAAAAAAAAAAAGGTGGTTTTGACTTAATATCATTAATGAAGGAGCTGCTCTAGTGCCTGAGGAAATAAAATTTTACTGACTTGCTTACTATCTCTGTAGTTCATATTTTCACCAGTTCTCTTCACACAGTGCAGTTCAGGTAGCTTGTGTAAGTCCTCTTTGCATTTTGTTTAACATATACTGTTTGGCAAAACAAAGTTTTTTTGAGTTGATGAGCTCAGCATCCCAGTAGTTTCAAAAGGAACTGCCATATAAAGGTGTTAGAGGAGGTGGTTTCAAGAGGCAGAGCAGAGTGTACTTTTTTTTAGAAATCACAGAATACACTTCCTGAGTTGTTTGACTAAAGCAGCAGTAGTCTTCAGCAACTTTTTAGTTTGTACTTTAGTTTGTACTTTGTACTTTAGTTTGCACTTATGTTTCACTCAGCATGATTTAGGCAAAGAAGGGCTAGGAATGCATTTCAGATGGTTTTATAGAGTTCTGTACGGTTCCTAGAGCAGAATAAATTCTGGTTGCCAGTAGCTGCACACAGGTTCCAGTGTCTCATTCTAAAGTAACTGAGATGATGCCATTGGAAGGGGAAACGTGAGTGTCTATAGTCAGTGCTGTTTTTAGAAAAGTGCTGAGTGAGTGTAAGGCTCTTTTTGATACATTAGTTTAAAGAATTTTAACTACTTTTTTTATTTTTTCTTGAGTTTCCAGTGGAATGCCTGCAAGGGAGTGTTAGTTGGCAAAAATGTGATGGATTAAGAGATTGTGTTTCTGGAGAAGACGATGGTTTACATGAAGGACTAAAGCCAAAGAAAATTGTATTATACTGGGGGGCAAAGGTTATTCTAGGGGAGCAAGACATCAGTTTGAAGCTATTTGGTCTACATTTTGATCTTGGTTCAGTACACGCCCCAAGACATGAGCTACGAAACATGGACTGAGGAATCAGCTTCAGAGAAACAAAATATGTCAAAGAACTGATTTTAAAAGAGGTGAAAATACTGAACAAGGAATAAAATAGTGTAATTAAATATTGTGTGAAAGAACACAAATGTAATGCGGCTACTCATTAGAAAATGAAGAGTGGGTCAGGATGCTAAACGTGAACTGCACCAGAGCTTCAGGTGCAGTTTTTGTTTAGATTTGGGAACATATGTCAGCCTTGTTCACGGCTGAGGAACCTGGCCCAGGATAGAATGCTTTTGCATTGACCCTTGATAGCAAAAGTAGGACTATGACAAGTTTATATACCTTTTTGTCATACTATCACTTGGCTAAAGTGATAATTGTTAATCTGTTTTTATCTTTTGTGGTTACTGTGGAGGATGCTTGCATTGCAAAGCCTCTGGCAAATAACCAAGTATCTGCTATAGCTGCTTCAGGCAGCTGAATTTGTTCAATGGTCTGTCCTGTGGTGGAAGAATGTAGTTATTCATAGCTGCTCATTATTTGATTTGATTGTCATCCCTTGACATCTTTTGGCCTAACTAAACTTTTGGCTGAGAACTAAACCACTTAATTTGTAAATCCTTTTCAGAAGCTTCTCTTGTTGTGTTGGAATTGTTTTACTTCCTGCAGTCTTTGTGGAAGATTCCTGTACATTCTTTAGAATTAGGAGGAATCTCTTTGTACAGGACATTTGTGCCTTAGAAGGCACAAATGCTTCTAATCTAGCATTAGAAGGTCTTAGTCCTTGACTTGAGTTCTGGTTACCAGATATTGCCTTATAGTTGTGTATACACAAAAAAGAGACTTTTTTCTTTTCCTAGAATCAGGAACATGAGATGAAGGGAACCTAAAATAAGGGCCCCAGAAATTTTTTTGGAGTAGAAACTGCACTTTGAAGTTCAAGTGTTTTTTGTTGATGCTTATGACAAGTGCAGAGGATACAGTAACTAGGTGATGAACCTCTGTGCAAAAGGGAAATGAGAGATACTGAGAAGTGCACAGGAAAGGGGGTAGGAGGAATTTCTCTATAACCTGAGGAAACACTGTACTGCCATGCTTGAGAGAGGGAACAGTACTGGCTGAAACACTTGGAACTGTGAGCAAATTGTTCTAGGGATTGAACCTTGCTCTGATCAGTGGTGCAGGACTTTATAAATTTTTTTTATTCAAAGATATTAGCTCAAGTAAGTACCTGAATATATCACCAATTTTGTGTAAAAAACAAAACCAAAAAACCACAAAACTTCTCCCTAAACTATCAAAAGGGTTAAAATATGATTGTGTTTTGTGCCTATGGTAATTTGTGTTAATCAGTACCTAGTATTCCCTGAAAAAGCTGTCAGGTAAGCAGTACCCATTTTCCATTAAACCATGGTCTTTGGAAAGTTCCACATAATGGAAATAGTTGTGCAGTGTTTCTTCCATTAGCAGAGGAACAGTAGGGCTTAATTACTTCAGACAGTTCTGCTTGACTGTACAGTCTTTTTCTCCCCTCTTTCCTAGCACAGTTTACAGATGTGTCTATTGCTGTGTATGGTGTATTCATTCCCCTGTTTAAATCTATTAAAACAACTGTAGCATTTTAATATTCTTTCAGTATTGGCTGACATTATGCAAAAAGGAAAATCTACAGTCTGTACAAACTGAGAAGTTGTGCTGTTCAAAAGTTTTTCTAACATACTTTGAAGGTGATGCCCTTCAGAATACTGAAGATTTAATTGTGTCTTGGTTACAAGAGTGTTTAAAGTTTAGACAAAAGGCCCTGTCATTGCTGTAGCTGTCAAGGTGCCAACATCTTCAAGATAAAAATGTCCCTTTTTTTCCCCTTTTCATTGCCTAATAAGCAGGAGGACTGGATCCAATGTACGCTGGCCATGGCATGTCACTGCTGCCTGCTGGATTTAAAATATGTTGTTTAGTCATCTGGGTGTTCTGTTAAGTACAAATGCTGGCATGATTGAAGTGTACGGGGTTTATCTGAGCACTCAGCGATCTGGGGTCAGTGGAAAAACACAAAGAAGTGTTCTACAGTGAAAATAATAATCTTGGTAAATTTTTAATCTCTAACTTTTGAACTTCCCAGCTTGTTGAGATACTGTAATACTTGAATTTTTATCTGTAGTTTTTTTCTAGGAGAATATTGCATTGTAAGTACATTTTGCTCTTTTGAAACAAGAACTCATTTGTTAGATACTGTGATCACTGGCTATTATGATAGTTAAAAGTGGTAAACTGTGAGGGAGCTTTTATTTAAGATACTAAGTAAGGGGTAGTACTCAAAAAAAGAAAGAGACATGAAACTTTAATTTGTAGGTCTGATTTGGAAGCAGCCCTATGAGATGTAGTACAGTCATTTTCTAGTGTGTTCTGTTAATTAAAATTCAGGAGGCATTCTCCTGTTCCCTGGCTAAACTGAAGTTCTTGCTGTGCTTTTGTTCCATATCTGAATAGATGTTGTTGAAAGCCAAAGTGTAAGGGAGAACTTTTCAAAGCCGGCATGACTCACTGAACGGTGAGAATATCACAAAGTGTACAGGCAGCTGTGTTCACAGGGCTGTTTTAAACTGACAGTTAACTTTTCAGTGGAAGGTAAGCACCAAGGTTTTTAACTGTTGAAAAATCTGCAGTAACTTAATTCTAATATAAGATACTCCTCAAGGTATTTTTACAGATTGGCAAGCAGTGAGGTGAACAAAAAAGGATGAAGTGAACAAGAAAAATGGTTGATACTGGGTAAATTAGAAAGTTTGCTGTAGCTGAGTTATTGTATGCGTGTTCATGGGACTCATAGGGAAATCTGTCATTTTAGATAGCTGATAAAATGTATTGAAATCAAATGGAATTTGTATTGAAACCTGTTTGATTATCTTTACTGGCTTAGAGCTGAAAAAGAAAAACAGCTTTGATTATAGAGGCAGGAACTAACTAAACATCTCTAAAACTTGTTCTTAGATCTTGAAATAAAACCTCTTGAGATATCATGGATACACAAACTTTCAATTTTTTGGTACTTATACTGTATTATGAACTGTGGCTGTAGGATGTAATTTACTTAAGGTGTGCAAGTGTATGAAGTGTCAATACATACAGTTGCTAAATATTGCTTTTATTTATTTTGTCTTGAATATACAGAAAATGTAATTGGCCACTGATCTGAGTATGTGAAGGATATAAATTATATTTTTTCTCTTCCTTTGTAATTTCCATTATTATTATTTAATTGCCTTTGTGAAGTGTTATGACCAGGGAAGAAGGTTACAGAGAAGAATTTAGCTATGACAGGATGCCAACTTTGGAGCGAGGAAAGCAAGAGAATGGAAATTATATACCAGATATCAAATCCAGTGACCTTCAGCTGTCAAAGAGGCTGCATCCTTGCTTTAGTTACAAAACATGGATATTTTCTTTGCTGATGGGAGTAAGTACTTTAAATGATAGCAAATTAAAAAATATAGGTGAGGCCTTAGTGCCCAGCAATGTGTTCTGTTTGACATCATTTGAAGACTAAGAATTTCATCACTGATAGTCTTGAAAATAAATCTTTGTGAAAATAGAAATATATGTAGCAAATTTGGAATGGAGCAATTAATTGACTACTGGTATTAGAATATTTTTTTACTAATCAGAGATGGTAAATGAAGGCTTATTTTTATCATTAATATTAATTACATAAGCAGGGAAGAAGTGTGGCAGTGGTAAATATCAGCTCATGTGTATCTATAAGCAGTGCCTTTTGGTAGAGTATATGAAGTATGCTGACCCATATACATTCTTTTAAAAATATTTTTAACTATTAAATGTACTGTGCCTGTCATGATTGCATTTTGGCATTAAAAATATATGTGGTACTTGATTGCCACATTCATCTAACAGGCTTCAATGGCCACATAATTATTTGGTATAATCGTTATGTAGTGAGGAACATACTTGTGTTTCTTACATGAAAACCACAGTGATTTGAATTTTTGTGTCACTGCTAGAATCACAGGATACTCATCTTGCATGTACATCATATGCTTCTCCATGTTCTGAGCCAAGTTAATTAAACTTCATTATAGCAATTAGAATGTGATCTTTTCTGTTTCTGTCAGTTCGTGTGTTCTGAAGTGTAATTTTTATTAAGAACTAAGATTGTCTCACTGTTAATATGGTAATTGCTTGTTTCTGTACAGTGAATAAAAGTATTGCTTTATTTTTGTGGAAACAGCTGAGCATTTTTTCCTTGCTGACAAACTGCAAGGCTTGGATTTCCTTTCAGATGTACTGTCACATGAAAAGAGAGCAAAAAAAGTGCTGGCTTTCTTTGCATTAAATTTTCTCAAATTTAATTGTCCCAAAGGACGACTGTCTGTAATTTACTGAGTTGTTGTAAATTTTTGGAGATAATAATGTTTAATGATCATTTGCTGAAGTCATATTATCAAGAAGAATGAATTTAATGGAAAAAAATGAAAATGACGTTTTATTAAGAAACTCTTAGATTAAATTCCAATTAGATTTTTCTCCCAAGTGTTTAATCTCCATCAGCCCTTCTGAAAGACAGTGTCCAAAAAAGAAAGTCTGTATGCTGAGCAGTGTAGGTCATAGTAGGCAGAACAGTCTACTTCAGGGAGCAGTTGCAAACTGTAGTGACATCAAAGTGACTGATGGGCTGGTTTTGTGCAGAAACAATTTGATGAACTTTAAGCACAATTTCAACTTGTGATCCCATAGACTTCTTCCAGTCTGCCAAAATTCCGTGTGTGTGTGTTTGTACATGCACATAGGCTATCCTTATTTTCTGTCTTTTTTTGACAAGGATTTATTAAAGACCCCCAATAATTTTCTAACATGAAAAAACTGCCCAAATAAAACAAAAGAGCTATTCTGTCTCTTACCTTTCCCAGCCCCTTCAAAGAAATGCCTGCTCAGAGGAATGAGAAGGGAAAACAAAGTAATGTTAGCAGAAGACACTAATGGCTTATTTCAGAGGGTGTAACTGTGATAGCTGTGAAGTAAACAGAAGACTTATTAAAGGTAGAGGAGCAGTTGAATATTTTTGGATATGGTGCTGCGTGAAAGCAGGAAGAGAATTTGGAGGGATGAGAGAGAGTTTGATTAACTTCATTAATGTATCTCAGTACTATTTTTGTTGCAGTGTTCTAGTTGGCAATTGCCCAGCTGCCCAAATGCATAGTGAATGTTGGTGGAGTCAAGCAGAGAATGCAAAGTAGAGACATAGCTGAGGTTTCTGAAACATTTTTACCACTAAACGCTTTTGAGTATTTTATTGAGGTATTTGCTAGGAGAAAAAAAATTTGATTTAAACATGAACGTTGTTCATTATTAGGTCTTGGTAACCAGCAAAACATCTTTGGAAGTCAGCATATTTTGATGTTTTTCTTCAAATGTATTCACACAAAAACTGCATTCTGAGAAGTTCATCAGTAGCTCAGTTTGAAAGGGATTGTTTACTGATTTGTGTCTGACTAGTTGTTTTTTAAAAACCAATTTTATTCATATAAATTTATTTTATTTGTTGCTTTGCAGACTTGCCTCCTTATTACTTCTGGATTTTCACTATATCTGGGAAATATTTTTCCATCTGAAATGGATTATTTACGTTGTGCAGCAGGTTCAGTAAGCATTCTTAATTATTTGCTGTGGCTGTTTGACAGCAAGTGCAATAGTAAATAATTTTTGTGGGTTTATGTCTTTTATTCTGTCTGTCTTTTTCTACTACTAATTTTCTTCATGGAAGATTTAATTCTATTTAACGATTCATTAAACAGATTTTCATCATGTGGTTAAAGGAATAACAGTTGTCATAAAGACAACTGGTTTTGTGTTACCATTTTTGTTAATCAGCTCTCCACTAGCATGCAATATTAATCTGCCGATCAGTTTTTCTGTGCTTGATTTTAGGAAAATTTTCATTGCTGTGTATTTGGGAAGTTTTATGACTATATGCTAAGAAAATGTATTTCAGATTGTATCTCAAAGTATTAATTTTTCAGTTTCTTTTGCCGTAATATCCAAGTACTGGAGCAGACAAAAGTTCTATTGAATATTATTATTTTATTTGTAAAGTATGCAGTAAAGATGGCTGATATTTTTCAGAGTCCAGAGTATAGTTTTTACTATATTTTTAGGGGTGCATGTATATGTTTACTGTATTATATATACTTAATTTGTGTTTTAGATATTCATGAGATGAGTCTCATGTACTTGCTTTGTTTATGGCAGTATTCTGTTCTGTCATTGTTATTTTCTCAACTTGACTTATTGTTTGTTTTTAAGTTAGATCCAAGACCAATGCTTTACTTGAAACAAACAAGTCCCAGGAGTTGCTCTGTGAATGAGTTATCACTTGGGTTTCCACTAAAGGTGTTAAAGTTGGAGGAGTTTTTGAAGTCAGTATCCTCACAAACACCTCATTCTCTGCAACATTAGTGTCAGTTACTAAGACGTCTCTTTCTCTACCCCTGATCTTGACTCTTGGAACTTTGTATTTCTTGAGAATTTCCAAGGACCTGGTAGATCTTTGGATGCAGAAGGTTATCACATTGGGTTTGAAGGTGTGTGTGTTTGGTGTCTGTGTGCGAGGAAAGTGTTAGAGCTCCTACTGCAGATAATGGTGTCACTGCTGTCGGAAGAGCCTAGAGAGATGTGGAGCCAGCTGGCCACCAAGGGTCTCATTTAGCCATTTTCTCCATCTGGACTAGTACTATAATTCAGTTGCCTAAACCTAGTCCTGTAGTATTCTAGGGACGTCAATGTATCCAGGACATAAAAGGATGTTTTAATTATATTCAGTAAAGGTCATTTAGGTATTAAGGAAGTGCTGCCAAGAATTGTACATATCAGTATAAATCTCTTTATAGTGTTCCATTGTTATGCCATCAGTGTTCAGATGTGTGGGAAGATAATTAGAAATGTGGCATTTATTGCACAAATCATTATTTAACATAAGAAAATTTTAATTATAATTTTGGTAGGTATTTGTGTAGAATAGAATTGGATCTGTAATGGAGCCATATCTGTTTTGGTGGGGAGCAGCTAAGGGATAGAGAAATTACTTTGTGAGACTTTTCATTTGTGCATAACATTTCCATTTATCTTTGCCCTCAAGTATGGAAACATAGATCCCAGTGAACAGAGTGGACATCCCAGTCACAGTTCTCCAAGTGTATCTTGACTCAGCAGATTTCACAAGGTTCTTCAGAACTGTTTTGAGGTTGGGCAAATTTTAGCTTACTCAGCCAGGATGATATCTCTTTAAAGTATGTGCAGGCCCCGTTTGGGAGTAGCACTTTTTTCTCCTGCTCAAGGACCTCAGGCCTTCTAGAGTTAATTTAAACTAACAAAGGCATAAAATACCTCATGAAAGACTTTCTTTCTTTTACTCATCACATTGTGCTGGGTAGTTAGTCAAAGATGAGGGATATGGGATGTATATTTAAACTTCTTGTTATCCTCAGACACTGATTGTGATTAATGAGCTCAGTTAAATGATACATTTTCTTCAGAGTTTCTGATCTTGTGTTTGCCAAAGTGTACTGAAATATAAATTCAGATGTATAAAATACATATATAGAAGTATATATAAAATTCATTGTGCAGAATATCCCACTAGTCTTCTCTTTTAATTTTCCCAGTGTATTCCTTCAGCAGTTGTGAGCTTTGCTATAGCAAGGAATAAAATTAATGTGGTAAGTATGAAACTTTATTGTCAATTTTACCTCTCTACCTTGATCTCTATATCGATCTGTACCTGTCTATATTTATCTATGTATATATCTGTGTGTATGTGTGTTCATATTCCCCCATGTTTAAATGAGAGAAAATCCCATTCTGAAACTGTTTTTCAGATACCAAATTTTCAGATTCTGTTTGTCTCTACGTTTGCTGTTACAACAACGTGTTTAGTCTGGTTTGGATGCAAACTTGTCCTCAATCCATCGGCTATAAATGTAAGTTACTAAAACAGTTACTAATTGTGATATTTTTATCTTTGTTAAAAAACAAGGTGGGGAGGATATTAAGTGGCTGGAGATCACATGTGATTACTTTTCTGCCAATATCCCAGGGTTCCTGCTTGGTCTGTGAGGAGAGATCCTATAGCAGTAACTTTACATTTCTCTTTGTCCGTTGCAACGATGTTCACAAGCACCTAATTTATTTCCTGCTACTTTTTCAATTTTTGTTATTTTTTTCTTGTACCTAGGACTAAGTGAGATAGTCCACCAGTTTAGTTACAGTGCTTCTGGACTTAGACTGCACTGCCAAGTGTGATGTGTGGCCTTGCTGGCTCACATCAGCGTTAGTGCTGTGCCAAAACATATCTAAATCATAGGAATTTATAATCTGGATTAAATTGTTCTGCGGTCACACATTTGAAAGCTCTTCTTTTGCCTAACAATTCCTGTATTCTTTATTGTAGCACATTTTCTAGTTTACCACAATGACATTTATCGCTGTTTGCAGAGTTAGTACAACTGTGCAGTCTGTTGGGTATGGCAAGGCCCGTAGTTCCAATTATCATTTCCTAAGAAAAAGTGAATTTCAGTGTTCAAATAAGCCTCCTAAATATGCCACTTCCTACTTTTTTCAAAAAAACACATGCTGCAAGATATGTGTCAGAGAAAGACAGATTTCATCATCTACAAAGCAGACCTGACATGAGGAAACAATTTAATTCTGTTCTACGTTGTTGAACAATGGCTTGCTATGATTGTATGGGTTTGGGATGGAGTCAGTTCTTCCTAGACTTTTGGTACTTTGTCCCAATGGCCTGACTGACTACCAGATGTTTTCTTTGGCTGCTGGTTGAAAAACATGGTGCTTTTGAAACTAGAAAGGGAGATCCACTGTGCCTAACTTGTGTTCCTTTAGGAAATGATTCAGTCCATGTCGTGTAGGTATCTACCTCTTTTCATGAGATTAACAAGGAACGGAAGAGCAGTGTTAAGTATTGCATTCACTTACTTGTCTCTTGAATATGAGCAATGGCAGCATCCATGTTTTTGCACTGCAGTGTAGTCTGTGAGAGTCATGAAACTACAAAGAATATCTGTGAATGCCTTACCAGCACTAAGCAGGGCACAGAACTAGGATCCTTGGTGCAGTTCTTTGGTTTGTGTTTTCACTCAGAGCCCAATATGGTAGCATGCCATTTGGGATTGCAGCCTAGGAGTTGTGACCTGTGGCCCTCCTTCCCCTAAGAATCTTCCATTTGTTGCTGCAGTGTTCTGGTTTCACATGGAAGGGTCTGCAAAAAGCAAATGGACCCAACAAACGCTCCCTTATCATAAGCTCCTCTTCTGGAAGACAGCGATAAAATCTTCAGGCAGAATATTTCCATAAATGAAGAAAATGTTTCTTTCTTAGGTTAGGCATCCTTAGCTTTGTGTTGTTCTTGAAATTTGTCAAGAGCCAAGAAGATAGTTAACAAAGTATGCAATCAGTAGATATGTCTAACTCTGACAGAAACTAGAAACTTCTCTAATCGTGCTAGACTCAGCCCCTTCCTTTATCTTTAATATGGAAGATGTAACTAATTTGTGTCTGGGATTTCACTGACAGATAAATTTCAACTTGATTCTACTTATTCTGCTGGAAATCTTCATGGCAACTACTGTGATCATTTCAGCTAGGTCTACTGAAGACTGCTGTACAAGAAAGAAAGTAGGTACCCTTAAGGATTGTGTGTTTTAAAAAAAATTCCATTTTCCTCTATTACATATGCTGAAGATTTATTGGCAACTCCAGTGTGTAACTTTGCATGCTAAAACTACATTTGAACTATAAATGAAAGTACCATACTAAACAGTTATTGCTTCTTTTATCTTTTAAAAGTGCAATGACCCCTCTGCAAAGTTACCTGTTGAAAATTATACAGCATAGAGTTCTTTGAATATATTATGAATGGGCATGGCAAATGTTTATTTCTGTTTTGTAGAATGAAACTTGATGATTTGTGAAACATTAGAGTACTATAACTTGTATGTATGCAAGCAATACCTTTTTGAAGCCTGATGTAGGGAAAGTATTTGTCTTGAATGCCAATTTGGTGGTAGCTGGACAACGAATCTTGGCTTCAGGATTTGGGGCTATTGATAAAATTTTGCTTATCACAAGTGTTTTCCGAGCCCCCATCCTCATTTTTTTACAAGAGTACTTATTTTGGTAAGAATGAAGCAAACATGGTATGCCGTTGGAAATTCTGATCGATAAAGTTGTGTAGTGTCCTGAGCTCCTTTGGCTCCTGCTCATCCACATCTGTAAAACCTGAAGGCTCAGGAAGAAAGTGTATTCTTTGAAAGTGGAAAAGGAAGACAAGATTGCAATATTTCATTACTGAATGGTGGCTGTGGGACAGCTAATCTGAGACTAATTAATATGGTTTTAATGTAATTGATGTGGTCTATACACTGGAAAACACCATGATGTGTCACTGTCACAGGGCCAACCAGATGTTGCATACCACCGTTAGGACCTGTAACAGGTTGCATGAGATATTAGAAAGAAATGTATTGCCTTGTATATTTTTTATCATGCTTTTTTTATTCCCCTCTAGAACACTGCATATGACAGTGCCATTGTTTTGAGCAATGTCAGCTTTCCTGCTCGAATTCTGAAGTCATACTCAGTAAGAAAAGCATCTTTCCATTAAATCAATTTATTACTTCATCTTTCAACGTGCTAACGTTCTTTAAAGCCAGGAAGAGATTAGTGTAGTTAAGAACTGAAAGAATGAAGACAAAAATGAGGCATATATAGTAAAATATTTCCTTTTAGAAGATTGCAAGATAAATCATATTATGGGAAGGAGACTACTTAATGACTTAAGGAGAAATAGTGTAAACTGAACTATTGTTCGGGGGAGCTAATAAATGAAACCATAAATATGTATAATGAAGCTGATCTTGTTTTCACTTAAGCTAGTGTTTTGCCATATTTTAGATATGGAAAACATAGACTTCATACCTAGCTAGTAGCACAAATGCATTTTATTCTTTCCAGCGAGGTCCTTTCTACACACAAGTAGGAAATTTCATGTTCAAATACATTGTTGATAATGTGTGTGCTCTTATTTGTTTTAGGTAATTGAGGTGATTATTGGAATTTCATCAGTATTTGGTGGAATAATTGCTTTGAATATGGATGTTTTAGTCTCAGGTCCATACCTCTCAGTTACATTCTTTTGGATCTTAGTTGCTGTAAGTAGTGCAAATGGAAGGTACTGTTTTAAAAGAATGGTTTTTATTCAATTTTGTTTTTTTCACTTTTCTCCTCCCTACTGAAGGCTCTAATACTGTTTGGGAATTTCTGCTTAGCAAATGAATTAGCACTTCAATATTCTTCATATATTCATACAATGTTTTTGATCTGTTTTGGTTTGCAATACTTCAGTAAAGTGTTCTAATGCATTTTCAGTCCTCAATTCAGTAAAATGTAAATGAGTATTAAAACAATGGTATTAGAAGTGAGGTGTTTTGTCAAAAAAAGTCACAGGTTTTAGAATATTTCAGGCTGCAAAAGAAAAAGTAGAGTTTAGTTCTAGCATGGTAGAATCCTTAGAACATTTTATTTAATCTCTCAGTTTTAACTGTTTTAAAAGTCTGAGACTGTGATTGGTAACCCTTAGCCCTAATAACAGCCTGTACCTGGGAGCAGTGGAAAGATGTTGTGCCTCTCTGCTTGCCACGAAGGAGCTGACTGAGAAAGAAGACAATGACCATTTGGTTTATATATGTGTCTGTAAAATCCATCTTCATGAAGTGGAAAAAGTTCATAAACAAGCTTTTCAGCATTCAGAATTAACAAAAGAAAAATCTGTGAATAGTGAGAATTACTGTAACTCGATTGTAATTTTTATAGTTTTCAAGTCCATAAATAATTACTTTGTTACACTCTTTTGTTTAGTGCTTTCCAAGTGCTATTGCAAGTCATGTAGCTGCTGAGTATCCAAGTAAATGTCTGGTAAGTGTGTAAAATTCTTGGATTTTGTCATTAGAGTGGAATAATGCTAAGAAAGTCTGCCTGATAGTTGGCTCTAATCAAGTTTGCTCATTTGTTTTTAGCTGCTTCTACAAAATGTGACTGAGATATGTAGCAGGAGTGTTAGCTGGTATCCCTTAAAAGAACTCTGATAGGTCCTTTGAAGGCTTAATTTCATCAGTTCTAGGAAAGAATTTGAATAATTTGGTTGGTTGTTTATGTTTTTGTTTTGTTTTGTTCTGTTTTGTTTTTTGGATTTTTTGTAGCTATTTCTTAGGAAAAGATAGTACTATAGAAAAATGACATGCCTCACACGGTGTGCCAAGAACTGCTCTCTAACTCCTGAGATGAGGTTCTTTTTTTCTTTCATTATCATCTGTAGTTTCTGAAAGAAGAAGATTTCGTGTACAGGCTGTGCTGGACCTTGAACCTATTTTAAACACATTCTTTATCTTCATGATTAGCAAGAAGAATTAATAATATTTAGTAGAGTGCATTTATTCCTTGAATTTCCTAGGTGTGTAGTTAGGCTCCTAAAAGTATCTGTTCTAAGTAATAGTCATGTGACCATATTTAAGTGATTAATGAGGCATGACTACGATTGAAGTCAGAATATAATTCTGTAGGAGTAATATTTGTATGAAACTCAGCTGCTGTTGTATGGCAATCAGTTTGCCTCAGGGCACTCAAATTTATTTGCTCAAGATTTTTTTAGGTTGCAAGTCCACAATATCTTTTGTTAATTCTCATTACGTCAGATAAATTGAAGAATAAATGGTACTCTATACTGGTTACTTCTATGTGCATATGAAAGGCACCTGTAAAATAAAACAAAAACATCATCTTCTGTATTGAATGAAATATGAATTACAAACCAACAGTGTTTTGGCTAGGAAATGTAGGTTATTCAAAGCTTGCTTCTGTATCTCCATGAAATGTGGATGGCTCTAGTATTTGTCTTTTATGTATAATCTTACACAGTTTTACACACTTTGGTTATGCTTGCTTCAAGGAGACACAGCTCACAAACCAAAGTTAACTTTCTTAGATTATTATTTAACATTCATTGTCTTATTTTTTAGGTTGAGGTCCTGATTGCCATTAGCAGTGTTACCTCTCCTTTATTATTCACTGCTTCTGCATACTTATCCTTCAGTATCATGCAAGTTGTTGACATCTTTAAAAGTTATCCACCTGCTGTTAAAGTATGTGTTTTTATGCAATTGAAAAATGAACCTCTATTTGTTACTGTAGCAAGGTAGTAGTAAACTAGGGAATATATGAAGACAGGTACTGCATTATAAAGATTGAATTAAATGTTATATAAATTATTTAAAAACTCTTGTTTAACTTATGATATAATTGAAAGTATGTTACATCTATTGGCACCTCAGAATTAGAGTTTTAAAAAGATAGGATAATATTCTACAGACACTGTAAAAATATGTACAGTATGCTAGACTCCTTGAGGCTTTTAAAATTAGTAGCATTTCAATTAAAGATTCTAGAGGATGGTTTCCTCAGTTCTGTTCTGTTTCTAGAGAGTAAGATAATTTGGCAAATTAACATTTTCTTAAAAATTATAGATCTACTTTCAGCAAACTCAAATTTTAGTTGAAACTTTATGCTGAAATAAACCATAAATTATTTGATTTGAAAAATCTAGATAGAAATCTTAAAAATATACAGGTGGAAACATTATAAAATATTTTATTCAAGTAGTTAACAACATATGTCTATTTTCAGCAATCTTATGATGTGCTCCTGTTGCTTCTGATGTTGATGCTGCTAATTCAGGCATGCCTTACTATTGGAACTGTAATACAGTGTGTGAATTACAAGACAAAAATGAAACTACAAGATTCATCATGGACACCATCACAGGTTAAAAAACAGGAATACAGAACAACAGAGGTATGTATTTATACCCATTAAAAATTTTGAAAATATCTATTTTAACTTACTAATTTTTGGTAATGTTTTGTGGTCTTAATTTCTGATCTTAATTCAGACCACCAATAAAAGCTGTTCTATGAAACTTAATTTTGTAATCAAAAGATAATAGTTTGCTGGTTAGATGATAACTGGGCATGACATAGGGCACTGAACTGCACCCCTTAGGCTTTCCTCTGCTATCCAGAGCTAGACCCTGTATCCTTAAAGACTTTGAGTGAGTAACTCATGCTTACTGTACTAGAAAGAGAGTGCTGGATTTGATCCACTGGATAGAAAGCACTGGGAGCAGAGGCTGAAATCAGACAAGTCAGTAAACAGCTGCTAAGGGAAAGTGGAAGCTTTGGAATTATGTCCCCTCAGGCTGCTGAGGGTATTTGGTATAGGTTGCTTTTTTTCTGGTTCTGTGTTCTGAGACTTCGGTTCTGTATAAAAGATGAAGCACAGCAGCGCTTCCATTGCTGCAAGTCATGTTTTGGAGCATGGGTCATGGCACAGCTGAACAGATCTCTGCTAGGGATTATTTACAAAAGTATTCCTGGTTTGGGAGTCACTGAGAAATCAGGCGTGATTTAAATGCTAAAAGGAGCACTTCCTCCGTGAAAGCAACACTTTTTTGCTTACCTTTTAGTATTTAAATACATGAATAATGTTATAGGTGGAGTTACAGGTCCCTTTGACTTCTCAAAAGTCCATGTTCTTTAGGCAAGGTCTTACTTTGCTTGAATTGATGCAGGTAAATCTTGCTTCAGTTGCATCACAAGAGGCTGCTTCTGGCTTTGGGGTTAAAGGTTTAGGTACGAGGGCTTTCAGTCATATTTTAGAAAAAATCTCGAAAAAATTTACCCTATTATATTTTGTTCCCTTAATATAAACTCTATAATATACAAACTATGCAATTTACAAATGTACAGAATATTTTAGTAGCCCTGACTGTAATTATTCACATTTGCATTCTCCTGGCTTCTCTCAGATATTTATTTGCTTGAACTTCAGTTTTTAATCAAAACATGTTTTCATGTTTGCATTTGTCTGAATTTTTTTTTACTTTTAGGTTTCCAATAATACCTTAAAGGAATTTGACAAAGATAAAGCTTGGAAAGCAGTTGTGGTGCAGATGGCTCAGTAGTTTGGTTTCTACAAATGCAGCCAACACATCACAATCCAGTAAAGTAAATCAACTGTTCGAATTAAGGTTTAAAATTTTTTCAGTTTTAAACAGCAATATAGTTGCAGCAGTAGGAGCCATGGAATAACACAGTAAATGATGTATCTTTCTAATAATTTTAAAATATGTTGATAATATTTTTAATGCATCTGTCTTTTCTGTTGGTATCTGTTGTCTAGTGTTGCTTTAGAAAATATATTTAGGAAAAGGTAATGAGTCACATGGATTTATGCTGATGGCAAAGTGAAATATTGCAATATGTAGTAGGCTTCATATATTTGCAGGAGATTGTTATAACTGCAGTTATGCAGTCAGTGTGACTGATAAATGCTTTTGTAAAGTTATGAGTACAAGTCATAATTGATGTTTTTGCTTATACTTCACTTTTGTAGGAGTTGTAAAGTTGTTCTGCATCATATTGCTTTTATATAAATAAAAGTCTTTATTATGTGGAAACTCGAGAATGTGGATTGAAATTCTAATCAAAGAGGTGACAACAGAATATTCTTTCCCATTAAATTTCTAATCTGGACTATTAAAAAGGGAAGAGGCTTTTCCTGAGTGCTGGGACACAAAAGCTACTAGCCAAAACAAAAACATCCAACAAACAGAAGCAACCAGACAAATAACAAGAGATACTACTGATACTGGAAGAGGGTTTTTTCACATAGGAAAATTTATTTTCAGGTATACTACTTTTCATTTATTTATTTTCCTAACTATCTTTAAAACCTATGAGACGTAGCTGCCCTTTAACAAGGGACATCCGCCATACAGATTACATTTTCCTATAGCTGAACTGTGTGTATGATCATGTAGATTTCAAACACTATTAGAATTTCCATGTTAATAGGAATTCTGGTGTAACCAGTGTGATAGCTGCTGACAAGATGATGGGGTTATTTTTTCCCTGTTTTTATAATTTTATTTTTGGGTTTAAAGAAGTTATAGACTTTGAAGTTCATTCTTCTTTTAATCTGAAATAACTCAGATTATTTGTTCAGAGCATGCTGCAAAGCTTAACTCTGGTTTTGAGAAGGGGAAAGAAAGAGAGAAAGATATGTAGCTGAGGAGCCTTTCAGGTACACTAGCATGTTTCTTTTCATTTTGGGAAAGCTGACAGTTATTATGGGATTTAGATACATAGAGTTTAGAGCAGTGCTTCTTAAGAGCATGTATACAGCAACCTCCCTGTTCACCTAAAACTAATGGGGTGTGCTTTTGGTCCAGACTACTACATCAACAACCAGAGGCTGCAGCTGCTGTTTCTTAAATATTGTAAAATTTCATGCCTGTAGTGGTGGTACTTGTGAGAACATTTTCTCAACATAGCAGATAATAATTTTATATCTGCTACAATCCTACCAATTTTACGAGTAGGAAAAGTTAGGGTTTGATGGTACACTATTTTTTTGAAAGTGGCAAAGAAATAGTGACAGTTCTACCTAAAAATAAAGATCTAACTTTCTAAACCTCATGCATGAAACTGGAAAAAACTGTAGACAGTGTAGAAGTTCTTCATCATTTAAAGGGAAAAGGTATTAATACATAGAATAATGTGAACATAACCAGTTCCTTAATGGTTTGTTTTATTTTATGTAGTAAAACACTTTGCCTTTGTTTAACTGAGTCTGTATATTTAAGAGGTTATCTATATCTCTTCTGTCAAGTGATGATTAGCTTTGTTTATCCAGGTTAGATATAAGTAGATATTACTTTTGGAAATTATTTGGGTGGGAAAAGAAATTAAGGGATGTTGCACAGCTGATGGCATTTATTTTCCATGAAATTGTTATGCCAACAAAGCAGACAAAGGCTCCTTAACCTCTGTTTGAGTCAAAACGCTTGAGGTATTTTTCTAAAGAGTGAGAGCCTTTTAAACAGCTCTTGGTGGGTATTTTTGGGGTTTTTTTTGTTTTTTTTTTTTTCTGTCAGGAGTGACTATGAAGAAATTAAGGATATATGATAGGAGATATTTGCATTTCTCTTGGGGAACTAAAGTGTTTTAATAGGAAGTGAAGCAAATAGCATTCCCCAAAAAGAGAAAAACTATATAGGCTGCACAGGATGATTGAGTTAAAATCTGGATTGACTCTGAGTAATGGTTGAGATATACGACTGTATCTGAGGTTTTTTAGTCACCTTAGATAAACAACAGTAAGGAATAGATGGGAATAAAAAAAGAGATTTTCATAGAGCTGCCAGCCATAGATTCTGCTTTCCAGAGAAGATGGACATCCCAGGGCTCTCTGCCTGGCCATGGCTCCCATCCTGCTCTGTTCAGCGCAGTGGGGACTGGACAATCTGCCAGGTGCAGGACTTCTCCCTGCATGCCTGGTCAACTAGGAGCCCACCATGGATACCTCTCTGGAGGCTGAATTTTCTTGAGCCCTGCAAGAAGGAAAATCATGGAGGTAAGAGGCAGGCTTTTAAAATTATAATTTGTACAGCTGGCTGCTGACATGAAAAGCATTTCTCAGGCAGAGAAAGTTTCACTGTAAATCTCACTCCATGTATCAATGTTTTTGTAACTCGAAACAAACCCCCCCCCCCCCATATGCTCATTTTTACCAAGAGATTTGTTGTATTGATGTTTGACACAGAGAAAATCTTGATATCTTGAGTCTTTAATTAGGGTGTGCTGGTAGATGATCTGTTTCCACAGCACAGCTAGAAAACCTATTCAAAGGACAAAAATCATATCTCACTCTGACGTCAGCCTGATAAGGTAAACGTGTATGTGCCATGTTAGAAGGATTTCTGCTATGAAATGTGCCTTTTCCTGCCTTGTTTTGTGTCACTAGAATTAATACCATGGCCTACTGCTTAGCTTATACCAGGAGCTAGGTTCCTAGCTTGAAAAAAAAAGCGCCCTGGGTAAAATAAAGCAAAAAAAAGCAGACTGAAGCATATCCTGAAAAAAATGGAACATGAATGATTTACTTTTAGTTGTAACCTCTCCCCTCTGCTAATCAGTGCAGTTTCTCTGAGCTTTAAGTTCATAAAAGTATAGATTGCCTACAAAAATTTTGGAGAATTGCGAATATGCTTTATTTTTTATTATTATTTTACTTTTTTTCTAAGTTGAGTTTTTTGAAAAGTCAAGTTTTTAGGTTTTTCTTTATTAATTTGATTAAAAATTTCATAGAGGTCTAAAATAATTTTATTTAATAATTTTAAAAAGACATTTTCTTTATTTTATTTCTCTAATAATGCATGGGACTTTCAGCTACCTAATTTGGAACTAGATTATCTTTAAAATTCTCTTCTAGCCCAAACCAGTTTACGGTTGTATGATTCTAATCTTAGGAAAAGAAAGTCTTCAGCATCTGTAAGTTGTAGCTAGGTTATAAGCAGTGCTCCTAAGGTGCTGTTGTGATGACAGTAGCACCTCACACCACTCCACTCCAGAACATGCCTGACATGGCAAGAAACTGTAAGTTACAAACAGCTGTTCTATGGTTGCTGTGGGTGTTCCTGAGGCAAGATATTTGTTGCCTGGAGCAGACAGTACAACTGCACACAGAGTTAAAAGAATAGCCAGGGGACTTGCTGGCCATGGCCATTCATCTCCAGACAACTGTAACAATATGGTATGTGTGCCTGTGCTGGTAAAACTGGGAAGTACATTGTGATATTTCACAGGATCCTCTTGCAAAATGTAATGTGAATGTGGCTATTGTGCTCCAAAGAAGGCTGGGACTTCTCTGATATGGATGTGACAGGGACATGCCTTCCAGTGTAGGCACTGCCATGTTAATTTACCACAGTCAGGAAATAATGTAGCTAAAGCAGAAATTTCTTTGGCGTTCTATGCCCAAACTCCAACACATCAGGTAACAAAATCCATTTCTGGTTGCTTAGGTATGTCTGGTGGTGCATCTGTCCTAACTTTGATTTTCAGATGCTTCTTGTACACGCTTGACCAGTGTTGGAATTATGTTCTCTTTTGAAGTGGGCCAAGTATGTATCCAAGTGCGCAAAATTTGTGAAGGCAGAGACTAATCAAGAAAAAGGGACTGGAGCTGATGGTCCAGAGACCAAGCTTGACCAAAGTGAAAATGGGCAATGCAAAATACTGGATTTTGCTCTGTACTCTAGGGTCTACCTCTGCATTTTATTAAAAACACCCTGAAAAACCAGGCCACCATCCTGAAATGTTCAAGATTTGGTCTCAAACCTTTCTGGAATGTGAAATGTTTAGATTCTGGATTTTTTGTGTTCTTGACCATTGCTCTAATAAAAATCTAAGGTGCAAAATATTACCAAAGTGCAAAAGGAGACCCTTCATATTAAGGGTTTTTTTAAGAGTCTTTTTTCTGAAGATGGAGGGAACATTGGTAGTATATTTTGCTATCATCTGTTCCTCAGGGATAAAGTAATGAAACATCAAACTAAAGACAAATCTGAATTAAAATACATTATGATAAGTAACAAGGGCTAAAAGACATCTGTTAGAAATAAATTATTTTAAAAATTATGATCAAGAATTAGAGTCCCATTTGAGCAGGGAGTCTAAGAGATAATGTCCCTGTAAATTTCAAATGCATCAATGCTTCTATGTAACTGATAATTTTCGAAATATATGGCATGGGTCAATTATACTGTCCAGCTTTTAATGAGAATCTTAATGGGGGTTCCAAAACCTGGTGCAATACAAACAGTGGATGAACACAGTAACTCCAGGATACAAATTATGCAGGAGCAATAAAATAGCTAGTTTAGACATGATTTTTTAAAAAAAGGTTCAAATGAAGCAAATAACAATAAGGTTGTTGCCTGTTGAACTTAATAAGTCTTTCAGTCCACAAAGAAACTGTCCTAACTGAAACACTGTTCCTGCATAGAAAGAGTTCATTGTTAGATGATCAGCTTTATTCAGAATGTGACAAAGGTGCTCCAAGAAATACCAGAAACAGTAAGAGAATAAAATTTCATAAGGTGAATCACACTGTTATTTTCTGTGGAAACTGGAGGTAAATTATATACTAAGAAGAGTCAAAGTGGCATTTGTTAGAGAGTAAAATATTCTGCTCTCCTGAATATTGTCTGCAGGACCCCCATCTTACAAAAGGGTATAGTAAAAATGAAGAGGTATGTATCATAGAAAATATAGGGGAGGTACGCTGGAAAACAATACAACTGTGACTGTTTTGGCAAAGGTCAGATGAGAATGGATTTTCTGTATTTTTTTAAAGCATCAAGGGGAAACCCAACTGAACTATTTGGAGGTGGTTTTAAAGTTCAAACAAAGCAAATAAACATAGTTTAATTGTACAACTCATTGCTTCAAGAAGTTTTGAAAACCGAAAGGATAAATAGATGCAAAGAGTTGTTTTACAAATACATTTAAGACTAGGTTCCAGAAGCAGCTATTAAAACCAGTGATGCTATGTGGCTTTTGGTTCAGTAAACCCGCAAGATCCAGGTCATTGGAACTTGTCAGCATTCACATTAAAATAATCCAGGGCAGTAGGATAGTTAACTTCTTTCTTATTTTTTCTAAGCATTTGTTACTGGTCCTTTAGGCACAGGAAAGTGGACTGGGCAGATTTTTGACCTGGCAGATTTTTGGTGTATTTTTGTGCTTTGATGTGTCACATCCCACTCCTGTGAGCACTCAGGATTCATTGGTGCATGTGTAAAAGCTTTTCTGAACCTTTTTGTAATGGGTCTGGGGGCTTTGAGGGTATTTTGGTGGTCTCAATCCACCTGTACTGGATTGACCTTTCCTCAACAGATGCTGACTTCTTCTTGATGTGTCTTCTGTGCTTTATGTGGTCGCCATGGACCAGAAGAGGGAAGTGGGCCCCAGAAAAGGTGCTGCCGTACTTCCATAGGCCCCCCTTTCCAGCCACCATCTGTTCTAACTTGCCTGCTTGAGTGGCCATCAGTGTTTGAGGCATAACAATGCATTAATTCCTTAATGTCCAAGCTTCTACAAGATGACAAAATTTTTGTGGTTTTTTAACCAAAACATTTTAAATTACATTTTATTCAGTATGGTTATTGATTCTGCTTACCTCAAAAATAAAGTCTTCTTGGAAAATTGACAAACTGGACTCACATGAAGTATCTAAAATACAACTGCAGTAGATCCATTGGTAGAGTAGATGTTATATTTTGCATGTAAAGCCTGATCCTAATGCATGCTGTTAGTTGTACATTCCCCTCTACAACTGATGTAAAGGGTTTTGCAAGAGCACTGCGTATGTGGGTCCTACTGAAAGATATCTCTGAGTGGTGAACAAGCCCTCTCTGTGGAGGAAAACTCCCTATTCCCCTTGGGTGTATCACGTGTAGTCTCCATATGAACCAGAGAGCGTGTTTTTGAAATACTTGTTCCTTACAAAGGGTTGTGGGACTGTGAAATGTGGGACAGAGAGGCATTCCTGGGCATTCTGTAATGCTAACAGGTATTGAGGTGTTGTGACTCACTCCTATCCTACTTTCAGAGTTAGTGGTATTGAGCTTTGTAAAGACATGCATACTTCTCAAAGCTGGAGATAGGCTATAGAACAAGATGCTTCTACTGATACAGTTAGATAATAATGGAAATGTGTTCAAGGCACAGATTTCTAGGGTAAAAAAATCTGATATTCCTGCTGATGAAAAAGAAGAAACTAGTCTTCCAAGACAAACCACCTCGGGAGAGCTGGTTTTCTTTTTATTAAATGCACTAGAAAACCAGGAAAATAAGAATGCATTTGAATATCCATGAACTTATCTGGTACATCACTCTAGAAACAAAATTCCCAGTTATATATGCAATTTACAGACAAGAAATCTGTTAAAACTGATCTAATGCTGCTCTGATGAAATCCAGAAGGAAGAGGCTTTTACTGTGATTGTCAGAAATCACTGTTTCCTATTTTTCAGTTTGGAACATACCAAATGAGTTGAGCATGCTTTATATTTCCCAGAACTAGCAATTTTCTGTCTTTGGAAAGTTTTAGAGGGAGGAGCTCAGAGGTGCTGTGGGAGGGACTAAAATTCATATTGAAGTTTTGGCACAAGAGGGAGGATTGTCAGACTAGAAGGTTTCTTCTGAGGTTTTGCTTTTTGTATCTTTTTTCAATTTAGGATGATAAGTATTTATGTTCATATTCTTCTAATAATTCTCTTTTGGAATGCTGATGGTCAGATGATTCCTAGGATTGAAGAATGTGGACTTTCATGTTCTCAGGTAATCTCTTACTTGTTCCAATTTGCTGTCTACTAATATAGTAGTTATATGCTGCCAAAATAATTGTAGGGAAAGCAAGAAAGCAAAAATGGAAAAATATTTTAGCTGTCCTGAACATTGACTTTATATTGCTGTCATTCTGAATTAAGTATCCAAAGTGGCAAAAAGGACTCTGAAAGGTGTAGGAAAATGCATCTTTACACTGTTTGCACCCGCTGCTGTTTAAAATTTTTGCATTTGAAAAAATGATTTTGTTCATATTCATTAATTTTCCTGTGTCAGTTTTTTCAACAGCAGTTGTGCCAAAGAGATGTGAGAGCGAGGAATGAGAGGTTTCATTGCTAATTATGTTAGGAATACATGAAATACTGACTTTCCTGTGAATAAATGAATTAAGCATGAGAAAGAGTAAAACATGTTTTTCATTTTGTGGATTGAATGTAACTTCAATATTAAATGTAATGACTTCTGTATGTGCATGGAAGGAGTGTAAACTGCCATCTCTGTAATAGCTTTGGATTTTGTATGATTCCAAATATGCCCGCAAAGGGGCAGTATGGAGATATGCTGCTCTCCTTGGCACTCTGAAATTGTAAGCATAGAGTACATTGAAAGATAAATGTAAAAAAAAAGGGGTTAAATAATAGGCAGTCTGTCTTTCAGTCTTGGTGAAGGATAATAACTGTGTACTGACTACAGAGACATGAAATTGACAGTATGAAAGAATTTGGCTCTCTGAATAGACTTCTGCTTGAAGATGTCAGTATTTAGGACAAGCAGTGAGACATTCTGAAGATTGTTTAAATGTGGTGGTACTACCCAGATATTAATTTAGTTCATGATAAAGCAATTTATTCTGTATTTTATATGTGTATCCTAGAAAAAAAGTAGGAATAAAGATGCTTATAAAATACTAGATTGAGCAAAAAAAGCCCTCTCAATATTTAAATATTCATGTACTATAGTTAATGTTCCTGTATTCAAGTTCTGAAGTTTCTATCTACTTAGATTTTTTTTGAATAATAAAATATAGCCATAAGAGATTAATTTCTAGATGTACCCAAACACTTTTGAAGAATTTTTGTGTACTAATGTTCATGAATGCAAATACACATGTATTTTAAATAATTTATGCTCCTCAGTCTGCTGCAATGAGAGTTTAAAATAGAAATGATTTACCATTCTAATTTATCCCTCCAAAGAGTGTAGGACTTTCAGACTCAGCATGTAAAAATCAATATCAACATTTTTGATGGGTTTCAGTCTAGGGGTCAGGATTTACCTCTGGGGACCTTAAAGGTTATCTTTCTCTGTCAGACCTTAGGTATGTATGTTATGAAGACTGATTCACTAATTGCCTATAGACACAGCCCTGAGGTTTGGCAGACTGGATCCCTTTCTTTACCTTTAGGAGTCTGTCTTATAGCTTTTCCAATACTGAAGATTGATTAATTGAGAAAGGTGTGTTTTATTTTTCTTATTGACAGGGGAAATACAGTGTTACCAGTTTAGCTCAATCAATCAATCAATCAATCAATCATTTGTTATATTAGGGATGGGATTCAGCTCATGTTCTGTATGTGATGTTTCTGCTAGTTGTATTCAGTAGAATCTTGAATGCATTAATGACTTTTTAAGACAAAATTGTTTTCTCAGAGGGAACAATAATGATCTCAACAGGATAAATTACTGCCAGCATAGCATTTTCAATCTAGTGCAAAGCACTTTAGCTACATGAACTTTACAATCTCATGACTAGCTTGTTAGAGAAAACTTCTTCTTCCTTTTCCTCTGAAAGTAACTTCAATTTCCCTGCATACCTGACCGTGATTTGTGGGATCAATCCAGCACATGAGTTATTCTAAAATGGAGCAGTCAGTTTTCCCCATGGTGTGTAACTCAGTGTTCTTCATAGGGGCACTAGTCAGGGGTTACAGTTTGTCTTTGTCTGTGTAAAATATATGTGTGCTCCCTTCTGCTATAGCACATCAGATCACAAAGTAAAGAATCAATGACTTGTTTCATTTCCTTAATGTGATAATGAGGTATTGTAATTTTAAAACTATCAGAGATTTCTGCAGCTGCTGTTGTTACAAGTGAATATTAAGAAATTTAGGGGTTTTTCTTATGAATTTTTCCCAGAAGTTTGTACTGTAAATTTCTCTTTTGCATTCAAACTCGAGGCTGTATGGTTCTTCATAAGGCAATAGGGGGATGAAAAGCAATGTGCATTTTTATGCGTTTTTCAAACTATGGGTATTGTCAGAAGTTTTTTAGCAGGTTTAATAACTGAAACTGTTGAGTTTGACCAGTAGACTAGATTTTAGTGTGGCTGTGTCCACTAGATATTTGGGAGCAGTTTTGACCTCCATGGGTACTCCTTATCAGAGTAAAGCACTGGTTGTACTTAGGAGGGAAATAGTGATGTAACTATTTTGAGGCATAATGACTTGCAAAACATCTGCATTGAACTGTTATCACAACTTTATTAATCATTCTTAGTTTACCATTGGTATTCAGCAGATATCCTTGCATTGCCTTGTATAAGGCAATATTCAGGTTTCATTGCTGTAACACAAACTGTGCATCTGTTTGGTACAGGAACAGAAGAAAAAAAGAACATTGGATGTATATGCCAGTATTAACATGAAATTTTAAACAGCATGAAAAATATACAGTTGTGGGTTGAATGGTGGCAAATGAACAACTAATCTTTTATTACGTGTTATGATTTATTTCTCCTTCTTTATCTTAATAGCTTGGCTTTAGAGCTCACATGATATTCTAGTATTCAAAGATTAAATGCTATGGGCATGGTCATGCCTCACCCAATAGGAAACACAGTTATCAACCAAGTTTCCCTGTAAAAGCATAGGGGAATCCCAGCCTGCTATTGAAATTGGGTTTGTGCCCTACTCATTTTACAATCCACACTGTTTGCAGGCTGTACACAAAGAAATAGGCTTATGCCAAATTTGATTCAACAGCTGGTAAGGATCAAGAGCACTACATTTATAAAACACTCCCCAGAACACTATGAAATAGTATTTGTATTGTCTAATGCTGTAATGTTTCCAAAGTCTATGGATAAAGAAGGAAACCCTTAACTAAATCTGGGATTTCCCTCTAATTATAAAAAATATTGGCAGCAAATTCTTCATATAACTGCTGCTTGTTCCTGTTAGTCATAATCAAAATACATGATGTTTCTTTACTGGATATGGATTCTTCACTGGACTGTGGATCGGTCCATTTTTGCTGAATACTGCACACTTCAAAACCAGTGATAAAGTATGACCTTTGGTCCACAAAGTCAGCTGACATAAATTGGTATTCTTGGGTCAATATTAAACAATTAGTTTTTCAAAAGTGATCCCAAGCCTCTAGAAAATGGACGTGATAATGTAAATGGTATAATTCAGCTGTCCTCTAAAATCTGATAGAAAACATAATTTTAGACATGGAAAATGTCTAAAGTGACTAATCAGAGACCTGGCTTCTTCAGGGTGAGTGAGAGAGATACAGAACAAAATCCCATCATAGGAATATGATTCAGACTTTTTTGGGTATGCATTGATATACCTGATGACTGAAGGAGATGCATAAGAATATAAAATATATCTTTTGCTAATATTTGCTGAGGTGCAGTACAATCCACTAGAGCATGCCCTAGACAGAAAGCCTGGGTCTACCTCTCTGCCTGTCATCAAATCACTTGTGTGGCCCTCTTCACGTAATTTCATTTCTCTGGTTTTCACAAGTACAAAAGAGTGCTGACCTTCCTGTGTGGTGTGTCTTAATTATATGTTTTCATTAACTGCTTTGAATATTTTAATTAAGAGTTAAGTACTCATTAGTTAAAACAGTCATACTTAAGAGACTCTATCATATTGAGTCATTGTATTAGAGTGATATTAACCCATTTGTTTAGGTATCCTTGCTTGCCTTCTCTGGTGCTACTTAGAAGAGCTGCAATTTAGCATGTTTGGGGAGCTTATGTCTTGGACTGTGCTCTTTGGGTCAAAAAGAGCTTGGCAATGACATAAGATAACTTCCTGTTGTGTCCTATGTCACTGCTTGGGTGCTGTCACATTTCCTCACTCCCTGAGAAGGAAACAGCTAGTGCCAGGTACAAACAGGGATTTACTGCAGCATTCCTCAGGGTATCAGCATGCACCACCAGCTCCTATAAGAGAGGTAGAGATGGAGAAAGCACTGCAATTCAAAACTTGCAAAAAATGCAATGGTAGTTTTTGGGCCTTTCCCCTTCTCTCTTCCTCAGAACTCAGAAAAGGTTGCAAGGTCTGGAAGTAGACCAGCCACTGGAATAGCAAGCACAGAATACAAGCAGTCATGAAAGTTGGGGGCACAGACTTAATGGGTGTGGGAACTGGACCTGACAAAGTGTCTTGGAACTGAAACACAAGGCAGTGCTGGAAGCTTCACCATGAGACATCAGCATCATTTATGTGCAATCAGTACCCATAGCAGGAGACACATATTTAAAAAATCCAAAAAGAGATATATAAGCAAGCTTAGCAGCATATGGGAACAACTGGCCTTTATTACTGGCAGTGAATTTTAGCTTACAAATCTCCCTCAGCCCTAATCTTGGGGATCTGACCTATCCTTCAGCTCCATTTGGACCCAAAACTAAGTAGTGGGTAATTGAGACTTGGAAGTAGGTGCTTTCCACAGCCATCTGTCTGCTTTGCAGTTGGAAAACTGCTTGTAATTTGGTCAAATCTAGGCAGGACATCTAGGAGTGGTAATAACTTTAAAGAGATCATGTGGTGTGACCAAGCTGGAATTCTTGCAGTAAGCTTTAGGAATAGTTTAATTTCTGCATTTGTGGAGCTGGCAATGCTGCACCTGTTACATTGACATATCTGTTTATACTGTTCCATTCTTCCTCTCCTGCCAGAATGCCTGTGCATGGGAAAGAACCAGGGATGATCAAAAATTGAGAAGGACCAAAAGGGGTTTAAAAGACTTGTTTCTAAGGATAGATTTGGATACTCTACTGACTTTTTGGCTCAACATTGAAACACTAGGCTTTGCAGATGGATGGATGGATGGATGGATGGATGGATGAATTTGGGCATAGGAAAGGAGGTCCTCCTATT
Source organism: Petroica traversi (assembly GCA_025920805.1). Taxonomy (NCBI): domain Eukaryota; kingdom Metazoa; phylum Chordata; class Aves; order Passeriformes; family Petroicidae; genus Petroica; species Petroica traversi. Next base: position 26,812,780 of record JAHLSL010000009.1, read on the forward strand.
TCTGCCTGAAAAAAATTTGGTTTCTGGGAGCATAAATTTCCATGTGCTGCATTGTGGCTTGGTGGTTTTTCAAACCATCCCACATTTGAAGTTCTATGAGTTTTGCTACCATTATCCTCACAGGATAATCTCACAGGAGATTCCTAGGTTTTATATACCAGCCGGTTACAGATGTTTTCATAGTAGTCATACTGTCAGAAAAATATATTTCCTTGTAAAACTTTTTATTATTTTTTAACATTTATTGGCTATTTTTTGAAAACCAGGAAATTATTTGCCATCTTAAGAATACAAACCAGAACTACAGTGTGTTGCTGAGGAAGTTCCAGACCAACTCTGAACTACTTGGCTAGGAATGATCATGGAACCAGTAAATTCCTGTATACTCAGATGTGATACAGACACATCATAGCCCTACCCCTGCATTCACAACCATAGGAATTCACTGGGCCGGAATTTTCTGAGGTCATGAATAAACTGGAAAGTCACAGTTACTAAAGATGCCGAGCACTAGGATAGATTGCCTGTGGAGCTTATAGAGATCTCCATGCACACTATGAAGATATAGCCAAGATATGACTAATGTAGCTCACATATGTCTCAGATAAAGGTCATTCTTCCTAAGGCAGAATTGTAGAGTAGATGACATCTTGAGTTTTTTTCTAAGACAAGTATCTCTGCTTTCATTCATTCATCCTCTTCTCCTTTGTGGGATCTACAGATGGTCTTTCAAATAATATTTGACTTTATCCTTTGGAACAGTCAGCAGAGCCAAAGACTGGTTTTGCTCTATGGAGTGTCCTGTCCTTCCAGCATGCAAAATATAGGACTCACCATGAAAATTGTATGGGACATACAATCTCATTCAGGAAGTGTCTATGCAAAAATGAAGAGAGTTTTAGTTTGAATTTGCAAATTACCTGGGGGTCTTTCTCTTGCAAGGAAATGTTTCAACATCGTTGCTTTGAATAAGTGTAGTAAATTTCAGTAATTTCTGGAAAACTGTTTGTCTTGCTATTGCCTCTACTTGTCTGCATATTTTCAGTGTATGAATCACATAAACAACACTGTACAGTACTAGATGTGCATTCATTGCCTTTTCTTGGAAAAACTTTGAGGAAATAGAATTGATTGCAGTTAAGCTTTTCCACTGTCTCCAGTTTTGTTCTTCCCATTCATCCCTACATATGCAAACTTCCTTCATCTCTTTCCCACTTCCTCATCTCCCTTACCTGCTGTTCTTTTTGCTGTGACTGCAATGAGTTTTCTCCATTGCTTTTTGAATTTTGGTATCTTTGTTATAATTTTTTTCATAATTGCAGTTATCATTATAGTGTGATGCTTCATGCTTAGGTTTAAACAGTAATATGTCTTCTTTGGGGTTTTCCCCCCTCATTTTCAACATATTATATTTATCTTTGATACAATAGGATAATTTTTAGAGCATGGTCGTATCTATGTTACCATTCAGTCTGCCTTTGTAGCTTATTTTCTTTTCCACTTAGAGGTCAAAAATCACATACAATTTTAAACCAAATATATTGCATAGGTGGTTTTCAGTAAGTGATATCAATAAAAATGAGGCATAGTGTGAAGCACCATATGAAAGTAGTGAACACTGATGGGTTTATTCAGCTGAGGCTGTGCTCAGGAATTGCTGCTGCTTCCAGGGAGAACAGTGTGATCAAGAGGGTTAGGTGACACAGTGCTGCTGTTGTAAGACTGGTAGGATCCTGCCTCTTTGGAAGCCCTTCTCTTGGACCTCTGCCTCCTTTAATTGCCCTGTGCTGAGTTTAGCAACTACACTACAACGACGATACATTATATAAAAGTAAACTATCTGATTACTCCACAGTTTGTTCCCCCTTCTCCATACCCCCACAAAATTATAATTAACAGTAAAAATTTTGAGAAATAGACATATGTAATGAGTTTTCAAATACTTAATTTCTATTTGATATTATTTATTCCTCTTTAAATTTTCCAATTTTATACGTAACTAGCTTCTTTATCAATCACCTCAAACTGCAAATGTTTCAGCTACAACACACACTAGATATTTTCAGTAGGGCTCCTCTACACAAATTTTTAATTTTTTTTTATTTCTCATGTACTCACACAGCTAGTTCTTTCAGGGAAAGGTGTTTATGTCTTTTGTTGTTCTTGATAGGAGAGCAAAGGCATGTATGTAGGGATTCTGGTATAGAGTTCCTGACATAGGATTCAAACTTTCAGACATCATAATAATACAAATATGAATGGCCAGGAAATAGTCCTCTCCCACAAATTTTCAAGAATACATCTGCAAAAACCTTAATGTACTAAGATTTCCCTCATTTTGTTGTGGCTAGAGTGTTTCTGTAACTTAAGCAAGCACTATTTAGAGCCAGTCAGGCATATTTAGCATTGTCTTTAATAGAAGCAGTTCCTTAACTGATACTGTGGCACCAGGCAGGAATGCAGAAGCCTCCCAGGACAGTCATCTGAGACTACCATGGTTTCTACTGTGTCCTGTGGGATTGTTTGTATGGCCTTACATCCTTACACAGCAACATGACAAGCTAAGGCTTGTACAACCAAAGTCAACGTTAAAGAATATTTCTCATTTGGAAGAGCTATAATCAGGGGTTATTCCAGGATCATTTAGCTTTAAAATTTTCTTCTGTTTAAGGAGTAGAGGGAGAAATGTAATTTTAATGGAAGTTACAAAACCTAGAAACATATGCTCCTGCTTTGAAGGGAGTCTCAACCCTGAAATGTGGCCTCTAAAGTTCTTGAAACTGTTATAGGAAATTTTTTCCAAGTGTGCTATGTTATTCTAAATTTTAGTATGAGTTTGTGATCCATGCTGGCAGAGTTAGCAAGTTATTTTTTAAGTTCCTGCACCTCCAACATTTTTGGGTAGTGTCTGTGCAATACTGACCCATTTTGTGATGTGGCTGTGTTCCTGTGGTTCTGGGTTATTAAATACAGATTGAGTGGAGATCATAAGTAAGCAATAGAGACTTTCCAGGGCATTAAGAGAAACTTGAATGCTCAGCTGCATCAGGTAAGGCAAGTGAAAAAGTCGAGCACCTGCTTAGTCTGATCTCCTCTCTCTAGAGCTCAGGAGCCTGAGTAATGAGCAAGAGTCCTTTGTGGAGCAGCTGCTGAGAGCTACTTTTCCAAAGCTTCAGTTTCTGGTTTGTTTCTGATCACTGCTTAGAATAAAATATAAGTAGGAAAGAGATCTCCTATGTGAATATTGAAAGCTCTCAACAAACTCAAAAATTCTGCTGCGTCTTCCCTGTCCTTCTCTCAGAACAGAATTCTTCCAATTGCCCTCTGTACACTCTGACTGCTTTGGCAGGCAGCCTGGGAAACCCTCTCATTTACCAGGCAACTCAGAATTGCTTTAGCTTAAGGAGGATGTTGAACCTGGTGGTCCCTTGAGGTAAGAACTTAAAAACTGGTATATAAAAGCTGGGAAATACCCATATTCTGCTTTCCTCTTCTAATATTTACAGTTTGAAGGGGGCTTGAACTATGTTAGTTTTACTCTGTTACTATTAAATCTCCAGCCACCTGCTGGGTGATGTGGATGTGTCTCACTATCAAGGTCTCATCTGACATGAGTGTCATTCTGGTCACAAACTAAACAACAAATTGCATGTTTCCAGGGCTATTTCAGATCAGAAAAGGAGGTGTCTAACAAGCTTAGGTGCCTCTAGTGCTGTGTGGCTATTGGATATTATGGATCATGGTGTTGAACTGAGATTGCTACAGTTTACTTAAATTATATTTCAGGTACCTCAGCCCTCTTTTGGATTTGGCTGACTCAATCCTTTTGAAAAAGGCTGAAAACTTTGGCTTTATTTCGCTACCCACTAAAATCCTCGTGGAGAAATCGCTTTGCTTGAGAATGATGTGACTCTTTTCTCATGGGCAAAGCTGAAGTTTGCATAGGCATGTTGGGTTTTCGAAGTTTTGGTAGCTGGGCTGGGGTGGCTTTGGTGAGAAGCTGCCAGCCAGCTCCAAGACAGAGCCACTGCTGACCAAGATCGAGACCATCAGTGAGGATGGTGGCACCTCTGGGATATCAGCTTTCTGTTATCACCTGATGGTGGATGCCTGAAGGAGGTTGGGACCCTGTGGGAAGCCGTGGTGGAGCAGTCTCCTGGCAGGATCTGTGGCTCTGTGGAGAGAAGAGGCACACTGGAGCAGGTTTTCTGGTAGGACTTGTAACCCTGTGGGGAACCCGCACTGCTGCAGCAATCTGTTCCTGAAGGACTGCATCCCATGAAAGGGATCCACTCTGGAAAAGTTCATACAGAGCAGCACCCCATGGGAAACACTCATCTTGAAGTAGTTCATGGAGGTCTGTCTCCTGTGGGAGGAACTCCTTGCCAGAGCAGGAGAAGGAGGAAGAGTACAAGGAATCCTCTCCCTGAGGAGGAAGGAGCGGCAGAGACAATGATGACGTGATGTGTGATGAACTGACTTCAATCCCCCTTCCTTGTTCCCCTGCACTGCTGAAGAGGAGGAGGTGGACAAATCAGGAGTGAAGCTGAGTCTGTAAAGAAAGGAGGGGTAGGAGAAAGGTTTGCTTTTTATTTTCCCGTTAACTTACTCTGATTTTAATTGGCAATAAATTAAACTAATTTCATCAAGCTGAGTCCAGTTTGCCTGTGATGACAACTGCCTGGTGATCTCTCCCTGTCCTTATCTCAAACCAGGAGCCCTTTGTTCCATTTTTTATTCCCTGTCCAGTGGTGGATGGGAATGAAGAGTGTCCATGGTGCGCACCTGGGATCCAGCCAGGGGCAACCCACCACAATCGACAAAAAATTTAATCCCCACTTGTATCAGATTCAAAATTCATTCAAGTCAGTGGAATGTGTCTCACCCAACCATAGGCTTCCATAATTTCTGAATGTGAGCAGCATGGCAGTTTTCATTTATAAATTTCACAGCGTACAGCTGAGCACTGGATGCTGCTCCTGGGACTGACTCTGGACAGAAATAAAAAAGAATAGCTGCCTAGAGCAAAACAGTGAGGCTTTGCTGTATATGCCAGAACACTAGAAAACCAGGCCTGCAGTATATCTCCTCTTTTTTGCTGAGCAATAGCGTTAGGATATATGAGAAGACAGTAACTGGAATAGAAAAATATTGTCAGGCATATTTGCAAATGAAATAATTACTGTCTCCAGCACCAGGAGGAGCAATTCTGTCCTGGAGGGTCTCTTCTCATAATCTTCACTGGAATTCTTATTTTTTTTTTTCTTTCTTCTCAGTTTTTTCTTTTCTATGGCATTCTTACTGCCCACTGATTCCAGTCACTCTGAGACTGAAAATCCCAGTCCTGTCACTGTTGCTGAGGGATCTTTTTTACTTATAGCCTGTTTCTTGCTACAAAGATCATTGTAACAGCCTAACCTCAAAGCACAGGATATCTGTGGTTGTCTGGAGGGCTTGTGGAATCCATGTCCTACAGTTTTTCAAGAAATGACCAAAATAATGGCTGACTTGATCTGGTGCTGGTGACAGTACTGCTTCTAGCAGGAGGCTGGACTTGGTGACCTTCAGAGACCCCTTCCACCCTGAATTTATCTATTTTATCATCCTCTGTATGAGATCTCCAGTAAGTAATTGAAATAATTAATGCTGTGTCAGAGTGTCCCTGTCTCATTGTTATACTAGAAGTGCTGATTTGGTAGATTAGTTCTCCTTTCATGTAGCTGAGTGGTCTGAAATTTTGGACACTCTGTGTCTGGGATGGTGCTGAATTATACCAGCTGAGGGTATGGCAGTCAAAGTACATTTTAATTTTACTGTGTCTATTGTACGCTCTTCTGTTTTGTTAACAACTTGTATTAATATTGTAAGAAATATGACATCAAAATGATTGACAAATTTAGGTGGGTTTTTTTTGTTTGTTTTTTTGTTTGGTTCTTTTCATTTCTAAAAGAAAGTAGTTAATGCATACTATTGCTTCAAGCAAATTCCTCGTCTAGCCCTGAGCTGACGCATACAATAGAATGGGCAGCTTTTATTTCAGGCTGTCATAGCTCCCTTTGGTCCAATAAATTTAAAAGTAGGTCCTTTTTTTTGTATCTCAACATTACTTTTAAATAAAATTAGTTAAAAAAAAAAATTAGAAGCAGGGAATATTCTTCCCAGCTGAGAGACCTCAAAACAATATTGTTTTGTCTGGCTATTCACTTATAGGATAAATGTATGTCACTGCCAAGAATTCTGAGAAATAACTATGCTTCTAACTCTGCGAGTTGTTCTGCTCTGCAAAAGGGAACCAGCCACGCAGCCACTGCAAGGGCCAGAAGACATTATACACCACGTGCAGTACTGATAACATATGGAACAGTGCAGTAAAAATATAGCAACAGGATTCCTGTGCATCAGCAGGAGGAATTACATACTGACTGGAAAACAGAAATCTGTGTTATACCTGACTAGGGTATAATCTGAGGGGGCTGAGGGTCTTAGTCACATGCTCCTGCACTCCTGAGGTACTGCTAAGCTGTGATGGAAGCTCAGCCTTGTGACAAGGAGCAGGTTGTGGAAGAAAGGGTCTGTACTTTGTATTTACGTGTGAAATGGGAGACGGTGCAATGACAATTGGTAACAGTCTCTGCTTGAGATCCTTGTGAAGTCTTACTGGAGAGTGTCCAATAATCTTCAGTAAACACAACCATGTCTTCCCTGTTTGTTCATGGCTGTTTCAGTGATGAGCTCAGAGCACATCAACAGAGCATTAATATAGCCAGATGTTACCTTGCTCTGCTGGACTCAAGCCAACTCTCATCCAAAAAGTGCATGACCTCATTAGCACTGTGCTGAGCCTGAGCTTGATATCCCACTTCTCAGTAGCAATTATCCTCTCAGATTCAGCACTGCACTAATATGATGGGATGTTTTTCATTCCACTTGGAATGCACAGGGAAAAGTCTTGGAGCTAGATAATGCATGACTCAGATATTTTGTTTTTAGCATCCTGTAAAACAAACCAGCAGCATCCAGGTGTTTTTGTAGTTTGAAATAGTCTAAAATAATGCTTTGCTGTAAGTTTTGGTGCCTATTTCTTTTCTGCATGGGTAACAGTCCAAATGTTTCCATCTATGACGGCTTAGCTAATCCCACTGCGTGCTGCTCACATGTATCAGATCACCGCATTGTCAGTAAAAGCTGAAGGACAACCTTGTGGTTTGCCAAAAATTGAAAACTGTCATAATAAAATAGTTTTACCTTGGCAATGAGAATATGTCAAAACAAATACAGATGCTCCTTTTGAGAAAAGGTCTTTTGAGGGCACTATATCAGCAGTATTAACTATGAATTTTTAACTGTTCTAAATTTTCATATTAAGTATATTAATCATTGCAATTTCTCTGGTTCTTGGTAAATATAACCACAATTTAATTCACTTGTCAAGTGTGTTTTGGAGGTCTATTATTTTTCCTTTTCACCCACTTCCAATACCAAGCTTTTTTGTGTAAATACTTCACCATGATATAGTAAAGTCTTCTTTCAGTGGGACAGGAATCATTATGTTATCACTGTGCTTTCTTCTACTGTAAAGAATTCTGTTTCCTTACATTTGGTCAGATAAATACGGCAGTGAGCTTTCTAAGAATATAATGAGAAAAGTTCTGTGAGATTCCAATACCCACCAGAGCATCAATGATGTGTAAAGTGTAAAGACATTATGGCCTTTACCTAAGAAAATAGCTCTGGAAAGCTAAAACATACTCAGTTGTTTCCCTCCATGAAGTTATCCCCAGACAGTTTCTGGGCTGAATGTCTCTGGAAAGGAATTACAGTGATTTGTTGATGGTCTGTGGAGCTTTTGATACAGATAGAGCTCTGAATCCTGTTTCCATCCAAAGTTCTTAAATGGTGGAGATGCATGCAACTTTGACTGTGGCTGTCAATTGCTCAAAGATCTTTTCTGTATGGAGGTGATCGAGATCACACTGGCATGCCAGGTTTTTTACTAGAGGCTATGAGAAATCATTGAGGACTCTAATGGACCAACATCTATGGCCTCCTCCCTCATTCAGTTCACAAAGTGAATGGGTGAACAGCTGGAGAAAGGAAAACTGCTGTTGGATTGTTTACACAGACAAGGGTAAGTAGGTCCCCCTCTGTGGTGGAGGATATGACATGGTTGTGGTGTTCCCAACTGAGACAAAGATTAGTATGACTTTACAAGGCACAAAAAGAACCCCAGTGTCTTCACAGCTATGGATGGTTCTAGTCACTCCATTTGGACAGATATGTTAAAGTAGAAGAAGCCGCTGAGAAGGGTGATGTTAAGAAGGAAATTTGGTTTAATGGAGAGGAGTAAAAGAGCTTGGCTTTTACAGTCTCACAAAAAAAATTGAGAAAAGTGGTTGCAGATAAATGAAAAGTAAATTCCAGGGTGGAAAGCATCTATTTAAGTGAAATGATAATGAGCACAATCAGAAGTCAGTAGAAGCTAACCCTTATAGTGTTCATGTAAGAAATTAAAGAGTTTGCTACTGGTAGACAACGGGTCTTCTGGAATAGCCTTGGCTCTCACAGAAGTGCGCATGAAAGCCTGACAATTTTTCAAATGGTGTTTCACCAGTTTTTGAAAGGGATTAGATGATATGGGACCTGTGGTTATCAGGGGACTAGGCCCATGATCTGGGATATCCTTTCTATTTGTGTGCAGAGTATGGTGGCTTTTTGCAGAACTTCTCCTCTCAACTGGAAATCAAAAAGAACTTGATTAGATTGATCATCTTTATTTTCCTTTTGGATATGGTTTGAACATCAATTTTTGCAAACGCACCCCCTCCCTGTATTGTAAAAATACATACAATACCATGCTTACTTTTAATGGTGGTTAAAGAATAGAAAATATCAGTATAAGGTCATATTCCTTTCTCTCTGCCTTCTCTGACAGCTGAACCTAAAGTAGAAATGTAGCTAATAGCTTTGCCAGTGAGCATCTCTCAAAAGGGGGGGAAAACTTTTCATTCTTCATTCATTGACTTTAATGTAAGTATCTTAATGAATGAATGAATGTTAAATGTCTGACAACCTGGTCCCTATTAAAGAATACATTTTAAGTCATTTTCAGGCTTCTTACTATTCCTTACAGAGTTGTGGAAGCGCTGCCACCAACTCTTCCGTGAATGAGGTACAACAGAACTAACAGGTTGACTGTGAAACCAAATTTTCCTCAGACTTTCCTGCATGACAGAACATCCAGGGAAGAATTTCCACAATTCTGCACTTGATTTAGTGCCTGAAGATATGAGAGGAAATGGGAAGCAGATTTGATCTTTGTTTCTTTTTTTTGGCAATTTTAATTCATGAAAACACTCTCTATGCCCCCTAATCCAAGCCTTCCTCTGCTGATCTCACTCTTCTCTGTAGTTGTTAGAACAATGGGATATTACAATTGGCTTAGATTGAGGAGAAGTTGCTGTGCTAGCTAAAAAGTTGGCACCACATCTTCTATTCAGAGTGCTGCACGTTGGCGGTGTCTGTTCAGATAACCTCTAGCTACAGTTGAGTAATACCACAAATGGGGAAAACCCCAGAGAAATAGGAAAATCCCTAACTGTTTGTGTATTGTGTAAGTATATTTTGTTTAGGCTCTTTGCCAAAGAAGGTATGAATCAAAGATTCTCTCTGTATAGGAGTAAAATGTACTATCATGTTCAATATCTTATTTTTGCATAAAAGATGCCCTCGGCATTTGTGAAAGGGGAAGAAAATTTCCATTCTGGTTTTAGTGTGTTAGGTTTTTCTATTGCACTCATCACTGAAAATTCCTGAAAACAAAAGATATAGAAAGTGGGAGAGGAACTTGGTTAATTCATTTGAGTTATTCTTTCAGACAAATGGTCTCTTTGGATTGTTTTACAAAATGATTGTAAAAGAAAATACCACCCCCTCCCACATGGTATTGTACAAGAAAAAGAAACACTTCTTAAAAAAAAAAAAGAAATTGGACTGTGACCAGTTGCTGTAACTAGCAAGTGTTTGTGCAAATATTTGATTATTTATATAAACTTTCCCAACAACTCCTCACCCAGAACACAACCAAGTGCCCAAGAATGACAAAACATTGCCCTACCAGAACAAAAGTCACTGAAGGATGTTTCTTTCTCTCCTGTGGAAAAGACAACAAAATAAAGAGCTCAGATGATAGGATTCCTCTATGCAAAAGTGAAAAGCAATAATTAATTAGGGTAGACTAGAAGGCATAAGGGGATTTCTTTATCATGCCACAGCCCACAGAAGTGGGTGTTTTGGTTTTCCCCCTGCAATATATGTAATTTAATTATTGTACATTAAATTTTCATTTTTCAGGTGTGATAACAGGAGGATGGCCTTCTCTAATTAAAAGACTGAATCCTCTGATTTTTGTGAATTTTTTTTGTTGTTTAATTCAATGGGATATTGATTTTTTAATGTATTTTTTTTGCACTAAGATTGTAACCAGAAAGAATGGTTAGAGAAGTTAAAGATGCTATTCTAAGAAATTTTGAATGGCAATTGGGAACTCTGTCAAGCCACCTAACCAAAACAGTCTGGCTGCAAAATGGGATGTTAAAAATATGGAAGTAATTTGCTGAAAGATCAGCCTCATGAGAGATTAATTTCTTCCAGTAAGTAATGACTGAAAAATTAATTGATCTAGGAGTTAGATTTTCTCAGCCTAAAAATGTGAGGTCCCTAATTCACTCACTTGATTTTTCAGTCATTCTTTATATTTGGCTATTCCACTTCCTAGGGCCATAGAGAACCTCAAGTAAAGTGACTCAATTCAAATTTTCTTGCAGCACACTTCTGCAGGATTCCATTAGAAATAATTCAAAATTAGGACTTTGAAACAGAAGTTAAAAGTCCAGTGATATTATATAAGATGGCCTGTTCCACTTCTATTGGCTTAGGGTCACAGTGAATAATTCAGAAAACGATAGCTTTCTTTCTATTGATGAATGTGCAGTAGGAGCATCACCAAACTACCAGTGAAGCTTATCTGGGGGCAGAAAGTAACTGAAATAATTAATAAATAGCAAGTATTTCTATGATACAGCAGAAATTAGGTCTTCTCAGTTATTGTTTTCAGTTTTTCATGGGGATTTGAGGAAATTATAAAACCATTGAAATAGAAGTATCCCAGTATTAGAACATTTATGTAAAGAAGTTTGGTATACTTTATAGAATAATGAAATGGTTTGGGCTGGAAAGGAACTTTAAAGGTCATCTAGTCCAGCTCCCCTGCAATGAGCAGGGATAGCTCCAACTGCATCGGGGCGCTTAGAGCTCCATCCAACCTGGCCTTGAATGTTTCCATCACCCTCAGTGTAAAACATTTTCTTACTTATGTCTGATCGAAATCTACTGTCTTTTAATTTAAACCCATTTCCCCTTGACTGGTTGCAATAGGCCCTAATTTGAGTGTCAATGTATTATGCTGTAGAAGCAGCCAAAACAATATCTTTAACAATGCCACAAATAATTTTTATAATCTTCAGTCAATGACTGTATATGACCATGCCTGTCTTAATATAAAATGTGATTTTAAATACCACCTTCTATGAATTTGCACTTTTTTTGAGTCATAGAAACAAATTGCCAGTAGTAAAAGATGACAACTTATGTCCAAAAGTGATTGTTAAAAAACAGAAGTGCCAAAAGGACAGAAGAATGGGAACTGATACAGGTTAGATAGTGGGCCTATCTAAAGGTTTTCTAAAGGCCTCCTTTAAGAGGGAGCTTATTTAGCTCAAATGAAAAGCTGTGATGAAGGACAGGAGCCATGTCTCAGGCTCCCCAGGGCAGCTGCCATTTCTCACCTGTAGCAATAATATGGTTTTTGTTTCTGAGGGGCACAGGATTCCCTGTTGATGGAAGCCTCCTGGAACACCAAGCAATAGTTATTTCATGATGTGCTAATGCTTGCCCAGGCTGTAGCCTCTGTGTTTCAATTAAAGAACTTCTAAATGTCCATCGGAAGATTTTGCTGGCTCTAAAACTCACAGACTGTTGGCTTGTTGACAAGACCCTGAAATGTTTTAAAAGGACTGAGAGCTGCCATACTGTTTGAGAGCAGAGGAGACAAGGTGGTGCCTGCCACTTTTGTGGGTGTGATAAAAGTATCTCTGTCAACAGAATGCTGCTTTTAAAGGAAAGAAAATAGGAACATATATTCTGTATGCAAAAGAATACTGGTATAAGGGCTATGCCAGAAACCTGAATGCCAGAACAGCAGCAAACAGTATTTGCTGGCTAAGCAATAACCTTTCTTTAGAATGTCATGCATGGCAGTCAAAGTAAGATTTGTTATTTTTCTACTCCACAAAATTTTAGTGTGTGGTTAAATGTTTATTTTACTGGGAAAATGGATGTAGTCTGTCTGAAGGATAGCTGGAAGCTTCCTAAAATCTCAGTGCCAGGTTCACTTTGCTTCTTACAAAGACACTTTCCCTTGAACACAATAAGTACTGTGGCTGAGTAATTTAATTTTCAGTCTTTTAAGCCAGATGTCAGAAATAAAAAGTCTTATTTCTAGACTTCATTTGCAGTTGCCATAATGCTTCCTTTTTAGTGGGATCTTCTAAAAATCATACAATATTCAATAATGTTCTAGTATCTTCCATTATGAAAACGTTGAGTTTCTTTGCCGTGGTGTGAACAAATCCATTGTAGAGTTTAATAAAGTAATAGACAAGCTCTTGGTCAGTAGGAATGGAAGTACCTGATAAAATGATGTCTTTATTTGATGGAACTCTTATACTCGTTAGAACAATTACACACCTCAGTAAGAATACACGAAAATGAGGATAATGCTGATCTTGTGTCCTTGTCATATGTAGCAATGATGAACTCTTTTGCTGTATTTGAAAATAATTTTTTTTAACCTTGAAAATTATTTCTGTTGTGGACTATGAACCTGTTTAAGGTATGTTTACTTGTGTACAATGATTGAGAAATATTTATTTTTTTATTATTACCTTAGCTCTTAAAATATTTTGTTTCTGTTTGCAGGGGATTCACTGTAAAAGCAAACCTTCTGGTGAGTATACATCATTCACATTTTTACTATTCTTGTTTTTAAAGATAATTTATTAAAGATGTTAAATCCACTGTCCTAGTGACATCAGATCACTGTCATGACAGAGTATTTACCACCAGTTCTTTTGCAAAAAACATTGGAAATTGTCAGGTTTTGATAAATAATATGTTAATGACAATTGCTTTATAATTTTCCTACCGTAGTGAAGGAAAGAGAGTTTGCTAAGTAATTTCACATATTTTTATTGCTTCTACTTATTACTGATATTTCCTGTAGTAATGATACAAGGGCTTGAATTACCTGAACTCTGAAGCCTCCATCAGTCACTCCTTCAGAGCTCACAGTTATTTGCAGGAAAGTAGAAGGCAGCTGCCTTGCAAAAAATACCCCTTGAGAGGACAGTGACAGTCCCCCTGGAGAGGATAGTCATGGTGCCCACTCAGAGGACAGTCACAGAGGACTGTTCCAGCTGGAGGCTCAGCTCTGAGCACTGCTGGTCTCCACAGTGCCTTTCCTGAATTCCTGGGCATTGAGTACCCAGACATGGAGAAGATGCAATGCTGAGCTCAAGCATGTGAAATGCTGATGCCATGGCATGGGGCATGAGCTGAATGTCAGCTGGCACCAGTCCTTACTCGGAATGCATGGCATTTATGGAATTGTGTTGAGGTGGAGAAAAAGAGTATGTGTATGGAAGGGATGCAGTTAGAAGCCTCACCAGAAAAAGTCTCTGGACTTCTGCTGATTAGGAGAGTGACCCTTTGGTGGCTGGTTCAAGGGTTGAGAATGAATCTTGTTAGGATTAGACAGCTGAGCTGGGAGTAGTACAAACTATGTGGAAGGTAGAAGCAACACGGGTGTTGACCCTTGCTCTGCTAGCTGAAGCATGCCTTTACATCCTTGAGCAGTACAGGCTGAGAAAATCAAGCCCTTCAACTTGCTCTCAAAGGGAAGAACACTACTAATTCTGTTGGTTATGAGTTAAAATCTGTGCTGGGTATTACACAAATGCAGATCTAGATCATGGAGACTCACAGGTACCACGAGGTGGTGATTCATTCCATCCATTTTACAAGGATATTTAAATGCTGGGAGAGAGGAGTCTCTGTTGACTGCCAGAGTTGCTCAGATCACAGACACGGCCTTACTGAGGTCAAAAGGGACCTCTGGGAGTCATTTGGTCCGACCTCTGATGGAGGGACATGCAGATGATGCATGTCAGATAAGCTATATGTTTCACTCTTAACTGCAAGGGCACTGAAGGGTTTGTAAACCCAAAGATCCATATCTTTGAAGATGATATACATGAAGCTGGTTGTAGGTTTTCAGTGCTGTCTGAAAAAAACCTTATCACCTGTCTTTAACACAACATGTAGGATGACTCAGCCTTACAGGGGTGATGAAAAAGCATTTTTTGTCTTCATCCTAATTGACTTGTGCAACAGTGGGTGTATACTCTTTTCCATACTTCCTTTTCTATATTATTGTAAAAAATTATTTGTTATTTGAGGCAAAATTACCTGAAAAGACCTTAATTATATAGTAGAGGGCCTTTGCAGTAGTCATTTCTTTTAGGTGCAATAAAAAGATTCCTTTATTTCCTAAAATTTGCAGCCAACACCTCAGCAGTATTTGGCAGCGTGGCTTTGACTCTGGCTTCTTCCTCATGCTCTTCTAGATTTTTAGGTAGTACATAAGAACTACTGTAGTATTTGAAAGTCACTATAATATATCCATACATTGATATCAAAATATCAATGATTTTAGAAAAAATTACATTTTCAAAAAATTTATTTGGCACAGTATATCACCATGTTGTTCAATATCCTTGAAAGTTTGAAGTGTTTTCTGAATGCACGTCCATGAAACCCTTTTAATTTGCTGTGCATTGCAGTTGTGAAAAGAGAGGCTGTCAGTCTGAAATTTAATCAATTTCATAATTGCTGTAAGTACTTTCAAGTAGTGAATTTTGGTACTTATTAGCTGAAGTGCACTGTGTGGTTATTGTAGGAGAGCATATCTACTTTGTTTATGAATTTTGTTGAATCATCCTAATGAACAGATGCAGCAGATAATGTGGTAAATCATATGCAAATAGGTTTGAAATACTACTGTAATTTATACCCATGGAATGGTGTGCCAGTGAAGCAATTCTAGTAGGCTTTAGAGATGCTCACAGATCTAGCACTGTCAGTATTCTTAAGTAGTTCAGATTCTTACAATACTTGTAGGAGAGACATATCAGATAAAAAATGAGTTAGGATTTCTTATTGGGTGTTGTCCCAGCCTATTAACAGGTTTTCTCTGCCTTTTATTTTTTTTCATGCTGTTCTCCAATTTCATCTTCTTACCTGAGGCTTCAAATTATCCATCTATTCATTTCTATAGCGTATTCATTGCACAGCTCTGGCTTCTATTATCCAGCTCTACATAAGGTGTGATTTGCTGTCGTGACAGTTCCAAGGTGATTGCTGCATCATCAGATTAAAAAAAAAATTATCTGCTGTGGTTGAGCTGATGGCAAAAGTACAAGAAAATGTCTACATGCTGAATAATAAGCCTTGGTTTCTTTATGCCTGAGCTTATATGTGTCCATAATTAAGGAACCTTCTATTAAAGCAACAATCCTTCTCTCATGTAGGGCTAATTACAGCTACTATTCATAAACATAAAATTTAGGTAAGATTTACTCAACAGATGTTTGGTGCAGCAAGACGTATCTATGTGTCTTCTGGGGTATAGATAAAACTATTCGTGTGAAAAGGAAGATGGGGTGTGTTCCAGAAGAAAATATCTTAAGGGGGGATTAAAAGATGATAAAGTAGGAGTTTACTGAAGAATTAGTCAGAAATGAGTCTCACACTGTGATGATTTATACTATGAAAATTTTTTTCTGTCAAGTCGTCCTTGTATCATGTATTTACTGTAATCCAAAGCTAGTATCCTCATGCATGATATAATCCATTTAAATTATTATTAATGAGTTTTGCAGCATGTTTTGCAATTCTCAAAATCTATCATAAAATTAGTGGAAAAATCCAAAGTGGAAGCATGATTTCATTTTATTCAGTGCATTACATATTTAATTTCAGTTTGAAAGTAGAAACCATGATCAAGGAGGCCAGTGTCTCTACTGATAGGACAGTAGCCCCTAAACCTGTGTTTGTGCATCTGTCTGATGCTGATCCAATGTCAGTAATGCACCCAGGTAGACTTAGAATTCTTGTGAGATAGTTCCAACCCAGTGACATTTGATGATATCATTCCTCAGGCTGCAATACCTAAAGAGAAAATTTAGCTAAGTCATGACAGTTTCCCCCAGAAATAATTTTGGTCAAATAAACCTAAAGAGAATGCTTTGTAAAGAACCGTCTGCTTTGAATATCTGTCTATCTATCTATCTATCTATCTATCTATCTATCTATCTATCTATCT
>JAHLSL010000009.1:26829287-26847747 GCA_025920805.1 Petroica traversi
TCTATCTATCTATCTATCTATCTATCTATCTATCTATCTATCTATCTATCCATCCATCCATTCATCCATCCATCCATCCATCCATCTAACTATCCAAACTATCTACATACACACGTCTACATACATTGCTCTCCCATTAAATAATTTCTATGCAGAGATGGGAATGAGGAACATTATAAGCCTGGATCAAGAAATTTACACCAATAACCAAAACTTAAGCCGAAACAGTTGGTCCCAGATACCATTGGGTATCCACAACTGCATCTCATATAATGCAGTCAGGAATATATATTTTTGAGCAAAGAGACAGAGCTCAAACTAATCATCCCTCATCACATTATTAGTAATAGTTATCAGATAGTTCTGCAATATGATAAAATCACAGTTAGTTGTGGGTGGATTAATTGAGTATTGTACAATAACTTTCCATCCTGAGATACCTTCAGGATTTTTACACTACCCATTCTCAGAACATGGAATACAGTGTTCATATCCAGCTGCTGTACACAGCACTTCTGCGGGCTGTCTCATTTCTGTGGAAATTTTTATAAATTCTTCAAAAGTTAACCTTCTCCAACTGCTCTTAAAGCCTTATATTTTGAGTGATCTCTGTTTTTTCATTGGTTTGCATAAATTGTCTTCTGTAGTTGCCAGTATTTCTTTGAATAATTCAGAGTTGGCCTACTGCCAGTTGAGGTAAAGTGTATTTGTTTTCCCATGCTTTTCCACTTGGTTCATATCAGCATATTCTCCTATCAGTTGCCTCCAAAATATGCTCAACAACACAAAACCAGTCTAATGGAGTGGAGATTCGGGTGTGAAGTGTTTGTCCCTTCTGATAGGTATCACACAGGACTTATTTCTCCTGATATCACGTGTGAGGGCACTTAAGGCCCACCAGATTTAAGCCAAGGTGCCAAATTTGTGTCAGCCTGTCTTTACATTCTGCAGTATCAGTGCCTGATCTTTGACAATGGCCTCAGCTGCAACTGGACACTGGGAAAATGAGGGTCTCATAAGATAGGAAGAAGTCCTGTTCAGGTTAATGCACTTTCAGTCTTTGAATTTAGAGCACTGGAAGGCTTGGCAGGATAAGTAAGAATAAGCTTTGTCTTTCCTCCTTCTCCACACCCTACCTTTCCTCTATGAGAACTCTGGATGTGTCTTCCTTATGAGTCAATGAGCATCCACACTTGACAACAGTTCTTGGCTTGACACTGAGGGATGCACCCTTTCCAGATGATTCCATTAGGAGTGCTACACTGAATTTTATGTCAAGCACTGTATTGTGGCATGCTGTTTCATACTTTCATACTCTTTGCCATACTTGTTGAACTCCTTCTAGGAGCATTTTGAACAGCTGACTAATAAGAATACATTTTTTGTTGTTGTTGTTGTTGTTCTTCTAGCCTCTCACCAGGGGAAGGAGAATGGTCAATAAAATACTTAGTTTTACTTGGATGGTTTTTAACTTTCATGATGTGTAGGGAAAGGAGAAGACTAGAAAATATTTCAAAGAAATAGCAGTTATATAGTTGCAGCTAAAAAGAACTGTGCTGCATTGCATACCACAAAGCCAAGGGACAAGTCTTAATTCTCGGGCTATTTGTTCTGATAGTTTCTTGAACTCCTAGTTTTTGGGACTACAAACAAGTGATGTGAAGTAGAGAAGCCCAAGGAATGCATTGGGGATTAAATCCACTGCACCAGTATAAAATCATAAAGAAATAATTTCTGTGTAGGTACCCTGAGAAGTAGAAAGAGATGAAATATGCTAACTGGTGAGGTTTGGGGCCTTAAGACTATTTTTTTTGCTTTCATACTAGTCTACAGTTCTAGCTCTGCAAACCCATTTCCTGAGGCTTTGGAATGACTAAATTTCCACAGGGAAATAGAATGAGACATAGTAGCTGTGCTCTGTGCCTACTGATTACTGTGTTCTGTGCCTTGAAGAAGGCCTGGCTAATATTTATTCTGCTTTTGTTGTTCTGGTCTAAAGCAGAAGGAAATCCTGTAGGTGTAAGGTATTCTTCCATGACTAGGAATGCAATGGTGCCCTCTTGTGTGAAAGTGAAACTTTAACAGCAATTGAGTTCGTCAGGAAGTCCTAAAATTAAAGTACTATTATGAGAGTGCCTACAATATACAGGCAATGGTTTTGAAAAATGTTTATATCAACTATTAGTTTAGCCATTATCTAGCAGTTCTAATTAATTAAAAACAGTATTAGTCTAGGCATGTTTTGCTAACCTTAGTTGTTAGAAGTATGATTGCTTCCTCTTGTGGGTTAACATTTCCCTAAGCCTAGAAATTTATTCCAACCCCCTACATTGCTAGTGAAGCCAACTAGCTATGTTGGCTGTGTGAAAGTCTTAGGGAAAGTCCTGGCTTTGCTGGTCAGTGGTGACTTTCTTACTGATTTCAGGAGAGCTGGAACTTCCCCTGTATTGCTTGCTCTCCCCCAGACATCCTGTGTGCAATGAGGTTTCTCTGTCCTTGTGTTTGCATTTGCAGGTGGCATTTTTAACAGCTTCTGCCATGATGCTCCTGCATCTTTATCTTCTATGGTACTGAAAAGCATGAAGATCTCAACAGTGATGAAATGTGTCCAAGGAAGGCCATGCTCTCTTCTTTTAAACATTAAAGGAACACTGAGTCTGGATGGTAGGAATCAGCTTTGCTACTGAGCCCTTTCTGTTCACTTTTTGTTTATGGCCATTCGGCCAAAATTTGTTCCATATTGTAATATTTGGGACCAAGAAGTTTCCATGTAGTGTTGTCAGAAAAATATTTTAGTGAAAGCATTTTACTGCAAACCAGGATGAAGTCGTAAGCCTTCTCAAGTGAATGAGAACTGAGAAAATGAATTCTGCCTTCCAATATAACACAACTTGTCCTCTGCCAGTGCTCCAAGCACACAGCTGCCCTTTTCTTTCTTTCTCTGACATCCATGCAGGCACACACACCAATTCTGTCTGCTCTGATATTCTGGACATGAGCCCATAGAGAAGGAGAAACAGTTTATTCACCTGAACTTACAGTTCTGCACTAAAATAAAGTGGAAGTACATGAACTTCCTGTGCATGGTCTACTTTTACTAACACCTTGCCATTCATGTGCTTCATATGTTACCATTTAGATATTTCCTAGTTGCTCAGAGTTAATAGGTTTATTTCTAAAATTTGCATAATTAAAGTTTCATTTATAGCAATCCATATTAAATCCTTGTTCCTACTGCCATGTGGGAGTTATCATGTCCCGTTTTTAACAGAGATAAAATACATGTGCCGTTCACTTAGAAGGAAAGCTTATGACATGGTGTGTTTTAATTTATGTTTTCATTCTTCTTAAAGATGCTTAAATTATAGTTTTGCAATCTGTTCCTAACTCATTTCAGAGAACATCCGTGGGCTGGAAATATGTTCTTTTTCACTGGACACACAGCAATCTCAGTGCACAAATGTGAGATTCACTAGGAAAAAAGGCAAGATGCTTAACGGAAAGAAGGTAAGTTCCTTTTTTGGGGGGAGTAATTTTTCTTTTAAATGTTTACAAGCCTTGGGAAAAAACTATTTTTTGTATCTCTCTTATTTTCTTCTTATTGACTTTGTGGAAAACTACAATGAAACATATGCTTCAGCATAGCCAAATGAAACTCCACAACAAAATTCCCTTTTACAACACATTAATTCAATTTTCCACCATTTTTGTACTTCTTCCAGTTACCTTTTGACAAGGGAAGCTGCCTCTGCAGAGCCTAATTTTAATATCAGTCTTGCTAGCTTTCTTTTTGTGCCCTCCAAATTGTGTGGAAGCTTTTCTGACTCCAACGTTCAGGAAGAACAATGCTACAGAGAATTTAAGTGCATATTACTTCAGTCAAACTGTGTCAATGGAGTTTACACGTCCAGAAGACAGACAGGTGCTGAAGCACTTGTGCTAATGTGTCCTAAACCCTTGTAAGGAGCAGTATTTTCAAGGAGAAGTATTATTACAGATTGCAACTGGGGAAAAAAGAACCACCCTTGACCAACTATTTGAAAGGCATGAATTTCTGCAGTTACTGGTGGATAGCTGTTACTAATTCTGTACAGAATATGTTGCTTCATGCGCTTTGTACACCTTACACTGACTGCACTGATTCCATTGATTGTGGAACAAAGCTCTCCTGAACTGCAATTGCAGTCTGCACTCGGTGTCACTTGATGATGGGACATCCCTATGGGCAATGCAGGGCCACCAGCAGCTTTTAGAGTAAGGCAAGTTTATAGGCAAGAATCATAAACATATTTAGTGAAATCTTCCTAGTTTCAGTTCAGTGACATGAGACATCTTTTACCCTCCAAATGCCTTGCACCAAATAGCAGAATATCCAATAAGAAAACCTACATGGAATTTAATAGTTATCTGATAGCAGTGAGGGAATAACCTGCTATAACTGGACCTCAGCTTTTATTTCCTAAATTACTTTCTGTCTCATAAACTCTTAATGTAATTAATAAATTTTCTGAAGTTACCATTAAATATTTAAACAGATTTTTTGTCCATTCTGCAAATGTTTGTGCTTGTAAAATTCCTATAGACTGGGGATTTTGATATTTTTATGTTTTTAGGATTATTTGATATCTTGCAGATATTTGGATTTCTAAAAGTGAAGGTGCGAGCAAATTAGATTTCTGGATTAGAAATAAAGATACTCTTTGAAATCCTTTTATTAAGTTGAATCTGCTTCTTTTACAATCCTAATGCTACCTTATTGACTGCTTAATGCTGCTTGTAAATGTAAATATATTTGAACAAAGAATATTTATTTCTTAAATATGTTAACCCAAGGTTTCTCTGTATCAGGAATTCATGCATGAATTTGATTTTATAAATGTTTTAAACAGGTAGAGGTACAATTCAATTGCATTGAAGTCAATGTAGCACAACACATCTATGTGACCATGAAAACTGTGCCACATTACTGTGAAGTCAAGCTGAGTCAGCAATACTATGTTGAAGGTAGGAAAACATCTTAAATCAGATTTTTTTTTCAAGAAATATCTTGTAAAAGAAAAAAACCCAAACCAAACAAGCCACAAAGGCACAGCACATCCAAATCAGGTTCTGGGATACACATACCCAACTGATGGTAGATCACATGTGGACCAGTCTTAGGCTACATTTCAGTGATTTTTTTACTGGCAAGTAAAGCCCAGTTTATATCTAAAAATATGCGAGAAACTGAATTTATGTTACACATTTGTCCCAGTGATAGGCAGGTGCTCTTTCTCTGCCCAAAGGTTCAGCCCTGCCTGCTCTCTGTGCCCCAGAGGGAGCTTCTGCTTCTCTGTGTCGGGGGCAGGGGTGGCTTCAGAAGCTGAGGAAAGCTTAATAAGAAAGTCTATAGAAATTTTTTTTACTTTCATTAACTAGCTGCTCTATAGCCTGTTTACATGTAGCTGGAAAACATTAGGGAGAATTTTTTCATGTTTTTGGGGTGAAGAGCCTACAAATTTTTTACAACTTATACCATGTGCATACAGAAATAGATTCAGCACCATGGTCCAACCAAGATATGGTGTGGCCAGGGAAGGAAAAACCAAAAAATGACATGAGACCCCTTGTTCAGTCCCATGCCTGGGATTGTCCTCCCAATCTCCAGAGCCTGTGGATGGGTGGTTCTTGCCCTTGCCCCTTGGAACAGTATCATCCCTGCTACATGGTTTGACACTTTGGTACAAATAAGGCCTATTTGTGCTTAAAAAGCCTTTAATTTTCTGACAAATCTGGATTCACTATGGACTTTGTGGACAGCGAGGGGAGGAAACAAGATTTTAAAAATCCCAGTTTTAAGACAGATCACCAGGGTGAGTGAACAAATGAAAATAGGAAATATTTCTTGGTGGAAAAGAACTCTGTGGGAAAATTAGGGTAAAGTGTTGCTCCAATCCTGTGTTATGCAAGGAGGGATGAAAGCAACACATGAAAAGTTGTTTTAATGTTCTTAAGAGTTAACTTTTGGAGATAAAAAAGATAAAAATACTAGATGATCTGAAAGCATTGCCTGGCTTCTAATTCTGGGAAGCTCCTTAGAGTGTTTTTTCCTAAGGCTGGAGTCAGAATAGCAAAAATACAGTTATTGATAACAGAGAAATGAGCCTGGTAAACAATGGGAGCTGTTTTTCGAGGAAAAAGTAACTGAAATTAATACTATTACTCCAATTATTGTTAGGTTCAAGGTAAAGAAGTGTGGTGCTATATCCTCAGCTGCAGCCTTATCTGCTGATGAGGTTTCCCAGTAAAACCCCAGATTGTGGAGATAGTTCCTTAAGGCTTATTGTGATATAATCTCAGTATGTAGGAAGAGTACTTCTCTTTTTTGCTGTAAATTTGCCTTTAAAAAGAGGGCTGAGAGAGATTTCCTGTTGGGAATCTATTGGATAATTAGGCATTTTGTTTACACAGTTATTTGAATAAAGCAACACTGAGACAAACTCTGGCTTCTACTTTGCAGATTGCAGAAACAGTGATGTGGGAAAATATATTCCAGCTTGTTCAGGTGAGCTGATCTTCTATGCAACTTAGAGCTGTGAGATATTTCTGGTGACCTATACAATGACATGTTTTCATACATAAATGAGCAGGGAGAAAAAAATTATCATTTCCAACTACCACTACTTATAATTACCATGGAGTTGATAGGTAATGTTCTGGAAATGTATTTCTATGTATTTTTATTGAAATGGTGCATGGTAATGTTCTGGAAATGTATTGCTATTGAAAGTGCTACATGGGACGTAAAGCTTTTGCTAGTCTATTTGATTTCTAAACTTTTGGAAATAGATTTGTGTCCTTTTAATGCACTTTGGATTGCTGGTTTTATGTTTTGCCTATAGACAAACCTCATAAATAGACTGAAATTAATTTGCCAAACTGCTATACTGCTTTTGGAGTACCTTTGAATATATGTATATATAAATATCCTCCCACATATTGCATCTGTCTATCATAGCTGCACATATTCTCTATGTAAAAAGATTAAAATATTGGGGTAATCAGCGCTTATAGTAGTATTAATGTGTTTATTTCAAATACTTGTACATAAACTACATAGGATTTCAAGTATTAAGGTTGAGGTAAAATCAGTAGTGTCTTGGCCTCTCAGTATTACAAGTGCTAAGCTAAATAATGTTGAATGAAAATTATATCTCATAAACAAGAACATGAGGACTATTAGGATATAAAAGTAATAATTTCAAACATTCCAGATAAGAATTTATAGATGATGTGTTTCATCTCCATCAAGTTATGAAATATGTTCTGTACCTTTTACAAATAGATAAAATAAAAACAATAAAGTTCAATAAAGTTATAAAGAAACAGATGGAATAATTTCATGGTTTTTTTTTTTTTTTTTTTTTTTTTAGCTGGAAAGTTAGATTATAATTTAGACAGGGCAAGGAAAATTGTAAGAGTGAATGTATCCAACTTTCCCCGAGATCAAGATTATTACGTTCGCCTGTGCCACAAATGGTTTACCTGTGAAGATACTGGGGCATTTGCTGTGGTGAGTTAAACTCATGGTGGTTTGGGGAACTGGTGGGAGGTGCTTTGCAGGTGGTAATGCTCATTAAAGTTATATAGGAAAATTCCATTTATATCTATATAAATCTGTATCTATATCATCTATATAATCTATACTTACATGTGTATCTATTTCTATATCATCTATACCATCTCTGTCTATATCATTCTATACCTATATCATATCTAACTATATCTATCATTTAGCTTTATTAAAAGTCATTTACTGTCCTGGATTTATGACCATCTTTTTCATTTCAGATAAAAGGAAAGGAATCTTTCAAATCCACTTCTCTGAAATATTCTCAGCTACTCCCTTGTCTTTGCATTGAGGTAATATAGTCTGGAATTTGGTATATATTTGTGTTTCTGATTAAAGAAATTTTATCAGGGATTTGTGCTAAGAAAGGGGGAAAAACCTGAAGAAAAAGGCTCTAGACTCAAGTTTTTTACTAAGGCTTTTTTTGACTTTAGGATTATGTAAATGTAAGGAAGAGATTTTTTAGGAAATGCTAATTAAAACATGGCAATCAGAAGAAAATGGGATAAAATTTACAATAGTTTATGGAATGTGTTGTGTAATATTATTTTGACTGATTTTTTATAAGCAATGAAAAGATGGAAGACTTAATCTGTTTGAATATCAGCAGCATTTGATAAAGTATTTAATGAGAAACTAAAACAGGAATAGAGGAAACTGAGAGCAAGAATAAGATTTGTATGGTAGGTAATACCTGCCTGCAGGACTAACTCAGCAACTCCTGGTGGATGGGCCTGTGTGGATAGGGAGGTTATTTAAGAGAGACATTCTCATATAAATGTTTCCATCAATGACATGGGCACAAAATGCAGGAATGTGAAATGGGATTGGCTGGAGCGCTGTTGGGATGTGTAATCAAAATGGAAGAGGGTTAGGATAATTGGGAGAGACTAGAGATCTTCATATGTGACATAATTGAAGGAAGGTGAAGTGTAAAGTATGAAGTGCAAGTTCATGCACTTGCTCTAATAAAAAGAATTCTTGCTGTAAGATGAGAGTCCTCATTTAGAAGTAACAGTGGAAGAAAACAGATCTGGGTGAAACAGTTGATCTCAGGCTGATGAACTAGCTTTCTTCCATGATGTAAACATGCACAAAAGTCTAGTGAGTTAGATTATTCCAAGCTAACAGGAAAGTATGGGCAAGGCCTTCTTTGAAATACTGCAAGGAATTCTTGTACTATATTCAAGAAAGATTAATTCAAACGGAAGATGTACATTAAAAATTGTAATGGCTGGGGAATGTAGAGACTGTTTTAAGAAGGAGATTCAAAGACCATGTTTCCATTAGCCTGGTAAAACACATGCAAAGAGAAAATATGTTTGCTGTGTAAATATACACCAGAAGGGTCACTAATAAGGAAAAATATGGTATGTTTTAAACAAAAACCTTTCTTAGAAGGAGAATGAAGGGGAATAAACATCATTCCATGAAGATATTCAGGTTAATTACAGATTTTTCTGATAACCTGAGAAGTGAGATTTTGGAATATCTTTCATGCAAGGAATAAAAGGTCCCGAACAAATTTAAAATTATCTTGATAACATAGAAATATACTATGCGAATCCAGTTTCTCATTGAATTTTGGGGTTGGATTTACCTTGCAGATTAAGATTTCTAAATGTAGATACCCAAATATAGATATCTACATTTCAATTAGGTGTCAAAACTCTTCAAGACAATGGAGATCTAATTAATGCAGTCAGTTGTAGATGGCCCTTTTGGGATGTGCTAGACTCCACTGTAGATACCACTGACTGCACTGGCTAGGTCTTCTAAGGCTACTGTGATAGAAATTTGGGCACTTCAGTCACACTTGGATGTACACATTGTGGGACCTAAAATCACATACCTAAATACACAAGCTGAACCACAAAGTCTCTTACAAGCCCAGAGAATTTTTTCATTCCACTCTGAAAATATGAGGTCACTAGGAAAATATTATTCCTCTCAATGTATACACAGAAAATTCTGCAATAGGATTGCTGAGCAAACAGATGGGAACTTCAAATAACAGAAACATTTGCACATGAATCTAAATAAATAGGGTATAGCAGCAGCCATGCACATATACTTGAAGATGGGGTTAAGTGTTAGTCTTCAGATTTTAAGGATGCATCCTTTACCATTGCCCAGGCCAGGAGATCTTATCTTATGATTATTGAATGTTTTGATATCCCTCGAAAGTAATGACATTGTAGGAAAAACTTAATGACAATCAAACTGGAAGACTTTCTGAATGAAATTGGGCTAAATAAACTACTTAGAAATGGTAGGAATTTAGTATTAGGAGGGATCACCTTATGTTCAATGCCCCAAATGATGAACCATAAAATGAAAACATAGGGCAAAACTTCTTTAAAAAAAATGTCTTCCAAAGCTTTTAACAAAAATAGCATCCTTGTCTTTGCTGTCATATTCTACCTGAAATGTTAAAAACGTGTGTCTGACAACCTCTAACTACTGTCCACTGTCTGGTTGTAGGGTTGGCAGGCACTTCCAGATGCAAGGAGGATACAGCTTTGCCCCTTTGAAAATGGCAAGTACTGTGTGAATTCTCTTTATAGGAGAGACTTTCAGCAGCTCCATCAGTATGTCACAATTTAAATTAATCTACAGTGAAAATCATGTATTGCAAAACTTCTAGGAAATCATCATATTGGTTTGTTTTACTGTGGGTAGATGAAATAACTTACTTTCAGACCAAACAGTTCACCAAGTTTATGCCAACATAAACAATAAGTAATTTTCTAGTCATTTCCCACATTTTCTTATGTGACACACAAACTGGCCAGAAGAAATAAAAGGTCAGTTTAGAAATGAGAAGAGAGCCCTCTCCTCCTCAAGGAGATATTTGAAGAAGGTGTCCAATACCCAACTTAAAGGAGGAAGCAGGGAGTTGAAAAAGGAGACAATTAATGTTCCATGCTTAAGGGGAAATTATTCACAGAAATATTCCAACAATGTCAGAATTTGGTCTGAGATAATAGCTGAAAAAAATTGTCTTATTTACACACCTATGAAAGTAAATATTTTACCAGGCAAATAGAAAAACATGTGGCCTAAAAACTGTTTTTTTAAGTCCAAGATTTTGGTTTAAAGCAAAGGTACCAGGGGAATCTAGTGGTACCAGACTTATTAACAATGTTCATTCCTGTCTGGACATCTTGAATAATGTTTTCCTCTCTCTTTGTGCACAGATACACAGGTGCTATGGGACAATATTGTTTATAACCCCTCAACACAAACCCTTGCTTGGGATCCAGCCTGTCCTGTCCTTGTCATGGTTAACCTATGCAGGTTCACCAAGTCGAACGACCATTGTGAAGATATAGAAAACTCTTTCAAAAACTCTCCTGAGAAAGTAAGAGCTATGTGGATTAATTAAAACTGTGAGATTGAAGGCCATCACCAAAGACATGATATGAAGAGCTAGACTTTGGAATAAGAGCAGTTGCAAATTCTCTCTTCTCTGATACTTAAAACTATTCATAATCACAGTCTGTTCTTGCACACTAATTACATGATTTATTCAAAATGGTCACTGACTCATTACAAAGAAATAAAAAGTGGAGATGACTGGGTAACTAGTAATGTTTACTAAATTCTTTGGGGTAAATAGGATCTGCTTTTTACTTATAGTTCATGTCAGATTCCCTTTAAAGTAAGGGAGACAGACACATTGTGAGGAAAACTCGTCTGTAGGTAGGCATAACAGGTTGGAGGGATTTCCCTCTGAGGGTCCTGCCTTCTTTTTTACTGTTATAAGAGTCTATTGTGATAAGATCAGATTTAGATATTTAACATTTAGACATGGAAAATGTAAATGAGATGAAGCTAAATCTCTTTAAATATTTCTGGAGACATAACAGTACTTTGGTAGGGCACGATTGTTTTGTAATTAAGATCTTTCTGAAGTGCCTTCCTCAACTTGGTCCAATGTCTTTAAATTGTAGGTGCTGAAATAGTGTGTCCCTTAGTTTTTCCAGCACTTATTTTCTCAAGCTAAGATGGGTTTTCAAATGCGTATGTCTTGAATAGCTTAACCCTTCAATCTGAAATCTGATGATACTGAATGCTCTGGGTTTTTGACATTCATTACAATTCATTTCCTCATAAAAATTAAGTTTCAGGCCTGCCTGATTGTGGAGATAAGGCAGTAAACTTAAAGTAACAACTGAATAAGCAAATAAAATCAAATGCAATATATAATTTTGAAACTTTTGGATTAATATTATTATTCTGATGGGGGAGGGGGTGAGGCTGACTCAGGACTGTCGAATGCTTTTGTGATTAGGAACTCCTGGCCAAGCCTTTAGTGATTGTTCAGATTCATCATTTATGATTTCTAACAAAGCTTTGATCTCAAAAAAACAGATTAATTTAATTTTAGATGTGAGTGATCCCTGTAGGATTGTTCATCTGCTTGCAAAAAGTACAACTCATTCCTCGCAGGAGAGAAAAAAAAAAAGAAAATAAGACTAAATGAAGTCTGGTTGGTAGTGGTTGTATCTGTTACCAGAACAGAATACAACTTCATTACAGAGTATGACTGTTTTTCTGAATTTACTGATTGTATGGCTGAACATTAATATTAATCATAGAACCATAGAATATCCTGTGCTTGAAGGGACCCACATGGTTCATCAACATTCATGGATGGAATGAATTCCTTTTTTTTTCTCAATAATTCTAACAAGTTTACTATTGAATTTAGTCCATTTATTGTACTGTAACCCTGAAAACCTTCTCTGTAGTATGCTGGAAGCTACTGCAGATTCTCAGATAGAGCCAGCTGCCTTGTAAATCCACTCAAGGCCACACACTAACTCTGTGCTCATGTACTGACTTGATGCAAAAGCTGCATCACTCCTCTACAGAGGCTGGGGCTTTCTCTGTCAGTGACAGTGCTGCCTCCAGGTCTGAGCAGACTCCTACAGAACCATCTTCTGGGACACTGCTGTAGATGTTCCTAAGGACATCTCCAAAGAAGTTACACCAAGGAAGTGTTTGGCAGTGTTTTCTGCTCAGTCACTCGAGCAACAAGGTTTATTTAAGTAGGATCACTTAAAAGTGTAGCAATTGTTTATATAAGACAAGGCTTTTCATGGTGAAGCCCTTGTTCTTAATCAAGACAACAAAATTTTGTGGCTTGCCTAAGTGAATTTCTAAAATTCAGCCTACATTTCACTGTTATGAAATAGGGATATGGAAAACTGAAAGATTTCTCTGATGGTGGAATACTTTTGGATGTATGTTCAAGTGTTCTGCTGAACTGTTCATGAGTGGCAAATTAGGGGTTGAAACAAGATGACTGTGTAATCAGAATTTTGCATAAGTCTTCATGGAAACAATTAATTTAGCTCTAATGGGTCAGGCTGACCATAAAAATGCTACATGTTGCAGATAAAAAGAAGCAAATTATTCAGTTATCCAAAGCAGCAGTTGTTTCTAGCCATTTTATGTGATTAACTTCCTGGGATGTTTATGAAGTAAACAAACCAGTTCCCTTCTCAGTAATTAAACCATGAAAATTTTGAGTAATTGATTTTGTGAACCTAGTTAATAAAACTAGCTAATGCTGAATGCTCTGTCTTCCAGCAGGTTAAATATTCTCGTGTGGACACTCACCCAAGACTTTGCATGAAGGTAAAGGGATTTCTTTTTAAAACACATATTAACTGCCCTCCTTTTGTGTCTAAAAGAAATGAGCTGCTGATGTTCTCTATGATCAATATTTTGTTTCAAGGCTCTGATGAGTAGGAACTGAGAGTGAAGGAAAAGTGAAAGATTAGATTAGAAGGTGATCGTTTTGAAGTGCAGTAGCAATGATAGGTAGGACACAGGTCAGAATGTGCCCTTAATTTTGTCTAAGGAAAACAGGAAAAAAGTGGTTTTCGTCACTGCAAACTCTGAAGAATGTGCTAAACTTAACATACAAAGTTTTTCATAGTAAATATCTCAAAATAAAATGATCAATACAGTACATTTAATGGAGTATCTCTTACTATTCTAGTTGAGAAAAAAAAAAGCCAAATAAGGCCAATTCAGGCACATTATTGTTTTCTTTAGATTACTTTTAAGTGGAACCAGATATTTCTATAAAATATGCATTATTATATATACCTGAAAAATTAGGGAATCTAATTTAAATCAAGGGTTGAAAGATATCATAAAGCAGGATCTAGCTGTGAATTCAAGCTATGAATTAATTTTCTGTAACTTTCTGATCATCACTAGTTGAATATTTTGCCACAGACTGAAATGGAAATTTTGGTTTACCTAACAGATTTTTCTGCTTTCAGTTTACAACCAAACAAGGATCTTGGATTAAATGTCCATTTGCTCATGGAGAATTTCCAGGTAAATAAATATTTTTTAAATTGCATAACATTATATTGTGGAAAATATTTAAATCAATCACTAGATATGAGCTGTCTCTGTTAAATGAGAAGTGTTCACAACACTGTAAATTGTAAATTAAGTCAAAGAAATTTGACAGCTTGTTACTTCTGTGTATCCTCAGTAGATCTAGTGTTCATCAGTATAAAAAGTAATTTGTAGGAATCAAAATAATTATTTGCATATCATTTGATATTTGATTTGACTAGATTAATTTGATTTGACAGCACTTAAAAATACAAAAAGCTTTTATTTTAGGCATAAATTTTAGAATACAATGTATGGTCCTTGTACATTTAAAGCAAGTTTTTTCCCCTAATATCAGCCTGGAAAATGAGGACTGCTGCCATTGGAGAACAAATACAAGTTTTCTTCACATCCCAAACCAAGGCACAGTTCTCAGTGCTTGTGTGTAACAGGACACAGATGGTTTCATGTGAATCTCTTGGGATGCACCATTCAGTCTCTGTGGTTTGTATATATTATTTCTTAAACATTCTTAAATATTGTAAGACTTTTAAACATACCTAACTTCATTAATTTATTATTCCATTTATTGTTCTGCAGCTTGAATCCATTAATAAACCATGTACATATTGGAACAATTACTGGAACATTTCAAAAGCATGTAGTTCTACATCTGACCTCACACTGAAACAAGAAATAAATAAAGATCCTGAAGTCAAATGAGTCACATCAAAGGATGTGACTATTGAGTGGAACCTTAATATTCTTTTAATGTCATTTTTGTAGTGTGGTATTTGTATTATGTATAAAGCAAATGTTACTGTTAATATTTCATATATGGGTCACTGATCTAGCTGACCTGGCAAATTATGAAATGCAAGACTTGAGGCACCAATCCATGATGAACTCTAAATGTCACAGCTGGCAATACAAACTCAACACACAAAAAGGATTAGTTTTCAGCCAAATTATATTTTTGAGCCAGCTGATTGTGGCTACACAACTGCTTCTTCCAACAAAGTGGGGATAGAGTGGGGAAAGATCATGGGAGGGCGAGATTTCAGTTTCAGGCAGCAAATAGTCATGAGAGCCTTATTCATCTCTTGCAATTTAGTCTATGACTACAGGAGAATATTACAGGACAGATCCTAGTAGCCACTAGGACCAGCATGCTGAAAGGCTCTCTCTGGTTTCAGCAGCCAGCTCTCAGTAGTGCACTGCTAAATATGTGCTCCTGCTGTCTGCTTCACTGACCAGGTACATGAGATGCCATATGATGAATTCTGAGAAATTTGAGAAATCTAGATTGTAATTTGAATTTTTACTCCTGACTGTGCCTGTTGACTTCACTGTGCTGCAGGGGGGTGTGCTTTAGAACACACAAGAATAGCTCCTACATCTGCCTATCTTTAAGGAATATTCCAGCTGTACTTATTTGTCACTATACACAGAAACACAATGCAACTGTGCCTTTTTCAGGTACTTGTGATACTTCTAGTGAGAAGGGTGCACATTCCAGGGTTTAGCTGATGACCAGGCAGTTATGAACAAGGATTTCTTAATATAATGGGCTGGACACTGAACGCTGAATTTGTTTTCTAATGAATCAGTTTAGATCATTATTGCACCTCTGGTGCTGAATGTAACACAGCAGCTGTTAAAAGCAGAGTTTTCCAACTCAGCTCAGTCTGAGGAGGTACATAAGTAGAAGATGATAACTTGCTCCTCCCAGAGCTGAATAATCATGGGGAAAGGCCTAGGAAAAAACAGCTATCCTAATTAACACAGACCACAGAGGGCTTTGGTGGTAATATCCAGAGCCTGTCCTAATGGGAAAAGCTGTCTGGAAAATGCTGTATTACTGGCAGAGAAAGAGATCTGTATGGTAGAAGAGTTGTCAACACTCAGGGAACGTTCATTCACATGAAATCTCTGGAGTTTATACTTTCTGATTTTAAAGGTTCCCTGTATGAATTGCTAAGTGAAAGGGGTAATGGTGGAACACAAATATATCACAGCTAGATATTGAAGTGTATGTTTCATGAAGGCACTGATGCATTTAAAAATGCTGTTTTCTTCCCTGTGGTACATAGCTGTTATGTCTTCTGCTACTGTGAGAGAATGGGACCTCACATAAATGACATTCAATTCCTGTCTCAACACCATGAGCAGTGTACACAGTTTTCATCAAGACCTACCTCTGTGTTCCCAGAAACCAGTGTTGATCCTCTAACTACTAATTCCTGTTCAGCTGTGCTTGAAAAAGAATATATTCACCGAATTTCCCCCAAATTACTTTAGGAGTTTGCCACACTGAAGAGAGTGGTGTGGGAGTCATAGCTATTGGTGGAGTAACAAACACTATTTTGAGGACAAACCATAATCAATCAAATATTAAATGTCAAGCCAGTCATTTAGGACAATTTTACCCTAAGGCTCAGCTTGTTCTCTGTATACAATGGGATGGGAAGTCCAGAAGAACTGTAAAGACAGGGTCATCCCTTCAGCTCATACACCAGGGAAAAGAAGTGAAGATGACGGGAGGAAGCAAACAGTGGGGGGAGAGTGTCCTGCTTATGATGCCCCATAAAATGCAGTAACTTTAGCCCTCTTCCTGTGCTGCCACACTGCTTGCAAAACTACATCAGCTGCTTAGGTCTTTGAGATCAGGGGTTATCTCTGGAAATAAATAACCTTCCATTAATTTTCTAACACAGTAGAACACGTAGCATTATTGGAAACCAAAGCAAAGAGCTGGAGAGACACAGTATGTTTTCATTGTTCCAGGGTGGGGAAAATAGTGATTTTCAATTTATTTTTTTTCTTCATTAGGGAGATTCTGTTTCAGTTACTATGTCACGGGAAATGTGTGGGTCAACAATTTGCATTCAGGTATGTGTCTTGCTTTTGCCAGGTACCCTGTACAAAATAAACTAATAAACAAATCATTAAAAAACCAAGCAAACCAGCAGGTACTCTCACTGCTTTCTCCTCCCAGCTAAATCTGATTACTGTGCAAATTGAGTTGGCAAAGAGCATTATTTATGGCTTGGTGTGCTGCTGCCACCTCTCTTTGAGATGACATTAATTAACTGAGAAGTTGCTCTCCGTGATCTTGCTCCTTTGTCAGTGGCAGATAAAAGGATATCATCAGGAAATTACTAATTCTGTCTTTATATGTTCCTTCATAAAAAGAAGTTCCAAGCTATCAAAAGATCTAAGTAAATAATAGATGAATTTCCAAAAATTGACACTGACTAGAAAAGGTGAGGCATATAGTAAACAGCACAGCAAGTGCATGGTGTCCTAGAATTAGCACTCAGAAAAGCAGAGCTGAGCAAATTATTTCTGACATTTCTGCACATTATTTCCATAGCTGAACTGTATTAAGACATTTTATTCATAGAAAGTGAGCATGAAGCTGATAGGTTTATTCCTCTCTGGAGTTAATGTTCTCAGCAGACACTGAGAGAAATGAGAGTGGAGCTCTGAGACTCCAGTGGCTGCCCTGGAAAACCCTTCACAAGTTCATTTTCTGCTGCTGGGAAGAAAGAGGCAAGTTGAAAGGGAGATTGGTGAGAGCCTTCTGAGTAATGACAGCACTTATTCTTTCCCTAGTGAGAAATGAAATTTGGAGGGGAGACTGATAATTTCCTGCATAATTTTTTTATTTTGTAAATAAGAAATTATCTGTCAAACAACAACAACAAAAATTATGATTAGCTCTATCATTTAGAGACCTAAAAGTGATAACAACTCACTTAATATATACTAGACCTGCAATCTCCATATATGTGTATTTGAAAACAGATTTAAAATGCAGCCACTTGAGTAAACTAATAAAGCAATCTCCTTTTGTCAACACAAGTGCTTAGTAACAGTTCTGCTGAAAGGGGAATAAGCCTCAATTCTTTCTTTTAAAAGGGCTGGAGAACAGATGTAGATTATTCAGTTCCACTGCAGATCTGTGATACCTACTGTGGTAAGTATGCATGTTAACAAAAGAAGCACTGGGTCTTGATTCTGTAGTAGAGAATAACACAGGTGAAATGTGTTTTCACTGGAAAACTGAGGTGGGATTCACCTGACTGGATGTAGATATGTGCATGAGAGCTAGATTCCTTTATAGACAAAGGACTCTTTTACCTCATGAGCTACTTTTATTGGCTCTGCAAGTACAACCTGTGTGGCTGGCTGCTGCCCCTGCTTCCTGGGTGAATTTTCCACCGTGTGCTGGGTTGTGTGTGTCACACCTGTATTTACGTTGCTGTCAATACATGAGGTAAGTAGTTAAAAACACACCTTGGCAAGAGGCACACAGTGCTGCCATTGCAGTGACTGCAGCACAGCCCTGCTGTCAGTTCCCCACCTCTGAAAACGGGACAGTAGAGCTTCCCTCCACTTCCCACCAAGCAGAAGTTTGTTTCTTGATATAATAATAATAATAATAATAATAATAATAATAATAATAATAATAATAAT
>JAHLSL010000009.1:26847757-26871946 GCA_025920805.1 Petroica traversi
ATAATAATAATAATAATAATAATAATAATAATAATAATAATAATAATTATTATTATTATTATTATTATTATTATTAGTAGTAGTAGTAGTAGTAGTAGTAGATGACTCAGATACACTATGGAGTCAGAATATTCCAAAATCTCCAAGTCCTGAAAGTAAGGTGTTGTAGAAGTTATTGAGTTCAGAGCAAACTAAGGCTGTGAGGTTTATGGTGAGCAGTACAGAAGTAGATTAACTAATTTAGAACTAAAAAGTCTAAAAGGAATCATGCTGAGAGAAGCCTCAGTCTCAGTATTGCCAAAAATACTTCCCCAAACTCACACAACCAACCAACCAACCAACCAACCAACCAACCAACCAAATCCCCTTCCAGTTCACTGCAAATATAGTAAGTCTTGTCCAAAAACACCTGTCAGTTAACTACAGCTTTAGATTTGGAAGCCTGATAATAAAAAAAAAGGGACCTTGAATTTTTACTCTGAATGTACTTCCCTGTGCAAACACTAGTTTTTTAAAATCAGGACATGATGGAAGTTTCTTAAAGGAGTCACCAAAGTGATAATTGTTACACTGGGATGCTGTTGTGTGTGTGCCTACGATGTTAAGAAAAGCCATCCACATAAAGGTGAAGGCAATATTAACCGTGCGATTTGTCCATGATCTGTGACAATATGGTTTATACAAACACCAAAACAAGTGACAAATAATCTTGTAATGGCATAGTGAAACAGAGAAAATATTTACTGTGTGCATCTTTGTAAAATAGAAACGCGCACGTTAATTGTTGCAGTTAAAGATACCAAGCACTGTCAGTGTGTCCAAAACACTCATGATGTTATTAAAAAACAAGATTCCAGTCACACAACATCTATTATAAAAAAGTCAGTGGACTTTTTTATACCTTCCAGCCTATCTGGAAGGCTGCTCTTTACCCAGGCTTCAAGAAGAGCTTTTTGGCATGTAGAATTTATTGTTCTGCAATGGACAGCATTTTTCTATAAGTAGCTGTGCTTTGGGAATTACAATGGCTTGGTCTTGTTTGCTCTACAAAGGATGGAAATGGGAAAATAATGTGGTGGGTTTTTTTTAAAAAAAGTTGTATTTAACAGCATTGACTTGGAGGCAAAACTTTGTGTTCCTTTTAAATTTTATATTTCCTTTGACCACTTTTCTGGGTTCTATTTAATATAGCCAAGCATTTTGAGAGATTATTTCACCTAAAAATAAGAAACTTATGTATTTTGTATTAAACAATAACCCATATCAGTTACTCTGAGAATAAATATGTGAATCCTAATGAAAGCAAAAAGGCAACCTATATTTGAAATTGTTCCCTCAGGTTTTCATGGTCAGTCATACAGTGATGGAAACCCAGCAAAGGCCATGACACACAGGTATGCATCTAACATACAGTTTAAAACATCTGTGGGAATGGATGGAATTTTTAATCTTGAAACCTTGTCCTTGCTACAGGAACAGAAAGGATCTCTCAATGAATTTTGTATATAGCTAGAAGGAATATCAGGTTCTTAACTCTCCCTTTCCCACTGAAGACTTTCCTTGCTTCTGTGCTCTCTCTTCTCTTGCTTTCTCTCTTTGCAGTTTAGTCTGGAATCAGAGGCAGCTGCCTTGCTGCCAAAGTGAGGAGAAAGGGAGGCAAATAACCAGTGGAATGGAGAAGTTTATAAAGTCACAACACAACCTTTGAGAGCCCTGAAACAAGCTCAGATTTGCTGTGCATGATGTTTACATTATTAGCAGCTGTCTCCTGCTTTCTCAGTGATGACTGCATGCAGATCAGACCCCTCTGTCCTCTCACTGATTACACACATCTGCTCAGCTGCTCCAGTGCTGCTTCTTATTGCCACAATCCTTTACAAAACACCTCTCCTAGGCTATAGACATATCAGTAATTAATGCAGCCCATGGAGATAGGTTTGGTAGACCCTGAGCCCTTAAACATTCTCTTCCTTTAAGTATACCTTTCAGAGCCAACCTGGAAGAGTGGGAGCTACCCAGATCTCCAGAGAAATTAGAGATAGTCTGAAAAAGCCTCATTCAAAGATGGGGAAAAGATACAGCCTTGCAAAAGCTATGCAAATCTTGATTGACAAGGGGCTACCATCCTTGCCTTGAGGCAGTCTTTGGCTCTTCCCTTTTCTGAAGATACCATTCAGAATAAAGTATCCTGGTTTTGTTTGTTTGTTCATATAAGCATTGTTTGAACTGTGACAGGCAAGTACACAGGCTGTAGACAAATGGCTAGATTTGTGATTTTATATCAACTATATATGAATGCAGTGAACTTTTTCATACTTCGGAGAAAACAACCTCACAAAAATCTTCTTTCCCATTCTGTTTTTGTCCTAGGATGAAGAGTGTGTAGTCCTTGCATTGAATTTACCAACATGTTTTCAAGGTCCTCAGTATCTGCTCAACATTGTGTTTTGGTGCAACTTGCAAATCTTGTCTAACTAGTCATCTTTCATGTTTAGTAGTTTCTAATTACTGTGAGATTATTCTCATGAGTGAAGAATTTAGAAAGTTGGGCCTACTCCAATATGATGAATTCAGATTATGATTCCTTATTTCCCAGTATTTCAAAACAAAAAATGTCTTAGGTTCCTTAGAAAATCAGGTCCACATTTTCCATCTAAAGTAGTATTTTATACAAAACATGCTATAAGTGGGTACTTTCATAGTACTTTGTGTACCTATAGAACAAGTATTTCCGATTTTCTTGTTTGTAATCTTCCTTTTTAAACCATAAGCAAAAGTTTTTGAGAAATGAAGAATGGAGGAAGTTCTCTCAGCTTTGATACATTATTCTTCTTTGCAATTTCCTGTCTTGATTTTCTCATGCCATTCTGATGATCTCACCATGACAGACCATATTCTTTAAGTTTATCTAACAACTGCTTTCTGTGTTTGCATTTGTGTTTACCTTGGAGATAATTTTCCTATTTGTCTGAGGTGGTACATGTCTTTGGTTTAATAGCTATTTAAAACTGTCTTGTGGAAATCTGGTCTAGAAGGAAAGAGTTTAATGGAAATAATGGAAATAATTTTTTCCCATTATATCAGTATTTATACTCAATTTTTCAGGATAATATTACATACTGTACTGATTATCAAAGATTTGGCCTTTATTTCACTGAATAGTCCTGTCAAACATCCTTCCTGTTGTGTAACACTGGAATAAACTCAACTAAAAGATGATTAACAGCATATCCTGAAACCATGTGGAATTGATCATGTGAGATCAGGAATATGGGTGAGGAGTAAGGGCCTCAAACAAAAAGTTGATCAATAAAAAATATTTTCCATCTGAATGTGTGGGCTTTTTAATATTCGTTTGTTTTGTTTTGTTTCAAGACATCCATTGACACATTTACAGAGTATGATAAAGAGACATATCCACTGCACTGAAACACAAGATTTTTTGAGGTGCCCTGGAGAAGTCAATTTCTGCTTGACTCCTTTGATGTAAAAGCTTTATTGTTTGGACTGCACAGCTATTAGACCTAGTCTCATTCCTGGCAGTGCTGCAGCTGCAAAAGCAGAGGTGGCTGGGTAGCTTTCCTAAAGCACTTAGTTGCTTTCTTTGTCTGTGAAATTGGAGCTCTGACCTATCCAGACACTCCTGTTTTTTCTCTAATACCTTTCAGACTGCAGCCAGAAATAAGACACTCAGCCATCCAGCTGAGAGCACATCATAACACTGCTCTCTTCACTTCCTTCCAGGGCAAAAGTCTTTTCTGCGGGAAAGGTTGATTTGTACAGAGTGATTTTCATTACCATGATGTCTTAAGACCAACTTTGTGAATATGTCCTCAGACTGAAAATTAATTAAAATGATACAGGTGTATCTAAAGCTAAGGGAAAACACCACCTCCAATGACAAGCTCATCTGAGGTCCTGAAGCAGTAACAGCTGTAGTAAGCTCTATGCTTTCAATGAGAAAGTCTTGTTTCAGCTGCACAGACACTGACTCTTGCAGTGTATCATCTCTTGTTGGCTGCAGTGCTGAAAATACCAAAGAGAATATGACCAGGCATGGTCTTGTTTTACAGGAAATTTTGGACGGTGGACATAGCAGACATCACTAACCTGACAGTAAAGTGTTCATCCAAAGAGAGTAGTCTAGGCTCCCACGATGGCCACTGCAGAGGGACAGGTAGTTTCCAGCCTTGTTTTAAAGGGAGCCTAGGCAACTCGTCCTAAATGCTTGCCATTACAACATTCCTGCTTATGGCAAATGTTTGCAAATAATCCTTAATAGTATTTCTATACTTTGGCTCAGGGCTGCCTGTTTGCATTTGTGTAGTGAGAAAATTGCTGGTAGCTTTTCCTGAGCAGTTCTATATGAGTCCTTTTCTAAAACTCTGCTTCAGGCAAACATTGTCTCCTCTAATTACAAGATTCCTGCTCCCCCTGCATCCAACTCTTCTCTCTCTCTCCAATGGTGACAGTACCACTCCATACAAGTAACACATTTGGAAGAAGTTCTTCTCAGGTATGATATTCTCTAGAGAAGTTACAGCCGCTACTCTTCTTGGGACTTCATAGCTGCAAAAGTAAAGCTGTTTAAATTTTTTCACAGGAAATTTTAAACACTGGTGGAAAGAAGGTGGTACTGAAATCTTTCCCAACTCTAAAAGTATTCATTACACTCTGCTGACCACTGTTTTCTTTTTCTCATCCAAAATACGCAATAGTTTTGCAACATTGACCAATGCACAAGTAAACTTGTTGTAGCAATAGTCAAATGCAAAAATCCCCTATGTGTTGCCTATAGACTTGGCTAATTCTCTAGAGCCTCCATTCCTTTGTTGAAGGAAGTTCCCCTCTTGCTTATTGAGGGCCCAGTCCAATCACCTTATTTTTGAGATAACTTGCATGTATTTGTTTTTAATTTCATATGCACATTCTTGTTATTATCACAGAGCATCAATGTCCCAGTTCTTCTGAGATCTTAGCATATCAGCATATCAGCATATTAGCATATGTATCAGACTGAGATACAGCAAAAATATAAGATGCATTTTAGTAATCTTTTTAAGACTTTCTGTTATGTCTAGTGCATTGCACAAACCTAAAACTAACATTTCAAGTTGACACATAAATTAAAGTAATTTTTTTCTGCTTACTTAGGGACTCATTTTCTTGTTATGCTGACTTGTGGTCTGGTGTGGGAAACCAGTATTCTGGACATCTTTATTTGCAGTAATGCATGCACTTCCTTGATATCAGCAAGTTACAGTCGAGTGCCCTGCTTGAATTGCCACATCCCTCATTAGAGTAGCTGTGTATTCAGCATGCTGTAACAGCACCCACAGCAGAACAAGTCCTGCTCTGCAGGCTGTGTTCCTGACCTGGATCTTTTTTGGACTTCTGATAAACCACTTCAAGAAAATAAATGGGAAGAGAAATTATGACTACTTTTGTAGGGCTATTTTACTTTTGATTTCACTTCCTGGACTACAAAATCAGGCCTATGAGAGCCAGCAGAAGGCAAGCAGCCCAGCTCTAGGGGAGTGCAAATAGTTCTGCTTGTTAGGTCCTTAAGTGGCAGGCTGACTGAATTGTCATGCCTGACAATAGACTTCAACCTGAAGTCTAACACACCTGTTCCTAACAAACAAAAGGGAATGTACTTGCTTCAATTTAGTGTGAAAAGTTCCCCTTACTCATATCCTGTAACAGCAGGCGAAAAAAATAGTGACTTTATCTCATATCTCATATCCCCTGTAAGTTTCTTTCTTTTACACAGAAATATCTTCCCTGGACTGAGAAAACAATCTCTTTCTTATCCAGAAAGCCCTTTAGTGCAAACATGTAAAGCTGCTGTGTTCTGTGCAGTACTGGAACAGGTTCAGTAGCAATAATGGGAGCTATTCCTCCCATCTCCCTGCTGGGTTTTTACCACTTCAAGTCACTGCCAGTATCACTGACTCATAATTTGCAGGAATAGTCCATTTCATGTGGCACTAAGTGCCATTTTTGAAACAATTTAACTAAATGAATCAGGACCAGTTCTGGTATTGGATTCACAAGCACCCAAGAAATTATTATTCTCTATGAACCATCAGATTAATTCTCCATCTTATATAGGTCTAAATGACTTCTTAATATATAGCTGTTAAGAGTAAAACCAGGACATGTTATCTACTGAGAAACAGATGATAATTTCTATAAACTCCATTTTTTTTAATAGGTGAAATTTGTCAGATATATTTTCTGTCATTAACTACATTCTAAAGAATGAAACCCAAACCATCCTTTTTTAAAGCTGTGTAAATTCCTATCTAACTTCTAAAAGTCAGTTCTCAAAATCAGCTGTGGATGGGATTATGTTCCCCATTGCTGTCTCCACACGAGTGCTCTAAGGTTTTGCACCTTTATATATCACAGCCAATAGAATAAAAAAAAATCTTGCTTTTGAGTTGATAGCCACCATTTTCATATATTTCACTGCTGACCACACACTGCAGAGATTTCCAAGCTTTGCTTACATTACTTATATGCTTTCAGAAGCTGGATTTGTGCTTGATGAACAGTTTTGTCGTGAGAGATTCCCTGACACGATGTGTTTGGAAATAGAAAGGATAAAAAGCAAAACAAATGCCTAGAGATAGGATGGCTAGATAAAAGATGGAGAGAATGTACTTTGGTTTGTCTATGGGCACAGGTAGGGAGATGCACTCAGAAGGAAATGCTGTAAATGGAGCCTGCAGAAGAAAGTATCATAATAATCCTTGAATGTTCTGCTTGTTCCATTGATGTGCTGTTTTGTCTACCCAGTTCCTTATCTGTGCCCTACCCAGCTTACACTAATGAACCATGACTGTCTGAAAATTTCAGAGTATTTCTAGACCATACAAGTATTTTCTCTCTGAGCTTTAAGATGGCTGAGCATGTAGCTGAATAGGAAGTCTCTTAACAGTATTCTGGTGGGAATATGGCTAATCTAAAAAGATTTACTGGAAGTCAGGATAGACTGGTTGATCAGCACTAGTGTCGTTTCCAGACTGAGGATAACTTGCTCTGGCCAAGTCAGAGCACAGATAGCAACCTGCTATCTGCCCTCACTTTATTATATAAACAAAATGCCAGCTTTCCAAATTCACATTTTTTGTCCTGGCTTATTTAAGGCATGAGACTGAGCTGAGCCAAATGAGCTACCTCATTCAGGGTCCCTCCTTCAGAAACTCCAGCTGAGCTGTGAGTTAATGATGACCAGAAAACTGTCATAAATATCAAACCTGTCTCAAATGCTTTGTCTCATTTTCAGCTGATTTCTGTGTTGTTTTGTGACCCTCAAGTTTCTTTCTAGAGGCCCATTTCTAGATCTTTAAGGCTATGCTACAGGTGAGAGTTATTTGTAAGCCTTAAGGTGACCAGACTTTTATCTGCTTCTGTGGCCAGGAGAATATTCACCAAATAACCAGTTTTTGCTGTGCTGCAGCATGTATACAACCTAGGCTGCAGAAGCAGACTGAGATTTATTCAATGAAAAAGATCACAAAGATAATATAAATGTACTTGTGAAGGCTGTTTATTACTGCTTGGTGCAGGGACGCTGGGTATCACAGGAAAGAGCTGTACAAAAATTGCTGCTGTTGTGTTACTGACTCAGATGAAAGAGGATTCTGTGATTCCTGAATGGATGCTCTGCTGTACTCCAGCTTAGCAATGCTCTATTTCCTATCAAAGAGAAAAGTAGAGACTGTGTTTGAAGAATGCACCATGTATTTTAAAAGATCCAAATACTACAAGTGAATTTATTTAGGATACTCACAAGGTTCCATTCTCTTTCTCCAGAAAATACATCAATATATTCTTTCCAGCTCACAGATATAAAGAACTATTACCTCAAGTCTTTAATGGAGATAATTTGTGTATGGCTCAGCATACAGGGTAGCACCATTCCCTTATCTATTTCTTAAGGTCTGTAAAAAATGGCTTTTAAATGTAATAGGCAATTTTATAGAATTCTGAAGAACTACAGAAAAGTGGGAGTGTCATTAAAAGAATGTTCATTGTAATATAATTCAAAACCACAATTCCCTATGTCTAATCTGACAGCTGTGAATTTTTGTGAAGGGTGTGTGCTGCTCATATGTGTGACGCTTGAGACAAAGGGAGACAAAGAATGACCACTGCAAGAAACTTTCTCTTGCGTATCATCTGCCCTATGAACCACTGCCTGACAGCAACAATTTCTATGCTTGCCAGAAACAATATTTTTCCCTGCCCACTTAGTATTGTCACAAAGAAAAGAGATATTGTCCTGCTCGAGGAAAGTGTATCTTGGATCTGTAAGTCATCTGTAATAATGACTAGATCCTAGTCAAATGTAGACTCCATTTTTCTTTTGTATTACTTTTTGTTTGGCAATATGTCCATATTCCTGAATTTCATTTCCCAGAAGCATAAACCCTCTTAATTCTTCTATGAAGTCCAGTGATTCATTTCCAGGTAAATGGAAACCAAGCTTTTAGACTGTGAGGCATATGGAGCAGCTTTTGAAATGTGGGTAATTATAGGTTTATTTCAGAGAGAACAAATAATTTGCATGAGGAATCAAATCTATTTCTCTCTAGGCAAATATTACTGGGCTTTGGATCAGAACATTATAAGCTTCTCTGTTTTGCTGTCATCCCTGCTCGATCCTCTAAAATTTATGTCCCCGTTGACACTAGTCAGGGCAAGATGCTGTTCTGGTATTTTGTGGGATTAGCTACCTTTCCGTCGTATCCTGTGACAGAGGTGCTCCTCCTTCAACCATGCTGCATCTCATGATGAGTCAGGCTGCTTCCCTTTATGCCATCTCCAAATCAAGTCCATCCTGAGGGAGGATTGTGAGGCTGGAGCTAGAGGCACACAATCCCATTCTGCCATACAACAATGTATCTCCTGTTCGTTGAGCCCAGATGGTTGACATCTGGGAAAACTGGCAGTAAGGAGCTGGAAGAAGCAAAAAGTACTGTCTGGGGAAAGTAGGAAATCACAGACAGTTAAATCTTTTGATCCCATCCTTCCCTATCTATTGCAGAGCGCTCCAAACCCAATCTTGATGAGTTCTCCAGGAGCAGAGCTTCTCTGAACCATTCATTCCTTTTCCACATACCTATCCAGTCCCCCGGGCTTCCCTGACCTAGTGTAAGGACATATGAGAGTTTGTACTGAGTCAAATCAAATGTTCGTCCAATTTGTACTCTGTCTTTCACAGGTAGATCTGCATTTCTTAATAACTTAATGAATGAATTATTCTTGTGTGTTTAGTAACTCTGGAAGGGTTTTTCTTATACAAATTTAACTAAGTGCCTCTTTGAACTCATGTAAATCTCTTATTTTCTGGTCCTCATTTTGTTAAACTCTGCAGTTTAAGCAGGTGATGTGTGACGTATCTGACCTTGCTTTAAACCTGTCACCAGCCACTATGACATTCACTGAGCTCTAATGTCTCCTACTTTATGTCAAAAGGAGCAATGAACTGTTTCTTGGTACTTATTTTCTCACATTCCTTATTCTTCATTGACTTCTATGTTATCTTCTCTTAATCTTTTTGTCTCTTTGAAGAATTTAGGCCTATTTTGTCATTCTTTATATGGCAACCACTTGAACTGTATACAGTATTCAAAATATGAAAGCTTATGATTTTATACAGTGGCATAGAACACTGTCCTGTTCTCTCTTCCCTATATAATAATGCTGACAACTACCTGCCTGTTGTTAACTTCTAAGTACTGAACTGTTGACAATATGGAACTCTTAGAAATCAAAGGTCACAATCCTTAGTGCTTATGGCTAAATCAGAATATAGCACTATATTACAAAAAAATGTGGCTTTATGCTTTCTTCAGACCCTGCTTTTTGTAG
Organism: Petroica traversi; assembly: GCA_025920805.1. Taxonomy (NCBI): domain Eukaryota; kingdom Metazoa; phylum Chordata; class Aves; order Passeriformes; family Petroicidae; genus Petroica; species Petroica traversi. Next base: position 26,857,643 of record JAHLSL010000009.1, read on the forward strand.
ATTGGACAGAAGAGACAGACAATTCGTTAATACTCCTTTTACTAAGCAAATTCATAAGGAAAAATAATCAACTGCTGACACTTCCCTTGCATTAGACACTTGCATTTTGGTAACACTTCCATGAATGTTAATATATCCTGTGCCAATCTGCAGGGAAGACCCAGCCAGAGGATGTTTGTACAGCAAGTAGGTTGCTATATATGGTATATATGGTGTGGCCATGCTGGGTTTGAAGGGAAAAGAGTCCTGATCCTCTAGTCCAAATCACTTCTGTCTTAGATCAATAGGCTGTATCTGACAATATCAGATATGGACTGTAATATTTTTCTGCAAGATAGGCAGCTTTAGAAAAGTTTTGCAACTTACTCATTATGGTAGGTTTTTTTTTCATGAGTCTACCAAGATACTGTGAGCCAGCACAGGACACATTCTGCATAAGCTAAGGTTCATGGTAGGAGTGATGACGGTCCTGGTAGTGTCAATGATGCTTTCTGTAGCTGCACAGTTAGGATTGTTTTTTCCTACACACATCACTTTATTTATCAGCATTGAGAACCACCTTCCATTTTACCATCAGCTACTCACTGTTGCAAAACCCATTTTTAATTTTTCATGTTCAGCTTGAATACCTTAGGCTGACTGGCAAATGTTTTATTCTATTAGCTGGACGTTTACAAGCACGTTGAACAGTTGCGAAACCAACATGTGCTTCCTCTTTAGCAGTAGAAATGTACATCAGGATTTCTCCTTTAATTACCGGATACATTTTCCACACTCTTTACCTCATCACCATATTTTTCTCACTAGAGACATCTTCAGGTAGACTGTTATTAGCTGGGGACAAAAGTGAAAAGTGTGCAATAGCATTGCACTTACTTGCAATTAGCCATGGAGAGCTCCAAAGGGAAGTGCTCCAAAGGGAAGTGCTGTGCAGTGAATGATACACCTCCCTGTATTAATCTCTTAATTTATGCAAAGTAGTGTTTGCTTTGGATTAGTCTTTCTCCTTCAATTTCTCAGCTGTGATTTTTATCAAGTGTTTCTTAACAGCTGTGTAGGTTTAGCATTTATTTGATTAATTTTGAAAATTTGAAACTCAGCTTTTAAACCATAATGACTGGTAAGGAAAGAATGGACTACCCATTGGGAAGAAGCCGAATTTCTTGGTCAGAGCCAGGAACTTTGCAGGGGTACCTGCAAAGGCAGCACTGCAGCTCTGTGGCAGTGACTCGGGTGCAAGTGGGGAATGCAACATTGTGGCTGAGTGTGCTGGAAATAGACTTCAAAACCTGATGTTTGAGCCAGACTGTAGATTGAGAGAAACAAATGTGTGCTAGGAAAGCACCTATGAAGCATTTATTTGGAAAAGAGTATATATAAAAGGTAGATGAAATGCTCTGCCCTCCTGTTCTAACACGCATTCCATAAAACAAAGACATGCACATAGAATGTTGGTAACTGATGAGACGGGGGGGCAGGCCCAGGTGTGGCTCTGTTTTGGCTGCTGCTCATTCCAGAGGAGAGCTGCTCATCCTGAGGTGGAAGGATTGCTCTGGGGCTGACCTCCCTGCTGCTTCACAGGAACAGAAATGTGTGTTCATGAAAGAAAATGAAAGTCAAGTCAGATTAATCAGTTATATTCTATTGTTTCATGGTATTTGCTCCTGAGAATGATTTTCCTCATGAAAAGCAGCGGTGGCTTTGCCACGATGGCTGTGGGGCTTTTCATAGATTTGGCTTTTCTGATTTCCCTAGTATTACTCCATGTATAACTTTCAGAGGAAAAATGGGCAGATGGCTGTGAACTGCCACAGAAGTTTTTGCAAAGCTTGAAATCCATGGTTCCCTATTTTTTTTTCTGACAAGCCAGATAAGCAACTTTTCCACATCCCTTTTGTTTCTCACATCTCTTCAGACACCCGCTTCCCACCCACCTCTATCTATCCTCAGCAGTTTCCTTTTCATGATGCTTTTGTTTCAGCTTCAGGGCTCCAACAACATTCTTTCAAACCGAACAGTTAGCCGCAGTCAAAACAGCAAGCGCTGCCGTTTTTTTACCTCGCAGATCTCTTACCCTTGATTTCTGACTAACTGTATTTATTAATATAACAACATCAGACCTGGCTGGAGGTCTTCTACTTTGCAAAGGCAAGAATGGGAAGCAAGTACAAGTTTGCAAATTTTTTTCCTATAAAAATCTCAATTCCACTTAGGTGCAAAGGGAAAAAAAGAAGAAGGTTGAAAGGATATATATGAGAGGAATGCACATGAGAGGAATGTGCAGTGTATGACTAATGCAGTACCTTTTGAAACAATATATAAAGGATATATTTGCTGTCAAATTATCCCTTCTTATGAGGTTATGACTGAGATATGAATTGCAGAGCCAAGTCATCAGGGACCACACAAGCACACAATAAGACATAGTTTCTAAGGAGAGGAAATTGCTTGATTGTGAAGCCTGGCTTCTTATATTACAGAGTTATTACTTATTAGTTTGTATTAATATATCTCCCATTATTGCATCAAGAATTTTCTCCATCTGTTCATAGCATCCTCGGATCCAGCCATGCAGATCCAAGTTTGGCCTCCAGCCTTGCAATCTCACTAGCCCTTTTTTTTCTCTTAGTTTTCATTTAGTAAAAAAACCAAAAACAAAAACAAAAAAGCCCATAGAGATAATACTGTTTTACTGCATTGTGATGATACATTCTATTTTCTACTCTGTTTTCCCAGAGACAGTAAAGTATTTATTTTGTCCTACGTATTCCTTGTGTTGTAAAACTGGCTTCAGATGTAGGTTTGTGTTTTCTCCTTATCTTAGCCATTTTACTTTAGTAATTTGTTATCTGCTTTACTTCAGTAATTTGCATCCTCCAACTGTTTATGTGGGAAGACATAATCTGTCATTGGGTTGGAAAAGGTACATAGTATCAGTATTAGTCTTTCAAGTGAATTTTAATTTATTGACTTGCCAGAATTGCTTCACTTTTAGGTAAGAACCTAAAAGTTGAAATCAATCATCTTTTCTCTTTCATTATCTTTTTCCTCATTTATTTTTTTAAGGACCTCCCTGAAAATTGTTCCAGTTCTTAAAATGTTTGTCTTCAGGCTGAATTCATGGACTGATTTTTAACTGCACCTTCACCGTCAATTGCAACCATTTCAATGTAAATTTTCATTCCAGGATTTTATTTTTACCTTTAGCTGATTGCAGAAGAGGAAGCTTTAAAGTGAATCCCAGATACTCTTTTATGTAGATAATATGAACAAGAGAATTATGCCAGAGAATTCAGAGGGAAAATTCATGGAATGAGTGCCTGTGCCATGGTGGCTGTGCCATTGTGGGGAGCAGCTGATTGCAGTATCCAGGTAATTATGTTATTTTTTTGGCTCTGATGGCTTCACACAATGTTGGGGAGTTAAGCCTTGGTACAGAAACAGCAATAACCAAGGTTATCAGCTGACATACAACTCATTATAAAACCGGTTGTCCTTTCCAGTTACAACACAGCTTCTTTTCATTTCCAGGGGATGGTAACTCAGGGAAAGTAAACCAGGTAATTCTAAAAGCACAACCAGTTCCCAGTTTCCTATAAAGCAAATATAATGTAGACAATAATCTGTGTAAATTTGTTCAAACTTGGGAATTTCCACTTGACTTCTTGGTGCAATAATAACTGGTGCAACAAAAACAAATGATGAATCCTGTGAAGAGTATCAGAGGGAGCAACAGTTTCCAGTAAGGTTGTCATGATAAGACCAAGCCAGCCAGTGCTGGGAACCACTGACAGAACTACAGAGTAACAAAGAGTGACAAAGGGAGAAACTACCACAATGCAGCAAATGCCATTCCTGTCAATTGTCTTTCATGTGGCTGTGTGAGGAAGTGTGACTTCCTCTTCTTTGCTGGTTATGGGTTATTTCATATGGGAAAACCCCTTGAAATCTGCATAGATAACACCAAACAAATTCTGGCCTTTGCAGGCTGGGATCTTTCTGGGCTCCCCAATGGACTGCAGTGCTCAGGATATGCTCATCTTAAAGATCTTTACTGGCTTACTGTAGAACTGAACAAAAGTCACTTGTCCTACGGAGGGCAAAGGTTAGTCTGGAAGGTCTGAGTCACTGTTTTCTTGCCATGCTAACCAATCACATTCTTAGACAGTTACCAGTTGCTCAAATTGCAAGATTAATGACATTAAATTAAAAAAAAAACCACCCAAACACTGAAGATCTTATTTTTCTTAATGCTATCCCATGAAAGGAGCAAGACAAGTAAATTTCAGCTGAGGGAAAGCAATATGATATACCATCTCCCTGGATATTTGGAACATCTGTAAGGAGAAGAGAAGGCTTTAAGTTTAGCATCATCCAACAGCCTCTACCCTGCTGTTGGAAACTACCCCTTCCAGCTGGGTGCTTTCTGCAGAAGGCAGGTGGAAGGCTTTGCACTGCTTCAGCTGATGGTTACCCACTCACATTTTACACTGCTGGGATTTTGAAATGGATATTTGCCAGAGGATCACACATGGAGCTCCTGCTCTTAAGCTGCAGCAGTCAGGAGATGCTGTAATAGTTCCATTTTCCACAGAGCTCCAGCTGTTTCAGGGATCTGGGCATCTGAGGACACACATGGTGAGCACACTCCAAACTGTGTGGTTTAAAATCGCTCTGGGTGTTGCGGGAATGAACCACATTTCACTTTAAATGAGGTATATTCCATATGCAAGTTGAGAGAGCAATTGATTACAGGCAGAGCTGCTCCATTTGCTGTAGATGTTTGCCCTTTTGCAGGCCAGCTCCTGCTGGATTCTTGGATGATGACACACCAATCTGAATTATGGAAATACTTTGCAGGAATCTACTCCTGATATGCAGTAAGCCACAGGAATGTAAGCAAGTCAAGGGTGATAAGAAATGTCTACTTCCTCTTTTGGGTGAACTTCTCAGCTTTCATGTGTAGGCCGAATTAGTTATGCAGTCCTAGGAATTAAGATGTTGTTCCCTGGCTAATGCACTGTGTAATGACTTTTTGGAAAAGTGATTACCTCTGAATGCATCATTCTGATTGGATTGATCTGAAATATGAGGGAAAAAATTATGCTAAATCTCAAAGGACAGCAAGTTTTTTCCAGTAAGTTTTTATCTTTTTGATAATGATAGTGTTGATCACATTTACAACATACAATTCAAATCAGGTATAGAATGGGAAAATTGGATTTTTTCCCTCAGTAAAAACTCATTTGGGGTGTATTTTTGATCAGTTGTTCTGGTAAGGAGTCCTCTGAGACAAAAAGATTGCTAGTAGGTATTTTCATAAAGGACTGTGTCCCTTAATGTAATTTCTTAAACAGAGTTAAGTACAAAAGAGTAAGCATATTATGAGCTTCTTTTTTTTCAAGCAGGAGCAAACACAGCTAAGCAGCAGAAGAAACTTTACAATTTCTGTGCAGATGCAGGCAGTTAAAAGTCCTCAGGGGAGTTTCAAATAAGAATAGAGGATAAGGTGGATTTGTAAAAGTTACCAGGATTTTTAAGACCTAAGTACAACCTGCTGGTTTTGTGGTATAGACAGAAGTGACAGTGAAGCACGTGGGATTTTACTGCAGGAACAGGCTTGGGGATTGTAGTGTAGGTATCACCAGCCTGTCACCCTGTGAATATTCTCTTCTGGCAACACCAGCCACGTGCTGTCCAAAAGTTTTTAAGGGGTATCCTCAGGCAGCTCCTCGCTTTTTTGGCATACTGAATGTGTGCTGTGTTCCTTTCTCTCTGCAGCTCATTCCAGTAAGGAGCTGCCTCCTGCAGCTGGCATCATCCCAGCAAATGGCAGCTATTTATAGAAATTCTTCCTTCTCCCTCAGAGCCTAATATCTCCACTTGCTTTTTTTTCTTCCCTTCCTTTCCACGGACATGGTTTAGTGGTAATATGGCAGTGCTGGGTTACAGTGGGATGTGGTGATCTTACAAGTTTTTTCCAATCCTAACGATTCAATGATTCCATGAAAGATGGTAATTTTTTGCCATCTAGCAATATCAAACAACTGCCCTCCCCCCCCTTTTTTTCTTTTAAATGTGGACTCAGGGGTGATAAAACTGAGTTATAGGAGACACAGTGGTATTGCTGTAATGTTTGTTTGTACGTGGATTATGGGGATAGAGAGGAGAAGGCAAGCTATTTGTTAGCATGCTTGCTACCCATATAATATAATGAACAAGTATTGCAACTTGTTTTTAGCCATATGCCTCTCATATTTGTTTTCCTGTAACTCATGGTTGTTTCCATGCCAGCAGAGCTACATCCTAATCAGTTGCTTTCCTTTCTTATTAGCTTTAAAAAATGCTTAGATGCAATTCCTTTTCAGTAGTGTAGATGATTTGACTAACAAGCTCGTTTGGATTACTCCTCATTTTGTCTTAATCACAGTATTTTTCAATTTCCGTTCTTCCTAGAAACCAAAGCATTCTGTGTTACCTAGCATGAACTTTCCCAAGCTGGTTTTTGGTTATATCATCAGGTCATCACATGCCTTAAAGCTTCTTTTGGTTTATTTCTGGTGCTTGCTCTCTTCACCAACCTACTGAAAAAAACCCCTTGACCTACAGACTGTAGTGCCTGTGGCCAAGGCATGGCCAGGGGATCTCCTGGTGTGGCTTTGGTGCACAGCAACTCGTGGCCCTGCAGCCCTGTGGCTCTGTAGCTGGAAATCACACAGCTTTGCAGATTAGCACCACAGATCTGTCAGCAGGTAATGGATTTGCAATGAGGGACCACACATGGGACTGGGCATTGAGACAGGTGGGAGGCAGTGCCTGTGGTGCTGAGAAGACGTTGGACTAGAACATGGGAATTTTGGCTGCTGGTGCAGCCGCCAGGTCTGGGGAAACAGAGACTTGTTTCTGGATGTGAATATCTGCCCTACCTCCCAGCCCAGGGAAGTGGGCTAGGTGCTGTTGTACACGAAAAAAAGAATCTTTCATAGAATCCTAAAATGGTTTGAGTTGGAAGAGACCCTAAAGGTTATCTAGTTCTGACCCTGCTGCCATGGACAGGAGACATTTCACTAGACCAGGTTGCTTAGAGCTCCTTTCAATCTGGCCTTGAATACTTTCAGGGATGGGGCATCCGCAACTTCTCTGTGCAACCTGTTCCAGTGCCTCACCACCAGTAAAGAATTTCTTCCCAGCATCTGATTTCACACCAGTCTCTTTCAGTTTGAGGCCATTCCCCCTTGTCCTGTCACTACATGCTCTTATAAAAAGTCCCTCTCCAGCATTTTTGTAGGCTTCCTTCAGTTACTGGAAGGACAAAATTAGGTCACCCTGAAGCCTTCTCCTTTCCTTCTCTTTTTTCTGAACAACCCCAGTTCTGCCAAGCTTTTCTCACAGGAGAGATGCCTCTAGCCATCTAAGCACTGTGGTGGCCGCCCCTGGACTCCCTCCAACAGATCAATGTCTCTCCAGAGCTGAATGCAGCACTGCACATGGGATCTCACCAGAGTGGCGCAGAGGGGTAGAATCCCCTCCCTCACTTGCTGGCCATGCTGCTTGTGATGTAGCCCAGGATACTGCTGGCTTTCTGGACAGAGTTGGCTTAATTGACATAAGATGCTATCACACATATCTGAAATGATTTCACATTTATTACATTGTTTATTGCTCTGAACCATAGTTCTCTGTGAGAATCAGTCTTTAATCAAAATTGTAAAAAACCCCACTATGATTCTTCAGGGTGTCTTCCAGTATAAAAAACCTGTATATATAAGATTTTGTACCAAATCTTAGTATTAGTATTGTAAAAATTAGTATTTTTACAAAGACAATGAAAATGATGTGCTTGCACAAAGCTGAAAGTTGGCTGTGAAAAATCACTCCTTCTCACTGATTTATTGCTCCATTGAAATTACAGGCATAAAACCAGCCTTTGGATTTTTATAAAACCTATTAAAAAATCTAGCAATATAAAAATGTGTTATAATTTGTGGCATCCCTTAAGTTTCCAAAAAGGAATGAATCAGGGCAAACTAATTCAAATTCAAACATACTGTCTACAGTGCTGCCAAAGGATAAAATCATGCTTGAGTGCCACAGCCTTATTTTATAGCTCAGGCCTGAGGATAAATTTTATGGTTCAGATAAGGTTTTTTAAAAATAGAAATTTATGACTTTTATTAAAGAGGACTCTTCACTGGGCACCACTGTAATAAAATTGTATCTCAGCAAAACAGATGATAAGTGACACTTGGACTTTTACCATTCAACAGAGTTCTCCTTCAAAGCCAGGCCACAAACCATACACAAAAATGCTCCAGTTTGGATTGGCAAATATTTATATTATTCTTTCTGTGGAAACTGTACATTCCCTTTTAGGCCAGCTGTTCTAAAATTAAAAGTGAAATTCTGACACTGGAAGGTTTTGGTTTTAGAGAATTTATGAGCTAAGCATGGTTTGACTAGATTCCAGTTCTCCAATCCACGAGGAGTTCCCAAAGCCAATGATGGACCATTGTTAAACGTTTTATGCCAACCTGAAGGTACTGCTGCTGCTAAATGCACAAAAGCAAGGGAGACAGATTTTGATCATTCAGTCTGTTTAGCTGTAGCTTCACTGCATGGCTCTGGTTTGTCTCTCTCCCATCTGTTTTAGCAAGGACACAGTCCAGGTGTAGCTCTGGGGACAGTTCACTCCAGACTCTTTCCCCCAAAATATATGGAACTATCCTATCTCTCTTCCCCTCAACAGTCATTCCATAATAGGTCAGCACTTTGCCCTCCAGTCACTGCTGCAGTGTATCCCTGGGCATGCAATACACGCACATCTCTTGCTATCAGAACACCCTGATGGACTGCAAAATGTCCCTCACCTTATTTAGAACACTTCCAGCTGAAAGCAGCAGATCATGCAGTAGCAGAACCTTAGAGCCACCAAGGTATGACTGAGGCACAGAATATCTGCTCTGTAGGGAGCTCACCTTTACTGGTGTGGCCATAAGTCAGTCTACACTACTTAGAGGCTTTTCCTCAGACATAGTGAAGTAAAAGCAAACTGCAAGCAGGCTAAACAGAGCCAAGGTATTGGCAGGAGAAGTACCATCTATCAGTTGTACTTTTTGGTGTTTACAACCCCCTACCTGGCCCACTTTTGCCACATAACCTTTTTACCAGCACTGCTTCAGAAAGTGGCCAGGAGTGGCTTGAGGGATAAGACCAGGTCAGAGACTGGCTGCAATACAAGATAGAGTGAAGACCATGCTGTGGAAAGGATCCAGCTGTGCTGCTGTAAGCAAGCCAGGCTATCCAGTTCATTTGCATGGTCAGAAAACATACCCCAGTGATCCAGCTGTGGCCGGTATTTCATTGGAATCAACATCATGTTTTGCCACAGCAAATGTGAAAGGGAAATACAACAAAGCTGTTTAAATATGGTAAGTTCTCCTTTGCTGTAATGTCCTTTTGTAACCTGGTGACCTAGTTGGCTGAATTCAGTATAATTTTAGTGCTGTTAAACAGAGCGCAGTTTCAATCCCAAGCAAAGTTCCAACATTTCAATATTGTTTTTATTACACATGAAGAAAAAACAAGCATATAGTTCTCCAGAAAACAAGATGTTCCCACAAAAGTTTAATTAAAAATCTCAACGTTTTCCTGCTGTTTTTAAAATCTAAATGAAATGTTATCATGGACCACAATCCAAAAAATTCACTTTGGTTTTCTGAAGTGAGCCCAAATGATTCATTTTCAGGTCTTCACCTCCCGTCATACACCCAGCATAATAAAGTAGTGTGACTATGCAGAGTGATCAAAAGAAAACCTGAATTCACAATGAAAAACATAAGGATTAAGAAGCCTCTAATTCAGTAGCTGGGGCAACAATTTTGCAGATGATGGGTTCCATCTGATCAGGTGCAGACATCTACTGCTGAGCTGCTTGTCTGCTCTCTTATTAGAGTCACTGGAAGGAAACAGGCACTGTTTGGAAAGTGAACAAGGTTCAGTTTCTGAATGTAACTTAACCACACAGACTGAGCTAATGATCTAATTCTAGGTAATTTTAATGAGTAGAAACAGGCCTTTTGGCGTGAAATCCTTTGCCAAGATTAAGTTCAGATTGAGACAGAAAATGACCCATGGGCAGGCACAAAATATATTTAACTTGCATTTTTTTATTTTTTCATACTTGGGTAAATTTCTGTCCAGTATTTTAGTGCCTATACTGCCCAAGACACAGACATTCATTGCAAACTCCTCCAGCACTGGAGTGTGAAGCAGCCCAGAAAGCCCGTGAATGATCTCTGTAGCTTCTCTCATGTTAATCAGTGTCAGTAATGATAGACAGTGACAATGAAGTGAAAAGCAGAAAAAGGTTTTCTGAGTGCCAGGAGGTAATGAAGCTTTTGAACTCATGCATATGGCATCAGATCACTCTGTGCCGCAGTTATTAGAACAGTCTGGTGGATAACTTAATCAGGCACATCTTTAAACTCCACAAATGAACAGTCATAGATTCTGGACAACAAGGATTTTCTTTGTACTTGCTGTAGGTTTGACTTGTTTGCAGGACTCACCAAGAAGAAATGTAATTGCTTTCACTTTTGAAGACTTCAGAGTAAGAAATGCCTTGCCAGCGTCTTCTGGACAATGGAGGAATTGCTGTAAGCTTGCTCTCAGCTCCTGATTGCTACAGCTTTTTAGGAAAGCAGAGGGTAAGCCCAGCAGTTTACCCAACCCAAACTTTCAGTACCCTATTCTGTCATCCCAGAATGGAGGCAGGAGGAACAGCATCCTACCACCCATCAGCCTAAAACTAGACGGTTGCTGTGGTAAATGAAAATCCCTTCTCTACCAGTCTTTGCTACCTTAATTGTCATCAGCAAAACACTGAAAGGCAGAACTACTTCTCTGACTACTGTCTGGAGACATAAGAACCACTGAAGCAGCCTGTTCCTAAATTTCATCATGCTATGAGAGCAGATCCAGACTAACTGGGCAAGATATTTCTTAAAAATCCATTCTGTTGAAAGTGAATGAGAATCTTGGATAACCTTAAAAAAAAAATAATTCCCAGAGCTATTCTTCCCATAATTCCCATATAGAAATAGTGGCATCAAATTTATGTATTCCATGTTTTGACTTTTGGACTCCATGTTCTGGCTTTCTTTTTTTGTGTTACTATTGGCCATGATGGAGGCAGAGGATATGCCAAGCTCCAATGGTAGTCTCCAATTATTTAGAAACTCTCCAAAAGGATCTTAGGTTGCATAAAGAACTCTTACAAGATGGTCAAGACGGACTTAGTTGTGAATCTAAGAGTATTTTTTCCATTTTAATGGACCATTTTTGGTTGATCTTGCCATATTTACATGTTTTTTTGTATGCCACAAAACAGAGCATCAGAGATGTCTCAGCAGTGTCAGTGAAAAAAAGACATTTGAAAAGGAAAACCTAAATCTCTATTTACTTTAATTTTACTACTTTACTAAAATACTTTAATTTACAGAAGCCTCTGAATTTAATGTAGGCAAAGCACTCCCATACTTACTGTTCTCCTTCACTTCTGCATATTATGAGTTTGGTGTTGCCCACAACAGAAAATCCCTCAAAGGCCTTCCCTTTTAGGATGTTTTCTTAAAGTAACTTCTGATACAGTGGCTGGGGTTTTCCAGACTGTGCTGCCTACTCTTATATGCCTTATTTTCCTCAGCAAGGGAACTGAGATGTTACAGGCACGGGGTGTCCTTTGTGCCCCCATCATGCAGCGTGAAACCCCACGGAGTGCATGACCTCTGTGAGTTGATACAGATAGTTAGTTAAATATTCACACAGCTGTCTGTTGAATATTCACAGCAGAGAGGCCAGTTGAGTGCCATGCACATGCCAAGAGCTCTTGCACAGTTCCACACACAGTTAAAATGACTTCTCACTTCTAAACCCACTTTCCTCTTCCAATCTCATTGCTGTCTTGCAGCCCAGTGTGATGGTAGCTCTGGTACTGTCACTCACATAACTTTTCTGCAAGGGACTGACTCACATAAAGGCATGGTTCAGACACCGGGCCAAGCTCAGGCCCTGGGGTCCCTCATAAATAGGCACAGGCATACACTGTTTGGCACTTCCATGAAGAATGGTCAGAAAGTTAAATTAAATTGAGCACAATAAACCAAAGTCTCTAGGCTTGAAGAAAAGATTTTTCCTCAGTCATAAGCAATGCACAGTACAAATGGGTGTAAAAAAAGGGAACATGGGAGGAGAGAAACAAAATATGTCACAAATTTCCCCAAAGGCAAATTACCACCCCAGAACATACCAGTGCCATAAATCCAGGCTCTTCCCCTGGATTTACGTGGAAGAGTGGAAGGAGAACAGTGACTCACTTCAGACAACCACAACAGCCATCACCTTGTTTGCTTCTTATGCTCTTGAAGTGTATTTTGCAGGTCACGTCTGAAAATGAAGATGTGGATTTTCTTGAACAAGTCTTTGAAATTCTTTTTCTCTAAGCCATTCTCATCTGTGATACAACACCTGAATGCAGGGCAAGCCACTTTATCAAACTGTTGGTATTTTAAATAACAAAGAGTTTGAAAGAAAATAATGCAATGGAAGAGCAAAAAGATACATTTGATGCATGAAACAACTTCTCAATTCAACTTTTTCCACAGCAAATGACAAAAGATAACCCCCTACCTAGGCGTGATTGACCAGTAATTTTTCCATGGTAAAGGCTTTCTTGTATCACTCTGTTGTCTGTCCAATGGACTGTTTTTGCTGGGCTCCCAGGAACTTAGGATTAACTTCTACTATTGCAGTCTTAGCTCAGGAATTTTAGTGGTACAGGAATTTTAGTGGTAGTGAAACTTTTAAAGTTTTTAGTTTACGTGGTGACTAGAAATTACCTTCATAACCAACCCAGAAAGGATGTAAACTTGTGAGTTCCTCCTTTGCATTTCAGTGTCAATTTCTTTCTGTACCTTCCTCCATAGGGGAGGTTTTGAAGTGTCCTATGCACCACAAGGTGTTCATATGATTTGGAAATCCCTGATCAGAGGCCAGACTGAGCTGCCTTCCCCACTTCTCCCAGCCTCACACGTATTCCAAGGCTGTGCTCAGAACAACTATTTTTGGCTGTTTCAGAAAGCTGTGTTGTTTATTCCAAGAACCCATCTGAAGAATTTACACATTGAAGCCCACGTTGCCAAGAATATGGAAATTATAACTGCAATACAAAGGACAGTTAATTAAACCAAGACATGATCCTAATGAAATAAATGTTTATTTGTTTCCACTCAAGGAAGTGGGAGATCTTTATGTGTGTCAAGGTATAACAAAAATCTTACTGCTCAAAATGGTTGCACAACTATTGTAATAGGATAATTACTAAGTGAAGACACATTCAGATGATGCCAATGAGATCGATCTTTTACAAGTGCAAGTGCAGAAACTGCACCAGTGAATGGGAAGACTTTCTCCATAAACAGCAGACATAGTCCTGTAGCAGTGAAATGGCAGGAATTGGCTTTAATGGAAGCATGGTACTAACTCTGTTTGAGGAAATTTGTTGAGATTGCACATGAGAATTCGTATCCCAAGCTGATAATAATTATATTCCGCCAATACAAGGCTCACTTCAGAATTGATCTCTTGGCAGACTTGCTATGGAATGAAAGCTGTGGTAAAGTTGTACAATGAGAAGCATCAAGCAGAGTGATGTGAATGGCTGTGAACCACTCAGGAGTGTGGTACTAGTGCTTGGTGCTGGACAGGAAGGTGGGACAGATTCAGAATTCTGGCCGGGACTTAGTTTATGACCTAGAATGGAACACTCAGTTCTTTCGCTTGTTACTGCGCGTATAAATGACACCAAATTGTTATTCACTTCTTGCTTGTACACCGAGGAATTAAAAAACCCCTTATGCAAATGATGATTAGCAGTTGTCGGACCCAGGGCGCTCCTGGAGATCACGCCTTGGGTGGAATGCCCTTTTCCTGAGTCAGCCGCTTCCCCAGACCCACCCCGCGCCTCCCAGCAAAGCCTCCCTGAGCCGAAACGCACAAATCCGAGCGGAGTTCCGCGCCCGAGATGACCCTCGACTCCTGCCACTCATTACGCCTTTTCGACTTGCTCAGCACCATCTGGGAACGGTCTGAAATGGCATGCCTGGGATTCCAGCTGTTCTTGCCTAGGAAAAGGAACAGCAGGTCCCGGTCCCGAGGAGGAAAAGACCGCGGCTCTGGCTCAGCTACACGGACGGAGCCGGCGGGGACGGACTCTGCGCCACGACCGCGCTGTGAGGGCGGCCCGGC
>JAHLSL010000009.1:26872346-26969741 GCA_025920805.1 Petroica traversi
ACAGCCGGCTCGCCTGCCCGGCCGGGCGCCCGGCTCAGGGCTTACACCTTCCTTAGCCCACAGCGCTGGCACAAAGGGATCTCCGGTCTCTCGGTGTCCTTCGGGGAGTGAGGTTTCCTATGGTTGTTAAATAAAGCTGAGCTGAGGAACAGTAGCAGAGTTCCCCGCGCGTTCTGAGCGTTCTGCGTTACAGGGGCGGCCCGTGGGGTCTGTCAGGGCAGGGCCTCACTCCTGAAAAAAACAGAAGTAGTAGCTGAGAAAGCCTGCAAAATTTCTGTCATCGAAGATGCTGGACATCATCTGCGAGAACCTGCTCTAGGTGACTGTGCTTTGAGCAGAGAGATTAGATCACATAGCCTCCAAAAGTCCATGCCTACCTCAGTCATGTGTCTTCTTTTAAAAATAAATGTAAAGAAGAAAAAGGCAGTAGGAGAGGAGAAGATTTCCCTTACTTTCTGGATGCTAAAGACTGAAACAGATAACAGTTTTTTTCTCCTCTTTTGCTGTTGAATCGAGTTAGGTGAAAACATGAATAAGGATGGGAAGGGCACTGGTAAACAGAATACTTCTATTATTACTCAGTCAGAAGGAGTAATTGCAAGCCTGAGTTTTTTTTTTGTTTTGTTTTGTTTTTTTTTTTTTCTTTCCTGGCCTGTAAATCCATTTGGAATGACCTTGTGTTTTGGCTGGCTGCCTTTTTCAGCAGGGAGATTAGCAATAAGTTTATTCGTCATCTCCAGGCAGGTATAAACCATCTTCAGCGTTGAAGTGGTATGTGTGGACTTGTTCACTGCAACCTTCTAAAAATTAACTATGTATTTTGAGTGACACAGAAATGAAAACTGAGTTTTAAACTGTAGGTCTGAACATCTTGCAATAAGGAGTGCAGTCATTTGCTTCTGCAGTCCAGTGTCCAGTTGGATGCTCCCTGAGGTTAACTGGAACAATCAGCCTCTCTTTGTTAAACTACGCTGTGTAAGATCCTTACTCAAGGAAAATCTCAGTGTCAGGCTTTGAGTAACTACTAATCCTCTTCATAGCAACAGGAAGCATGTGCTTCTTTTCTGGGTTGTGCACACTTGTTTTTCATAAAGTCAGTCTTCCAAAGATTTTGACTTCTTCTTGTACATGAAGATGAGATTCACTGTTTGGAGGATTTTTCTGTATTGTCATCTATAGAGAACTATAGAGGGAAACCTGGAAAGAGAAAAGCTGAGACTTAGCTTTTTCCTCGGGTGGAAAGAAGATGGAAATGGCTTTTGCCTGATTCTTCCTAAGTTGCTTCTAAGACTAAGACTTTAAGGGCTTGTTTAAGCATGAAGTTGATTACCCATGTCTGAAACAAAGTTGAAAACATTTGCAGGTGAAGAAGTTAAAATTAAAATTTTGAGAATTACAAAACTGATTAAGGATATTCTTAAACATATAGATTTAGGCTGATGTACTGTTCTGGAATGCATCTGTTGGACTCAGGTACTAAAAATGTTTAGACTGTCAGATACAGTACCTCTTGGATTTTTTCAAAAGTACTTGAAATTAGTAGGATTATTCCTCAGAATCAGAACATTCCAAGCACTGCTCTTCCCTCTTCTCTGATTGTGTAAGCACACTTGTAGAAACTTGGAAATATTCTGGTTAATTATTGCACAAGGCCAGTGGAAGTTAATATTCATAGCTTGGGTAGGAATAAAGTTTCTCTAAAATACATGTTGTTGAATATTTCATTCTGCTTTCCAAAGTATATTGTTCCTCTTGAAGACAATAGGATGGGGGTAAATCTGGCAGGTGATTGTCTCTTACTTTTATAGAAGATTAAAAAAAAAATAGAATTATCTCTTGCTTGCAGCATGTTAAGGACTTTTTGTGGTGTTAAACCCTAACACCTTTTGAAGGCTTGTGCAATGTACACTATACATATTTATAGTTAAAATACATCAGATCTGTATTTTAAATGTAGTTCTGGTCTTATATATCAGCAAACTGTAGATTTGCTTTGAACTGTGTCTTGGTTTGGATATGAGAATCAGGCTAGATCTGGAGTTGATGACTGTGTTTTATAGCTGGCTGCCTGTTTTGCATGGCAGGGATTTTAGTACTGTTCTGGTATTTCATAAACTCACTTAGTGGGAAGACCAGCATTTACACCTCTAACATGGAGCAGGAGTGCAGTAAAATGATAGCACAAAGGCCTTCCTGCTTGTCAACAAGTCCACTAGATGTCCCTCCAGCTCTTTGTGATGATAATGCATGGCTGATTTACTCAGGCTAAATGGATCTAAGATGAAGAGCGCTGTGTTTTATGTCCTATATGTTGTATATGTAGCTCTTTTTGGGTTCCTACAGCAGTTATGAATACAACATAAATCCAATCTCAGAAGGTGATGGTAGGTGACTTCCTTCTGTATGTGTGCACATGATTTTGATCTGTCAAAAACAATCTCTCTGGGGTGAAAAAATGAATGTATTTTTAGGTTATGCCTAAATTTTTACAGAAAAAAAGGACAATTTATCTCAGTCTCAACATTTCTGCTTGGCAGATGAGGACTAGTCTGGGAGGTAATGTAACACAGTAATTTAGTTAGGTGGCCCTATCAGTCATTCAGTCTTACTATGAAAGTGATCAGCTCAGAAACCTCAGAAAAGTTAAGATACTTTTTCATTACACCCTGAAATATGAAATTAATCTCCTCAGAAATGTTGTTAGCTGTGTTCCATATTTTCAGCTGCTATCTCTGAATTTTTTAATCTTTTCAAGCATACTGCTCTTCTGATGCTTGTGACATCTGAAAATGCAGTTCCAGAGTTTGGGTAAATATCATGTGAAATGATATTCTATTTTGATTGAATATCCTTACTTCTGTGGTTTGACACAGAGAAAATTAATCTAAGTATTGTTCTTTGTATTTTTTAGTCCCATAGTCTCTTATTCACCTACTTTCTAGGAAGAATAATCCTCATTTTTATGATTTCTACCAATACTTGTACTCCTCATCACATTTTTCTTGATTTTTATCCCTCAAATTCTCTGTGTTATGTTTTCCATGGTGAGGTGACTAGCATAGCATGAATTTCTTTAAATGACAAAACCACAGGAGATGTTGGCAAATTAATATACTAGAAATATTATACATGTCGGCAAAATAAATTAGTTAAGATACAGAAGAAATGGATCTTTGTGTAACTTCTTCTGCAGCACTCATACACTGATTCCACAGACTGATAATTATTTTTAATAGAGATAAAATTGTGTTGAAGATAAGGGCTATTGCTTTATAATTAGAAGGTGCTTCTGTTATTAAATTTAATGTTACCATTGCATCATCTGCTGCTCTCTTTGCATCTTTCCTCTCAAACACATGTCCTGCACAATAGCATAGCAGTTGTAGCTAGATAGATAATAGAGAGTAAGTGGTCTATGAAACCTCTGCTAGGTGTTAGGGATGTAAATAGTGTAGGACAGATGTTTCCATTTTAATCTTGTGTTGTAGGAGTATGCTATAATCTGGGACAAGAGGTCTTCGGTTATTTGGTGCAGTAACTAAAAGCAAAGAGACCTCAGACCAAAACCCTGGTGGTTCAGAGCTATACGAACAGTGATGTTTAGAATAAGAGCAATAGTTAATCAGATCCTCTTGGTTCCTTCTGATCCAGCTGTGATCAGCATAGCCCAGTTATGTAATTTGAAGTTACTGAGCTAAAGATGTGGGTGAGACATAGCAAATGCCTTCAACAGATCCAGAAATCACAGTGAGTTGGAGTTAGGATGGGAGGAAAGTATACAAGGAGGTCATGCAGATTTACGGTTGTAAATCAGACCTTTGGACTCTGAATCAGCTCTGACTGCTTCAAGCCCATATCAAGAAAATGGGCTAATTTATATCAGTTACAGAAGGTGGTAAAACTATTAAAAGAAAATATCAGGTTTTATTATTTGCTATAGAGGATTTTACCCAAATAATGTAAAACATTTTTCTCTGATCACGGCCACTTAGGAAGTTGAGAAAACCTCAAGTTAATTCACTTGAGGTGGGAAAAAATACTCCTAGTTATGTGTAAAAAACTCCAACCCCAAACCAACAACAACAACAAGATTATCTCTCTGCCTTTAGGATTCTCCGAGTAAGCAGAAGTGGTGAAGCTAGTATTATAAACCTAGATGAACCTATGTTCATTTGCAGACTGGGTTGCTATGGAGTTTCTTAAGGTGTATCAATAATAGGGGATCTGGTGATCTCCATATCCCCATGACACCTCCCTCTCGATCCTTCTAGACCCCTTTGATCCTTTACACCTCCTGATTTAATTATTGTTCCTGTGGAACTAAAACCACATTTTCCCCTTTCTCTTCTGCTTAGCATTTCTTTCAGCCTTCCTCTCCTCTTTTCTCCAGTGATAATGGGAAAGCAAACAAAGGAAGTAAGATTAGGGAGGTTGCTGGGAAATTCCTTTCCTCTCTCTGCTTCCCTTTCTGATAACACTTGCCTGTACTGCTTCTCTAACTCCTTCTGGTCCTGAAGTTGTCACCTTATTTCTATCTCTCATTCAGTCACCCAGCTCTGTTTTGCTGTCCAGTTCCTGGATAGGTTAGTTAGTCATATCTATCCTAGAAGTCGTCAGAAGGGCAGTGTGTACATTCTTTGCTGCCGAAGTTAATAGGTCATATCTTTACAAGTATCTCATTGGCAATTTTGCATCCACATGAAGATAGATTTCAGGATCAAGTAATTGCTATAGACATTGGCTTATGTTGTTCAAGTACTAAGTAGCATGACCTGCACCAAATTTTCCACTTTGGGCCAGGGATGCACTTGTAATACATTGAGAGTCTGCCAGCTCAGACATGTAAAGATAGATGCATAAACTTCTGACCTTGCCTTACTTTGTAAGAGAATCTGTGCTCAGTTGCCTGGACAGTTGGTCATCACTTATCATGTAAAAAAGAAGCATCGGATTCTCTGAGTAATATTCTTCAAAGTGGTTGCCACAGAGAAATAATCCACTTTTATTTATTTACAAAATGGCTTTTACTAAATCCCTCCCTGGTTGCAAGTCTTCCTTGCAAAGCATGACAGAGAACAAATCAACCAAGATAATAACATAGATATATGTTCCTGTTGTGTTTTGGATTGACTTAAAAGAATAATATATACTTTTCCTTACTTAGTAGTATTTTAAAGACTAAGTAATATTAATATGATAATGGATAATGAAGAGATAAACAGTAGTTCTTAAACACTGAAATCTCTTTTGTCGTTCAGACAATCACAGCAGATAATTCATGACCATAAAACCAAGAAAGAACAATATTATTCTTGTAGCCGGAAATATTTCCATGATGCAACTTGCAGTAAGACATTTCTGTATGTCTGTTTTCCTTATCTTTTAGAAAGTCTATTATTTGAGAAATCAGCTCCATAAACTAACTCATGGTAATTGCAATTCAAGTACTTTGGAAGACATAAGTTTACAATTACCAAAATCCCCCTCAAATATGTCTATTTGGAGTTATTTTACAGGCCAAAAGATAGTCAAATATAGGCTGTTAATGATTTCAGATTGAAGACTTGCAATCTAGTAAATATAAGTCTGATATAGGGCTGTCACAAAGAGCTTGTTACCACTGATGACACTATTTTAAATAACACAACTGTAAAAAGCTCATTTGTCAAGAATGAGATGTCTAAGTCCCATGTTGGAGAACGTGAAGAAACCAGATTGCACCTAGGTAGTGTTTTTTGGGATTGTCTGTACATAGAAATTTATTTTTTGCTTATGAAGTTCACATAGTGGTTCACATACTCATGATTGCATGGTGTAATTTGCTAGGGGTACAGCTTGGTAAGATAATTTATGTGCCCTCAGCTTTCAGCAAAAACAACAGGTTCATGTTTTAACAAAGGTAAATTCTCAACCCATAATGTATTTACCTTGTCACAAGGATGAGAGGGGTTGTTGAGGTTTTTTTTTTCTTCTTTGTTCTCCAATCCCTTTTTGTTTTTAATTATCAGGAGGAAAAATAATGTGACTGGAAGTAAGCCTAAACCTCTCCTCACTGCTCTTGGAGAAATTGTCAACTGGAGTTTTTACGATCCACTTCTTATATTTAGTAAACTATCAGAAAAAGGAATCTACAGTTTGACTTGTCACGGCTTGTGACAAGTAAGGGTTTGTAGCATAGTAGGTGACACCATTAATAAGTACTTTCTTTACGAAGAACTTTAGACAGTGTAATAAAATATGCCAGTTTCTTAAAAATAACCTCAAGAAAAGTTTCTCCACTCTTCTCTGGCCTGAATTATCTCTTTTCACAGTAGAAACTTTGCACATTAATGGATAGTTGCTGTGGGCAGTCCTGGGCACCAAGTGCATGTCTTGACTGTGTCCAACCACATTGGCCTAAGTTGTAGCTGGTCCCCGTCTCTCATCCTCCATAGGCAGAAGACCCAGGCAGGGAAGGAGGAGTGTGTAACATGTTCCTGTAGCTCTCCCAGGACAGAAGATTGGGACAGCAGGGTTAATGGTGATCCTGACACTCTCTTCTCAAAATCTAGGAAAAATATGTGCCAATAGGTTTACTTGTAATAAAATATACATTGACCTTTTCTCTTTTGCACCCTGCTCTACCAACTACATTTTAGACTAATAGGAGTTTAAATTGGAAGTGTAGGGCATCTCCTGAGAGGAACCAGTAGTTGTGCCCCTTATGAAGTGATGAAAATGTCAGTACCAATTATGTAGGAACAGATTACCTTTACCCTAATCTCATCAGATCAAAAGCCAGATCTTCCCAATTTTATGTATGAGTGTGGCGTTAGCAGAGCTCTATTACTCTGGTTATTAATGGGCGTAAAGGATGTTTATTGAAAGGTGTATAGTTCATTGAACACTCTCTGAACTGAGCTTCTCAGAAGTGGAGGACTTGTTTTCTGTGCTGAATGTCATGGGAAATGCTTTCCATTTTAGTCATCGTGTTTACTGTGTGCTGCTTCTGAAATCTGTCATCATGCTATTCTTCTTGCCTCATGTTTTCATCCTTTTCTCTCTGTACATTAGGTTATTTTGATCCAGGCTTTTATTTTCTTTCAGTTCAGTAATTAATAGGGCTGACTTCACTCCTTTTATGCCCATGCTGAATTTGCCTCATTTCTATTTTGCTTTTCAATTCATACGTCAGTGGAGATCTCTAGTTACAATAGCTTCAGGTTTCCTGGAAGCTCTGCGTCACAGGGCCAAATTTATACCTGGTGTATTTTCCATTGACACAAAATTACTTTAAGAATGAATCACCTTTATGTTTACGTTCATCTGGTTTTCTTTTTTTCCACAGACACTGTTCGTTTGTACCAACCATGTAACACTTGTAGTAATTTGAGTTATATGAAATCAAATTATGTTGTTCTGGGGACTTGGCAAAGACAACAACAATGAAATAAAATTATGAAAGTCACAGATTCAGGCTAGGCCAATTTCTCTGATATAGTGTAGAGAGTACTCACGGTAAGTACTAAATCTTATTGCAGTCTATTTTTCACTGTCTTGAAAAAAGAAATGTAAGATTGGAGGGTAGATTTTAGAGATAATCTTGCATTTTTGAGTACAAAAGCTCAAGATATCTCTGGCTACCACGCAGAATAAAAAGATGGCTAGCAGTCAACTAGATTTAAAGTGATGCACTCTTAAAAACTGTATAGAGCAACCATTTAATAATATGTTATGGGTTCTTAATATGGAGGTAAAAAATTTTCATTGTGTTTGTTGAAAATGCTAGAAAATGAAACATAAAAATAGGTAAAAATATGAACAAAGTTGCAGCTTATTTAAATCTAGTGATTCCCTACTCAAACACTTGCCATCAATCTTAAGAGACAAGCATAACAAAAATTAATTTATTTTGTTCTCAGTTCAGTGGCAGTCATTGCTCTGCTCCTACGTATCTGATCAAGAAATAGGCTGCCTCCCTGCATCTCTTGGGTGCAGTTCATGCAGTGAGTCTGTGGGCATGGTCCCTGCTCCACAGAGACAGCAGAAGGAGCTGTAGGAGGGCAGACAAGTTTCTGAACCTGTTTCACTGATTTCCCACTGAGCTGAGGCAGCAGTCCCTGGTCAGTTTTTGTATGCTCCTTTCCAGTTGGCCAATGTACCCACACATGGTGGGGAGTTCTGGGTGTGAGACCCTTCCCTGCCCAGCCCATCCCCAGAAAGTGAAGGCAAAGGAATTCTGGAAAGTAATCTGGATTTTATCTGGATCATCATGATGACAGACACTATTGTCTCCCACCACGCCGAGGCAGATTTTCAACCCACCATGAGAAGTTTTCACTTTGGTACCATGCAGGGAGCACTCTGCAAAGTAAAAACAAGTTGTAGAATGTAATTGTTTGATTGATGAAAGAGGAGATCTTCTCATGTTAATAAAATATATTCTGAAAGAAGGTCTTCCTTCTCACATCTGTTCCTCAGTGATGCACATTGCATAGCACCCAACTGTTTCTTGTGAAGTCTAGATTTGGGCTTAATAGGTGGGGCATGCTCTATTTACAGGAAGAGAAATTGTGGGATCTCTGGAGCTGCTTTATGCATTTGAAACTCATTCTGAGGCTATTTCTGCCTTGTAATGGGTTGGAAAATTACTGTTAGCTTTGTCATTGACTTGGAGCAGATTGGGGCAGGATAAATACTCATGTGGAGACTGTAGTGTGGCAGGAGGTCTAAGAAAAGTGACTGGTGAAATGGGTCCCAAACCATGAGGCACTAAGTAAGAAAGAGATGCAAAGAGAGCTGGAGGGGGAGTCAAGCTGAGAGTCTTTTTAAATGCATATCTTCAGTTTCTTTCACACGTATTTTCACAGAAGTAAAACTTGTGATTTCTAATTCTTGCATGCTCTGGTTTGGTTTTTTTTTTTTAAAGCTATAAATGAAACCAGAAAAAATAGATTGGGGTTTTATTTTAGTTGTCAAAACTCTCAGCAAATTTAGTTCTAAATTCACTAAAACATTGTGTCTTAAAGAAAAAGACAAGCTTTGACAACTGTATTTTTGCAAAATTGTGGTAAAAGTGAGAAGAGAGAAACATTATTCACTAAAGAGACAGACAGAAAAATTAATCTTTTCTTACTTCTTCCTACCCAGTCATTCTGGACTGTAATTTTGGAGGATGTGAGAAACCCAGATTCAATTCTCCTGCTATTCAAGGGGATTTGAACCCATATCTCATAACAGAGATCTGCTACCAATACTGCATGTGTTACTCAAGAGTGAATTTCTCTCAAGTAGTTTCTAATGTTGTTCAGCATTGCACAGAATACTAAACTCTCTGTGGAGAAAGGATAGGAACTTTGCTGTCTTGCCTATTTTCCTGATTTTACCCTGGTTGATATTTCATGTAAAGTGCACCTACTGCAATAGGAAGGATTAAGTGCAGGACTCAAATATACCTTAAAGTGATTTAGACTCTCTCTAGGAGGTGGGACAGGAGTTTAACTGATTCTAGGAAGTGGAGGGGTCCTGTATCCTTCCAAATAACTCCAGATACCCTGTATCTTTTAAATATTATAAAGCTGCACTGTTAGTATGTGTGATATAAGGAAAAGGTGCTGAATATTTATTCGCTTGAATCTGGATCCTCTTGCAAGTACAAGAACCCAAATACTTTCCTTGTTGTTTCCTTCAAGGTTGTCCACCTGTGAGACCCAGAGTGAAAGATGTAAAACCTCATTGTGAAAGATGTAAAACTTCATTGTGAAAGATGTAAGACTGCACTCATTAAAGCCTTTAGGGAACAGACACAAGGACCTGTCACAATCCTGTGGTATCAACCAAGCAGGAGTGAACAAGCTGTTTTAAAGTAATACTTTGCTCAGCCTTACAAGGTTCTGCAGGCATGTCAGATGCACCTCCACATCGGACTGATGAGAGATCGAGTAAAGTTGGCAGGAGTACTTACTGTTTTGAATGATAAGTAATTATAATGGAGAAAAGAAAATAAAAAAGGAAAAGAAAAACCTCATAACTACAAAGACTAATGGGGGCATTTGTACATGAATGTGACTTGCAGGTATTTATCTCCCATATGTTATCTTGAGCAAATTCAGACCAAGTACTGTCTTTGTTCACTGCTTTAATAGCTACAAGCCTTCCTTAAAGGAAAGAAAGATTTACTTTTATCATCTTATCAACTTCATGTGAATCAGAACCTTTCAGTCAAAAACAGCCTTGTGCTGAAGGTGCTTTACAAAGTAGGAGCTCTGTAAAGACTTATTGTGCACTGACATATAAGCAAATGGAATGGGCAGGTGTGCTTGACAATAACTTTTACACAGTGTTTTGTCTAAAAGTCTGGAAGAGCTGTCCAGCTGTGCTGCATAATCTCGTTACTTTTTTTTTTAATGTCAAAAAGTCAGTCTGACAGAACTAGGATGTGATGAAAAGAACCAGCTCTTACATGTTCAAGTGGACCTCTAGCTTATCAGGCTTTTGCTCATCAGTGGTAACTTGAATTGCATGCAGATGGTTTCCATGTGGTAATACTCCTGTCTTTGTGAGATTCCGACATGGGAATGCTGTTTTCAATATGAATTAATGTATAAAAAGCGGTTAATTGGTTGATTAAAAATTTATGTCTTGCAGAACTTCTTTAGCGTTTTCAACTATTATTGACACAACCATGTCAGTTCCCAAATGCAAGTGTTCCTCCAGATCAGCTCAGATAAATGTTATTTAGCTGTTGTTTAAATTTTTAAAACTAAATTTTAATTTAAAAATGCAGAAACCATGAAAGATAATGCTTGTTTTTAAACTACTGAAAAGGCAGGAGGGGACTGAAAGAAAATATTCTCATTCTTATTTTGAAGTGGCTTGCTGATTAGGGCAGTGCATTTAATTTCAGAGTAATATGTTTGTTCTCCTTGCAGGTTTTGGAACAACATACCCATGATAAATATTTTTTGCCTCTCTTTCAAATAGAGATCCAAGGCACAGCATGAACAAATGTGAATTTCTTGTTTGGAGAAGCATGATAAGCATTTCAACATTCAGCCCAAATATAATCAAATATATTCCTTGTTGGAAAGAGAGTCTGTAATTAACCTACTGAAGCTTTTTACTGAAGATGATCAGGGGTGTTTTCATTTGTTTTAGGAGCATATCATTGGAACTATGTGGCATTTTAAACTATGGATAAAACCTCATTGTTTGTGTTTTACTTTGAGAAAACAGATTTATTGCCAAATTTAGGAGTGTGCCTTCTCAGAGACACGTATTTGTATGGAATACAGATTCTTTTATGAAAAACTAGGGACCTACATTCTTTCGAATTTGCTCTCCAATGACAGCATCTAGCTATATATCCTGAGCAACATGAATCCTGGCTTGTTTGGTTCTCCAACTAGGTGTAAGTATGTCCGAGTTTTCTCAAAAGTTTTGAAACTTCTGTCAGTGCTACTGGGATGCTTAAATCTCCATAGACTTTCTTTAAATAAGGCACAGCTTTCACTGTGTCTGGATAGCAATAGTGACCTTGTAGCAGAGGGCTGCGTTCCCTGGCATTGGCTTTTTGTGATCAGTCTAACCAGACTAACTGTGACCCTGAGACTTTTTCTAAGTGACTTGGAGCCTCCAAGCATAGAGGGCATGATTATATAGTTTGGGGTTTTTTTCCAGACTTTTCTTTCCCTGAGAGATCTGTGTTACTGATCTAGGAAACATGTATCGCTTAGCATGTCTGCCACCAGCCATGACTTCAGAGCACCTTATTTTCCTTTTCAAGTGCTGCACTTCTCTGGGCTTAGTGCCTTTATTAGGACAGTTTCTCATGGCTTGTGGTTAGGTTACACTCCCACTGATGCTCAAAGGTGATTAATCTATTCCCTTCCAAATCACACAGCCAGCCAATAGATGATTGCTGATACTGCAACTTTACCCAGCACTTATTCCATGCAAAAGCAGCTCTGCTGGGGAGCAAAGGCCATATTATTTTAAAGAAGCTGAACAACAGATTTGCACTTTTAGGACCCTCTTTGATCTCTTCTGGATTTACAAATTATGAATTTCATTCCTTATGGAAAAACTGTTGGAAAAGAAGGATTGGGGTGTGCTACTCTGTTGTAGAACCAGACTTAGTTTTGAGAATGCTCTTTTGAGAAAGCAAAGCATCTGAGAAATGCCTTGGATGCAGTTTTCATACTTGGGGTATGTACAGTAAGACCATAGTTCACTCAACAAGATACGTCAAACAGTCAGGTGGATTTCTGAGCCACAGTTTGCAAACATGCCATCTTATTAGAAACAATTTGAGATGCTGAGCATCATGCTTCAGGTGAACATCTCTTCTTCTCCAATGCAGAAAGAAATTTTAACCCTGAGGCTATTGCAATGGCATGCTCCATTTTTTGGGGGTAACTGTCTTGTTCTTTTCTGTTTGCTCGTGGGAATGGTACAGATTCTGGGAAAGTTTTGATAGTCCACACAGTTCCATACAGCATGCATGTTGTGCTGGAGGAAGATCCCTCTAATTTTGGGAGAAGTGGCATTCTCTTTACTAGCTTTTTCTACTCTCTTATGTAGATATTGTGCTCGTTATTAATCTTCCATATACTTCTATAGTGCTGCAAGATACATACTGTCTGTATGTATCTTACCAGTAGTCAACTATTTCCCTGCCCTGAAGAATAAAGGGTGTCCCCATCTGTGCTTTATCAGAGTAAATGAGTGCTCATTCATGCCCTAAATAGTCCATTTGGATTAATGTGTAATGCATCTGTTCCTCAGAGAAATGTAATCCAAGTCACAATCCTGCTGAAAGTAAATGTTTCTCTTCAGTCTGGCATCTTTATCTATGCATTCATACTCTAATTACATGAACTATTATCTCTCAGGTAATAGTATATCATAAGGCCAGAGTGAGGGTTCCTGCATATTCAGTTATGATTTAACTCACAGGTTGTAACTTCTTGCAAAATATTAACTGGACTTAGGTTCCTGGGATCTGATGCTATTGTGGACCTGGGTTCAAGGTTGCTCTGATTCTACTGAAGATAGAAGGGGACATATACTTCATGTTGTGTTGCAGTGTCGGGGGAGTTTTTGTTACAGGCATTCCAATGATATTCAGAGCACATATCTAATTTCAAGCAAGCTCTGCTAGTCTAGTGCCATTAGACATATTGTTTGCACAGTTGGTAGAATTTTGAGGAGTGTTGAAAGTAACAAGTGGATTCACTTTTTGCTTTAATTGCCAGGAAAACACAACCATGCAGTCACTTTTTCCTATGACATTGCCATCCTCAGCCAGCTTTGTTGAAAGTATGTAACTTCAACATGCAAAGTATTGACTTCAGTCATTCTCTATGACATTTATAGCGAATAAGAGAACACTGTGTTTTATGGCAACAATTCAGTGTATACTGAATTGTAATCACTGAAGTCAAATGGAGTTTGCTATCTACATGAGGAGTAAGAGCACCTTCAACAAGGTAGAAGGTTTGGATGTGGGACTTGAAATATCCCAGGAGAAAGGGAAGATGAAACTGAGGAGGCCACAGGGAAGGAGCAACAGCGTTCAGTGAGCATTCGAAGAGTGTATGCCCCATCCTTGCAAGCAGAGGAGTCTGATTGTTGTTCCTCCTCTGACTACAAATACTTGGGAAAGCAGCTCTAGGCAGCTGTTTGGGAATGCTCCATCAAGCAAGGCAACTGAGCAAACATTTCATGAGGGAGTTTAACTTCTGAATCATCAATGAGTGATTGATTCAGAAAAATCAGTAACTCCTCTTACTGACAGTGAGAATAAACCTGATTTCTGTCTTCTTTTTCTTGTATTTGTATAAGTTTTTAATCCTTTTGCCAGAAGCCAAATTTTTTGCAATATGCTGAATGCATATCAGGGTTTTGTTTTTATTTCAGCATTTCTAAGGACTTGAGTAAATGGCCCAAGGACTAGTCTCATTGATACTGTATCCAGAAAAAAAGTCTCTTTGTGCAGCTGTGTTTCCTTAATCTGTTATACAGGAGATTGTGAAGAAATTTTTAACCAACTATATCTTTTGTTTGCATTTCGTTTTTGTCTAATTTTATAATTTCTTTGTCATAGGAATTGCATTAACCCTATGTGTTACATGTCTCAAGAGAAAGGATCATCTTCCAGTATGAGAAGAGCACTGTGGAGCCAGTGGAAATACTAATGTTTATGATGCTGTTCCTGCACTTGCAAGGCACAGTCTGTCTTTAAATGAGGTACAGTTTTCAAGGTCTTTAATCCAACTGACTGAGAATTTCACTGGCATAGTTATACAAAGGTATTAAGAACTGGTCATCTGCAAAGCATCCTTAATATATGCATGTTTTTAAACAAGTTCAAGCCTCTCTCTAAATGCCAAAAATTAAATTATTTTTGCAGTTCATTGGGAGACTCAGCTGATTTCCTAGCTTATTCTTATTTCTTATATCTCATCTTTTCTTTGGCCACTAAAAAATCTGAGAAATAATACTGCATTCTTTAGAAAAAGCTTTGATTAGGGGATAAAAATGCAAAACCAGCCTACAGGAGCTTCTTTATTTTCAGCATTCTTTGAAGCTGACTCATTTTTAGCTTTTTGTTTATCCTCAATGGATGACATCTACACAGAGCAATCACTCTAAGCAATATTATTCCACTAGCTTTGAATAATCTGACCTGCACAAGTTCCTTATACAAAACTTTATATAGAGTGATAATTTTTCTGTCCTGAAAACCTTTTATCAGTCAAGAAGCCCAAATGAGTGTGAACAACTTCTGTTCTAAAGTGTCAAAGGAATAGGTTTGAATAAGAAAATGCTTTTAAATGCACAGTCTGGCTTGAGCTGACCTGTGATACAGCTTGCTGTCCACAGCCTTTGTGTTCCATAACAATATTAGAATATGCTGGGGTTTCTGTGGCCTAACTTCCTATTGTAAATCACAGAATCATTTAGGTTGGAAAAGACCTCTAAGATCATCAAGTCTCAGTTAACCCAGCA
The DNA here is from genome assembly GCA_025920805.1 of Petroica traversi. Lineage (NCBI taxonomy): Eukaryota > Metazoa > Chordata > Aves > Passeriformes > Petroicidae > Petroica > Petroica traversi. The sequence continues at coordinate 26,887,338 of JAHLSL010000009.1, forward strand.
CTGCCAAGTCCACTACTAACCTGTGTCGCTAAGTTCCACATCTACATGTTTTAAACACCTCCAGAATTGGTGACTCACTCACTTCCCTGGAGAGCCTGTTCCATGAATTGACAACCCTTTTGGTAAAGACATTTTTCAAAATATCTCACACTGAAACCCCCAGTCATCTAAACTGCTATGAATGCCGGATATTTATATATAGAGAAAGATTCAGTGGCCTCTCTCTTATCACAGAGGATGTCTGCTTCATTGCACAGAATAATTAGTGTTACTGTGGATGCTCTTATGGATAAATCAGATGAAAGTTTAGTGTTGAAACCACAATCCTGCGAGTCACTAATAATAAATAATAGACACCTGCTTGAATGTTTGGGCGCTGCATACATTACAGTTCAGTTCTACAAACCTTCTATTATTTCCCTGCAAAAGGCTTATTACCGTCTCTTATGTATTTCTCTTTACCTGTATTTCTCAGTTATCAGTGCTGTGCTTATTTCAAACTGAGACTTCTGCCTATATATCAATTCTTAGTAAAAGGAAGATGTCATTTCTGAAAGGATTCTTTTGGCATAGTGGCTATTTAATATAATTACCATTTAATGGGGAAACAAGCATTAAAAGTAAGTCAAACTTTGATCACAGTTAAAAATCTTCTTTCATGAGCTTAGAAATTGAAAATAGTTATATGGATCTCTTTATAAGTTGCCTATGTTGTTTATAGGGATTTTATGTAAAGAACCTGGATCAACTGCTGCTCCAGCTGCTGTGTATCCAGCGTTGTCAAAACCAGAGCTGATTCCTAAAACAATTTCTGAAACAAGTAATAGGTGGAAAAACTGTTTTCCTTCATAAATGTGTAACTTCCCACCTGCAATAGCTGAGTATATTATTAAACAGCAGATCAGATTTAAGGATACAGTATCTGTGAAATTGAAAGTGATGGTATTGATTAATGAAGTCCACCTGATATATAAATAAACTTCTGTTTATTTATTTATTTATTTATAGTTTAAAAGATATTTTATTTTTATTGGTTATGCACCTTTCAAATCATCTTCAAGGAAAATTTAAAATCAAACACAAAGTATGCCACTTGCAAGTTTCGAAGACCTGTTGGTTTGCATAAATCCACCAAATATTATCTGAAAAAAAGTATTTAGAACTGTAATTATATATTAATTTAAGGAACAACCAAAGATCAAACTCATAATTGATTCAACTAAAATTGATGTTACACTTTTATACTGGATTTTGGGATTTTAATGGTCTGTTTGCCTGGCCTTTTTTTAGTTAAGTTGATGTGTCCATGAAGAAAGACACTTCTAGCCAATGAATATAGTTTTTTATGATAATAATGAATCAGTCGATTTTTGAAGGAAAGAATAGAGTCTGTGAAAGAGTAAAACCACTTCTTTATAGGTTAAATGACCTGAAGGTCAGAATGTCAAAGCTGAAATATTGGAAAGTGCCCTTTTTCCTTGTCCTTTAATGCAACATTGAGATGTGCTTAGTCTTTTATTCCTTATGCTTTATATTGATGGCAATTTATGAAATCATTCCAATGCTCCCTAGGAATGTAATATTCTGGATTATTTCATATATATTGAGCTTAAAAGAATGAATTGAAAGAAATGAGACAGTTTTGTGGAATATCTTGACAATAGTTTCTCCAAATAGTTTAAGATGAACTGTAGATTTAGTGTGCACAGATTTCATCCTGGGGTAAATAAATGTTCCTAATAGAGAATCTTTGTGTCTGCTTCTCTGAAGTATTTGTGTTTGTTTGGATATTTTTAGACTAGTCATATATTAACTAAAAAGGATGGTGTTTACTAAAAAGGATGACTGTTTTATGTTGTAAAGGTGAAAAGTATTTGAAAAATCAAATGGATAAATTTGGCTTGTGAATCACAAATTAAATCCAACTTACCCCTGAATAGTCACTGTTTCCTATTGTTTGTGTATTTTTTATCTGTCTCTTAGTTTAGTCAATGGTTTATAATTTATATCAATAATAATGTTTTCCTCTCTCCTAGTTTTCTATTTTAGGAAAAGACAATCAAAGAACATAGTATATTTTATGCCACATTGTTCACTAAATTTTACACAAAGGGGAAGTATTTTTATTTAAAATTGACCCTTTGTGAAACAAACCACTCAATTTTTCTTAAAATGATTTTATATAGCCAAACTTTAAAACTCTAAATGTCTGAATTCATATCTCTATTTTCCCATTGAATATAAATAATAGTTTTAAAATTTTTCTTCATATTTATAGTACTTACCAGGGCATATGCTCATCCATTCTGAATGTTAATTGATGGCAGAGTTCAATTTTTCTGTCATCACATGGGATTTGTCAAGGACAGACAGTAAAAACTAAGAGCTGGGAGACTGCAAAACATGTATCGTAGCTGAGAAAACATTGTCTTCCATCACAGCAGGCTTTCTAGAGTATTAGAAAAAAAGCTATTAATCGGAAATTCCCTTCAATATTTTTAGTAATTTGAAACAGTGACACTTGCTACAAATGTGTATTGTAATTTGTTGCTGAGTGTACTAACATTGAAGCCAACTTCCCCGACTCTGTTGGATCAATTATGTGTGCACATATACCATCACTCCAGATCTGCATATATCCATTCAAAATACAGGTTTTTGCATGATGCTTCCAATATCAATTATTATATATTTTAGCATTGTATTTTGAAAGTCTGTAGTATCTGTGCTCTGATATTTATACAATGCAGATTCTGGGCAGTCAGGTATGTGGAACTGACAGCAATTTCTGAGTAATATTTCTTAAAGGAGTTTGAGAAGCTATGTCTTCTTGAAGGGCTGAGTCTAGCCTTTTCCTTCCTGTGAGCAGTTCCATACGAGCACCACCCTTCCCATTGCTCAGGACACTGTTCCAGCCCCCTGGGGCCATCATTCCCACCCAGTGACTCTGCAGAAGGGCTGGTCTCCAGCTCCCCACAGCCCTACCCTCCTGAGCAGGGACCACCCACGGCCCTGCATTCCCAGAGAGCTGCCAGATGCCCAGGGCTGGGGCTGCTCCTGCTGCCCAGCTCCTGGCTGGGGTGGAACATGCACTGGCTGACATGCCCTGCCCAGATAGGTCTCCTGGGGAGCTCTTCCCATCCCCAGTGTCTGACCCTGTGGGACCCACCAGCCTTTGTGGTGCTTGGATAAAGTGACTGTTTATTAAAAACATATTAATTAAAAAGAAAAAATCGAAGTAGGCTTTTTCTTAACTGAAACATTTCCCAGAAGACCTTTTCTTCCAATCTGAAGCTCACATTTATAGACTTTTGTCCTCTGTGGCAATATGTATTAAATTCAATAGCACAAAATGAGTTCTGAGTCAGCCACCACACTCTGAATCATCAAAATACTGCTGCATTATCACCAGACGTTAAAACCGACATGTTGTTCGAGTAGGAGGAGCAAGTTTAAGGAATCCTTGTGACTCAGTGGTGCGTGTAGGAAGCACTGTGGTGTTGTGTAATGGGAAGAACAGCCTGGAATTGATCCTGCCAGTTTTTCCTGGGGAAAACCGCCAGAGACTTGAGCTGTTAAGTCAATGTTGCGTTTTAATGAAATTTTTGGCACATCTAATCCTAAAAGTCCCCTGAAGGGAAAATATTGTAAATCCTGCTGGTAGTGCTATAAGTTAGGTTTGTAGGTTGGAAAGGAGGTTGTTGCTTGTAGTGTTTGTTGGGAACTGGGGAGAGCTGCTGCTTCCTGTCGTGTGGGATTGGCCCTAGGGAGGTATGGCTGGGAGCTGCCACCTGGTTCCTCACTGTGAGGGGTGTGTGCTGTGGCTGCTGGCATTGAGCCTTGGATGTGAGCAGGGGTGCAGGAGTACTCGATGGAACCACTTGTGTCATAAGTGTAATAAGTGAAATGAACCATGAGCAGATATATAGGGATACATACAGGCCAGGTGGCTTGTGAGATGTGTGTTTCAATATGGGCCAATACATCCTGAACTTCATGACTGTGTACATAAGTGAGAAAGGAAGCAGTTGCCAAAATGTTTATACTGAAAATAAGATTTTACTTGAAAGGCTTCTTGTAGGCATCAGTCAGTTAGGGAAAATGTGTTTTTTTACTTGCCCAATGAGTTTCAGAAGCTGTATTTCAAAGATGTTTTCAGGGTACTTGCACTTGGGAAATATAGCTAAATACACTAGTGAAATATCTATTTGATAATGACGCAGTTATCAATTGAGACTAATATGTACTATAATATTAGTTTCGTAACGTAGTGCATGTGTGTGCATGTGTGGTCTTTGTCTTCCTGATGGCTGTGAGAGTAGTTCATTAAATTAGCAGCCTAAAACCCGAGTGTTAATAATTCCCAAGTTATTTATGGATATCTTTGTGCATTGTACAGGCTGTACATTCTATGTAGAATTATCACTTCTCTGTTGGGTTCTCTCTCTGTTATTTAATTTTCCTGCAGGATTCCACTGAAAGGAAACAAAAGCACTTCTGTCCCTCCCAGATCTGGACTCAGAAACAAACCCACTTCTGTTAACTCCTGATTATGGAACTGGGCCAGCTCAGGTACATTTCTCTGCTTCCAGACTATGCAACCAAATAGTTCTACTAAAAGTAGGAGAAAGTTATCCAGTGAAACGAATGAGAACTTTAGAGATATGACTTTATAGTCTTAAGTGTATATTTTTCTCCCATAATGTTATACATCATCAAAAGCTAATTTGTATGCTATTCTTCTACAGTGATAAAGGAGTAGATCCAGCCAGTTTTCTGGCAAGCCCAGAATTCCTTGAGGCTTGTTGCCTCAGGGCCCTAAGCCTGTTTTACTCAGTTTTTAAAATGTTTTAATTTTATATTTCTTTTTCTGTGGTTTTTTTTTTTGTCATCTGTACAAAAGAGTTGATTCTCAAGTTTTTCCTCCTTTCCTGGATTTCTAAAGATAAAGCATAGAGAGGTTGTTTTGCAAAGAACATCTACATGCACATTGGCCACCCTGTAGCATATTGAGAAGTTTCTCTTTAGACAGGTAGAGAAACTCAAGTGAAAGCAGACCAGAGTGGGAAAGGCTGTGATGGAGTATAGTTGATCACATCAGTATGGAAGCTTATGAGATCTCAGCATTCCAGACAAAATATTTTATATGGAAGTAGAATTCAGACACCTTGACACTGCTCTGTAACTAACAGTGGGGTTTGATTTATAAATGGGAATGAGTAGGAAATTCCTTTTGAAAGCTCTGTTCTGGTAAAACTTAAAACAGTTACGTGCACATATAAAGTTCCGGCTACTGAGCTTGTTTGCAGCCTTGTGAACACTCATGACTTAGAATGCAATTCTAAATCTCATTAAGCTAATGAGTGATCTCTCTCTCTCTCCCCATGTTAAACATTTTAAAAATATTTATGCTGAAAGCACATTTTAACAAAATTCTAAGTTGCCTTCTGAAGATCCCACAAGGCAAAACCTGTAAACATTCAAGTGTGATTTCTAAGTTTTCCCAGACAAAACTATGATGTATGTGAAAGAACTGAAGACCACATACTTTATAACTTCTATGCAGGAAAAAGGTGGGGAAAATGGACCTTATAGACCATCTCTTATAAAAACTGAGAGTATTTGTAGGAGCCTTTAGAGCCATGGCTGTGGTGGTTTTCCATGGTGCTGACTGCATTATTTATACATTTTTAGTATAAATTCTGGCTGCATTTGTTTAACAGTCTATAGAATAAACTTTCTAGGTTACTAATTTGACCCCGAGATTAGCTCAGTTCCTTAAAGCATTGTGTTAATAACACTGAGGGTGTGGGTTCAATCCATGTATGGGCCATTCACTTCAGAGTTGGACTTGATGGTGCTTGTGTATCCCTTCCAACTCACAATAATCTGTGATCTACTTTAGGTTACCATACTGATAGTTGGAAAGAAATCATTATCTTAAGGCCTATAGAACAGAGTCTTGGTTTGTGGCCATAGTGCTAAATTATGAAGCAACTTCAATATCTCTACTGGACTTTTCCACACATAATTTGCTTATGCACACAAAAGTTATGGATGTGACTTCTCTGTTTAAGATATTTATATGGAAGAAGGAGGGGGGGGGGAAATAGAGATGAAAGAATTATGCTTCAAAATATTAGATATTAAAATCCATAATAATTTAAATTCTATGAAATATTTTTTATAAAATGGTAAGGTGTTTCTGAATTTTTTCTCTTAAAGACAACCAAAGAATTTTGCCATTGCCAAAGTTGTCTAGGACACTTGGTTGTGCTTTTAGGGACATAACAATTAGATGTAAAACCATAATCACAAAGGTGCAATAATTTGGGGCTTTTTGCATGAAAAAGGGACTGAAGTGCTTTTAGTCACTAAATTAAAAACAATTCCAATATAATAATGAATTTCATAAAGATATTTTCCAGGAGCTGGTTTATCCCAGGTTAGATGTTCAATGAGATTCCCAAATAAAATCTAAGTCTCTTAAAATTAATAACAAATCCATATTTTATTATAAAATAAATATTTAATTATTTCATAGAGATAAATTCAAATTGGCAATTTAAGATATTTTCAGTTTAGTCCTGCCTGTTGTAAGCTTGTGTGATTGATATTAATCAGCTCAGCAGCCTTCTTGGTTGTAGCAAACTTTGCACAAGCTTTTTTCACAGTGGAATGTTAATTTTTTTTTAATTTTTTTTTTTTCCAGAAAGAGTGGAGGCTTGTGTGGTGGTTTTTTTGTTTTTGTTGTTTTTTTTTTTTTTTATTTTTGAGGTTTTCTGTGTGTGTGTGTATGTTTTCCTTTTGTTTGCTTGGGTTTTCTTTTTTTATTGTTGAATATTCTTACTACCTATTGCCTTGCTTGCTTTTAGAAATGATGATATTCAGACATGTTAATGCTGTGGTGTTAAGGATGCATTGGCTTCCTACTTCCAAGGAATTTTCTGTAACCTCCTGTTTTCAGAGATACATGGCATGGAGTCAAGCAGCTCTTCCACATATCTTGAATTCAAAATTCTGCTGCAATCCTTTCACTAGCTTGGCATTATGTTCAAGAACACTTGCCTGTGTTATCAGTTGTTCAAGAAGGTGCATAAGAACTTGTTTTTTAATATACAGATACTTTATTGTTTTCTTAATGTCTTTTTTCTTTCTCTTTATACCCTTTTTTATATTCTTTAATGTAAGGGTGAATTTTCTAAAATGCAGGATGAAGGAAAGCAGGCAAGAAGGGTTCTCAGAATTGTATTTCACAGTCCTTGACTGTTTTGATGGTAGTGTTATTGTCTCTTTTGAAACAGAAGCTTACTTTTATTTACAAGTCTCCTGAAATTGCTTCAGTTTTGTCATATTTCATTTAATAAATTAAGTGTCCTTACCCCTCCAATATGTCTCTTATGATATTCTTCATATAAGTAATATTCAGTAAAAGTGCAAGCAATTTTGCTGTCTTCCGCTGTTTGCTAAATGTATCCAGTCTTTGAATCAATATTGAGGTTTGCTATGAACAGTTGTGGTCAAATCTATGATAAATTATCTTTTCATCAATGTTATTAGATGTAGCACTCAGACTATTTGCCAATTAATATACTGTCATCTTGGAGGACTTTGTGTGAAACTGGATTACACTTGCAAAAAGAATTCCTGTAGTTTCTTCAGGATATAGAAAATTACATCTAGGATTAATCTTCTTTTCTCTCCACTTCTTTCCCCTCCCCCAACAACTTTTTTCCTTTCTCCTCCTTCTCTGTTGATATACTCATTATTTTCTGAATGAATGCCAACACCGTAGCAGATTTTTCAAAGACTCTCATCGTAGCAGACATTTTGAGCTATGGCTTTGACAGATTGCACATTTCGAAAGTGCGATACTGTAGCAAGCTTTTTAGTAAATTTGGCAGACTACATACTGTCTTGAAATCCACTGATGAAAAGTGAAAAATCTATTAGATGTAGGTTGGCAGGATACATGTGACCTGCTGACAGGCTGTGCACATTTTTTATTCAATTCTAGGAGCAAGGAATCCAATTCTCAGGGGTTCATGAAGAATTGCAGTAAATGTCACTTACAGAATGAAAAAACATATTGGAAGAATTAGATTGAAGAGATGACTAAAAAAAGTGTTGCAAAAGTCTTTGTCTTACATACCGGGCTTTTAGTGAAATTATAACTGCTGAGTTAAGAACTGGCTGGACAGCTGGGCCCAGAGAGTGGTGATGAACGGTGCTGTGTCCAGTTGGTCACTAGTGGTGTTCCCCAGGAATCTGTGTAGGGCTCAGTCCTGTTTAATACCTTTATCTATGATCTGGATGAGGGGATTGAGTCTATCATTAGCAAATTTGTGCATGATACCAAAGTATGGGGGAGTGTTGATCTACTGAAGGGGAGGAGGGATCTGCAGAGACCTGGACAGGCTGGACCGATGGGCCAAATCCAACAATATGAGGTTTAAGAGGACCAAGTTCTGGGTCCTGCACTTTGGTCACAATACCCCCCTGCAGGGCTGAGGAGAGAGTGGCTGGGTGGTGACCAGAGAGGGACATGGGGGTGCTGACTGACAGCAGCTGAATATGTGCCACTGTGTGCCCATCAGGCCAAGAAGGCCAATGACATCCTGGCCTATATCAGGAATAATGTGGCCAACAGGACCAGGGAAGGGCTTCTTGGGCTTCTTTTGCTGTACTCAGCACTGGTTAGGCAGCACCTTGGGTACTGTGTCCGGTTCTGGGCCCCCCAATTTAGGAAGAATTTTGAGATGCTGGAGCATACCCAGAGAAAGGCAACAAGGCTGGTGACAAGTCGGGAGTAGAAGTCTGATGAGGAGTGGCTGAGAGAACTGGGGTTATTTAACCTGTAGAAGAGGAAGCTCAGGGGAGATCCTATCACTCTCTAAACCTACCTGAAAGGAGAGTGTAGCCAGATGAGCTTTGGTCTCTTCTCCCAGGCAACCAGTGACAGGACAAGAGGACAGTCTTAAGCTCCTCAGAGGGAGGTTTAGGGTGGGCATTAGGAAGAAGTTCTTCACAGAGAGGGTTATTTGGCATTGGAATAGGTTTCCCAGGGAGCTGGTGGAGTCACCACTCCTAGAGGTGTTTTAAGTAAAGACTGGATGTGCCATTCAGTGCCATGGTCTGGTTGACAAGGTGGTATTAGGTCATAGGTAGGACTTGATGATCTCAAAGATATTTTCTAACTTAACTGATTCTGTGTTTCTGTGGTATGATTGGTAGAGAATAGATAGGAACCATGATAGTAGCATATGTTATAGTGCTAAAGAGCTGCCCTGTTTATGATTTTGCCCCATTCTTGAAGAAAGAATTTGCAAACAGAGAGAAATCCTCTCATTCTCCAGTGCTTAAAATATAGGCTTACACTTGGAGTTTCAACTCTCCATTTTTGGTATTGTGTCTGGGATACTCAGGATTCCATGACTACTCTGCAGGAAAGAGTCAGCTTCCTAAAGCAGCAGGGATTTTACAACAGTTTTTTGGCAGGCAGAATGCTGCTCTGAGTAATTTTCTTTGTGGCTTTGAAACATGTTACTCTTAATGGTTTCTCAAAAGGTGTGTCTTGTACGAAAGGGTTAATATCCAATGCATACAGACACAAGAAGCCCCCCATGTGTGCCTGTGGTTAACCTGCAGTGTCATGAGTTTCATTTGAGTACTCACATCATGAGTTTGGTGAAGGGGTGGCATGATCCTCGTCTGCATCCTTGACAGCATATTTTCACCTTTGTACTGGAATTGCCTTTTGGCAGCCAATGGTTAGTTGAACCAAACTCCTAATCTAGCTCAAAACTAATAATAGCACACACAAAAAATAATTTAGCACACAGCTGGATTGGAAGGCTCAGTGGGCATGTGGACAGCAGTACTTGTGCAAGAGGAGGAAATACACTGTTAGGGAAGACAAAGTGTGGAACTACATTTTTGGTAGTGGCTTAACTTTGCAGGCTGCTTTCATTCTATGATGTGTACTTACCAAAGAAATAATTGGCTCCCTAATTATTACCAAAACTGTTGTAGGATTTAGGATGATATTTAAACAATCACATGTGGAGGCATCTGTATTACACTTCATTGAAGTGTAAGTGCGTCTTAATGGTTGCCTTTTTTATTTCTCTCAAAAAATTCCTATCCTGGATGATAATAGTAGTGGAATATTAAAATAGATCTTATCAAAACATATAAATTTTCTATCAGATTTTCTGTCTTGTATGTATTTGGGACTTTCACATTTTTTGCATTGCAATAACAATATACTCTTCTGTTATTTTAATATTTATATTTTCACTGAAAATATGTAGCCTTAGCACTGACCCAGTCATGAGGTACTAGTAAAAAAAGACATGCAAAACTTTACTTATTACTTTCTGATTAATGTATGCACAGGCAGACTACAGCAGATGTATTTCCTTTCTTTGCAAGTTTTAGGGATATTAAACTGGAAAGAGGATTGCTAATCAACAGATGAAAATAGACTTTTTAACATGAGAAAAGACTATAAAAATTTTTGAAACTAAAAACTACTGATTTTGGAGTCCATAACTTGAGTTTTAATATTCAAAGCTGATTCCTACTTCTAATACTAATTTCTCAAAATATGAAACAATGAATGCATTTCTCAGATGAGGAACAGGATGTAGGAATTATGATTCCTAGCAAATTCTCTAAGTTAAAGCTTTGGTTTCTTCTTTTTTAAGACTTGACTAAGAGACCTTAGACTGTTTTAGGAAGACCTATTCTGTTTTAGAAAGATCAACACTGGCACTGAACATGGTGTATAATGTAAAATGTCACAGGAAGTTGCAGATAGAAATGTTCAAGGGAACTGGAGATGTTTATAGTTTCTCTGAGTGAGTGAGGATGTAAAAGAGAATAATTACAGACTTTCAAAGATGCTTATAATGAGATTCCTACTGATTTTTACAATATGAGACATGGCCAAGATTTGTTTGGCAGTCTGCAGATTGTGCAATACTTCTCTTGGATATCTACCTGCTATGCGGAAGTGCCTCATAGGAGAGCCCCAACCTGAGTATCAGCACTTGGCCATGAGGAAAGGATCTGAAGATGGAAGGAAAAGTAGGTGAGGTGGAAAGGTGGTCAGACTGCCCAGTTGCTCACTGATATGTGAAGACCCCTTGCCAGCAGAGATGTCCTCCCATCTTCCCCCAGTCCCACATCAGAAGCTGCATGACAGACATCAGTCAGCCTGGTGCTGATGCCTGAGCACAACAGAGAAAGAAAATTAAAAATAGGTGATAGAGAAGGAAAGAGGATGGGGGCAAGGGATGTTGGGTAATATAGGTAAAGAAAGAGTGCTGGTAGGGAATTTGGAGACACTGGGATAAAGGTGAAAAGAGTATTAGCATGTATTAGTACGGAAGGAAGTATTTGGTGTTTGGCATCCTTCACCTTGAAATACAGGGGTGTCTGAATTGTGGATAATTGTATAGAGGTTAGAGAGATACTAAAGTGGTGAGATTGGGTTGGATCTGACAGGGTAGATGGTAGCACACAATCAACTATAAAAATCAAGATGGCATTTCCATTTGTGTTATATTAGGATATATTGTGATATATAAAGGAGATATTTATAAAGAGTTGAGGGGATATTTTATGTATTTGCTATAATCATCATGGTATTTTTCTCTGAACCTTCAGTGTATTCTCTTGTGAAGGGCAGCATATCAGACAAAATGCAACATTTTTTGTTTTGCACCACTATGTCAGCTCCCAGTTTAAGTATTAGTTTAGAATAATGTACCACCCATCAATCACAACCTCCATGTCTTCATACTTTCCTTTGTTGTCATCTTCAGTCTTAAACTAGCATGTTCCAAATATGTGTCAGTCTTTAATCGGTGTAGCCAGAATGGCATCCAACCTTTTGCAAGTTCTGGTGTACTTTTTCTGAGCTGACATCTGATCTGTCAAATTCACACCTCTTGAAAATGTGAAGATGTAGGCAACAGGGTTAGTATAAGAATTATGTAATTGTGAGACAAAATATATAAATCCTTTTCAGTAAATTCTTTTTCCTAACACTATATATAATATGGTGATTTCATAGTTTGTATTAAATGTGTATTTAAAAAATTAGTTTCCCAAATTAAAATAATTCTCCCAATATAAATACATAAATTATCATCCTTAGAACTGAAGGTACTCCCTTTGGGAAAAATAAAATCACATTGTTTGCAGGCCCTTATTTGTAAGGAACAAGATTATTCTGAACTGTAAGGGTTGGCTTTCAAAAGGAGAAAAAAGAAACTCCACAGATTTCATACCAGTGGTCCTTTTTGTTTTATTCTTCTAATTTATTTTTTTAAAATTTTGTTTCCTCTTTGAATGCATACTAATATATTATACTGAGCCACGAAACTACTTTCTTCAGACCACCGAGGAGGAACTGACATTCTTGCAGATGCATGTGATCAACCTGCTTATAGAAAGAATTGAAAATGCCTTGCCAGCTGCATGCATGTGTATTAAATTCAAATGTACAGTATCTTTGGACTAATCCGTTTTGCCCTTTTATGACATATACAGAGGCATCTGTGCAGACAGACTGCACCAAAATATATTCGGGACTGAGATGAAGTAGGTGTCCACAAGTGACTAAGGGCTAAAATTGCCTTGTGAACTGCCACTTGCTCTCAGGTCACCGTTCAGAAATATGAAGCTCCCATTCAAGGCCTGTTGCGCCTCAGATATAGTGACTGATGTAAGTAAACCATGCATAAGTCCTTGGAAGATGGTGAGTTCAGTTTATAGCAGAGAAACACTGTCTCCTGAGTAGCACAATGGTTAGAGTACTTATCCGGCAGTGGAAAACCTAGGACTGAAATAATGACTTTTGTTAAAGAGACATGAATCCTGTACTCCCGCTTCACAAAGGAATGTCATGGCCTATATCAGGGTACAAGCAAGTCTAAACTGGAAGGGTGAACAATTTCACCTGTGACAGAAAGAATGATCAGCTTGAGACACTACAGAAAAACAAATAAAATCTAAGTATGGACACCCATGAGAATGTTAGAGAATGAGGAGAAGGGATGCTGCAGGTGTTGCCTACACTTTCTGTGCTAAGGACTTATTGAAGGGGTGCATAAGCAGCACTGGAAAACAGGATCATACCCTACAACAGCAAATCTACAAAGAAATTATTTGATTTTATTAGTATTAAAATGACACTTGAAACATTTACTTATTAATTTACATGACTCTTACCCTAATCAGAAGCCCTCTAAATTTGATGAGTTTTCCATTTACTTTTACAGTGTAGACTTAGGCTGTAAATTTAAAATTGCCTCTGCCTCATTCAAAGAAGTGTTGTATTGCATTTCAAATAATGTTTACTGGTGATGATATGAGTTGTCATTTTGATTACAAAAAGAAGCTCTGCAGAGAGTTGCTAATAGTAACTAATAGAGAGTCAAACCATAAAAGGACTCAATATAAATTATAACTGTGCTTTAATTTACAATTGTTGTCTTACAAAACGTTCTCTGAGGAATCTTTTAAGAATAAGTCATCCATACAGCCATTTTTAAATGAAAAGGGACTCTGGCAGAATGAAACATTGCATTGTACCTGTGGACAGTAAAAATATTCAGATTATTTTATTTTAACAATACAGTGCAAAATAAAATATTTGAAATACCAAATAAGACATTTAAAATTCAAGGACTGTGAGTCTGATTCTTTTTCTCAGCAAAATGTGGTCTCTTCCTTTATTGCATCTGAGAGCAATAACTTATTAACCCCAGGCAGCATCAGCCATAAAGTTAAAGTGACAGCACTATGTTTCTCAAGGGAGAATGTGAAGATGCTTCTTACATTTGCATCAAAGATCAAAGCACAGTTTGAGATAGGTGCTGACTGAATGTACAAAATTCAAAGGATATTTAAGGCTAATAGCTCTAATTAGTAGTTCACCAGACTGCTTTAGTGGCAGAATAAGAATTTCATATAACAAAACATAAGAAGGGTGTATCTGTAGCAGAAAGCAAACAAAAATCTGATTTCAGACAAAAATTTACCAGCTTTTTTGTTTGTGTTGCTATTTTTGTTATCTACTATGGAATAAGATTAAAACCAAGATATTTTTGTTGTTGTTCTTTGATTTGTTGTGGGGTTTTTTTTGTCAATATATATTTCTCACCTTTCAAAACAGTAACAGCAGTTTAACTGTTTTAAAATTACTATAGAAGTAATTTTTAGAGCGTGGCAAGAAGCCATATGCATTATCAGATAAGTGATAATTTGTCATTAATTAAGTCCTCTTCCTTTGTGTATGGCAGGAATAGGCAAATCTGGTCCTGTTCACAGCTCATTAATAGTGGTCTGAATCCTTGGGCAACAGGAGTGCTTGCTGCAATCCTGACTTCTCCTTTTCTCTCCATGCAGCAAGCAATATTTAGACTGCAATCAAGAAATCATGCCGTTTTAAATCATCCTATTATCATATTTATTTATTGAATTTCATTCCTGTGGTGAATTTAACTATCTGCTGTTTTATGTATTTTCTTATATAAAGCCTCAATTTTAGAGGTTCTACAACTAGAAATGAAACACTTAAAACCACACATACTAGCATGGTTAAAATGACCCTTTGTTCCCATCTGCTGCTTACGCAATTTGAAATTCTGTATGTGGGAAGTAAGGCTATTTAATACTCTGTGAATTTGCACAGAAAACTGACCCAAAGTGATATTATATTTTTCCTGTAATTGTAATGCATAAAGAAAAAAAATAAAAGAGGTTCAATGACTTCTTTGTTTTTGCCATAGTTTAAATTTTGTCTTTTAAAATAAAAAAAAAAATCGGCTTAAAGAACTGAAGAGAAAAGGTATCAGTTGTGACCAGAGTGTAAGAACTGTAATATAATATATCTAAAAACTTATTTGTCTTTCTCTATTGGCTAACATCTGATTTGCCTTTTTCTATTGGTAAGCTTTCCTAAGCTCTGAGCTCAAGCCAAGTAATCCTTTAGGGATGGACAGATATGCCTAAAAAGGCAACTTGAAGCCAGATGGCCCTGGGGATGTTGTGAAATGAGTATATATTTCAAAAGAGAAGCCCAAATAAAAAGAAAAAAGGTGCATGCTTTGCATTGCTCTTTGAGTTGGCATACCCAGTCTGGAAGCACTGAGCTGCTCAGGCATTTTGGAGGTGGACATATTAAATTACACATGCAATGAGCTGGGATTCTTGATCTAGAAAGTTTTCCAAATGCCTCTTGAAACAAAGGAGATATTTTGCATATAAAATCAATTTAATTTTCCCTGTAGAAGCAATAAACCCATGGTAAAATGTGGGATTGGTGTGAAGTGGCGGCAGTATATAGCAATCTCATACCTGACTTGAGTGTTCAGTAAAGCAGTGACTCAGAGATTTGAGATGTCCAACAGAGCAGTCCTCATTTCTTGCCATTTCTATGCCATTTCTATGGAACAAGTTTTTTCATATTTCAGCATAGTCTATGTGATAATTTGTAGTAGATAAGCACTGGATGCTAAATTATGAACACTAAAAATATGACCACAGAAAAGAATAGTTTTTGGACCTTTCTTGCTCACGTCATTAAAAGCTGCACAGATATTGGAACATTGCTCTTCGGGGAGATCTGAAGGTATGCATGAATCTGTTAATTAACAATTTAAAAGAAAAAATATTCTCTTCAGCTTATTCTTAACAGGGTGATCAAAACGATGTGCAAGAGACAAAAAAAAAAAAAAAAGAAAAAAAAAAAGTTATATTTAGGCTAGCATAATATGTTATACCTGAGGTTAGATTTCAGACATTTTCTATATGCAATTAAAATACATTATATCTTTGTGCAAGAGCTTATTTAGGAAGTCTGACATGAAGGAATTATTTAAGGGTTTTGACTTAGCATATTCTTATTCATTTCGTAATCTTTGAAAAGTTTCCATTAAAATTAGTGTCTGGAATTAACGATAGTTTTGCCTTTAAAAAAAAATTCTAAATATAACTGAAATAGTGAAATTGAATGTATTTTTACTAAAAATCCCAATTATTTTTTATCAATGCAATTCAATTCCATTCAATTCCATTCAATTCAATTCAATTCAATTCAATTCAATTCAATTCAATTCAATTCAATTAATCCCAAAGAATTTTTACAATAAGAATGCTATTTTTTAAATATTGCCCTTATAAGGATGGTCAGAAAAGAAAGTATTGATGCAAAACTTGGGAATAGTGCCTTACTATTTATTGATATGAGATGCTCCAAATTTTCTTATAAAATAATAGCTCTTTACATATCTTGATATGTACATATCTTGAATTTCCAAACTCAGCTATTACTTAGGGATGGATCAGCCACCCATTGCCTTGAGTGTCCTTTTTGTCCTGTTATGTCTCCAGACACAGCAGGAGCAGAGGGAAACAGGGAGGGAAGAGTATCAGCCAGCCTGTAAGTATCTGGGCCATAGCACAATTTGTTGTTACTACTTGGTAACTGGTTTTTAGGGGCAGCCAGGAGCTAACTTCACCTAGTTAATACATATTAAGGCACATGGCCATGGAAATCAAAACTGTGATGTTTCTCTCCACAGCAAGTACATTTATTCATACGTAATGAAATTTTAAAAAAAAGGAATCTTTGATAAAAGCACTATATTAAGTACATCTACTGAAGGTGTGTTTCTTAATTGTAGCAGCTTAGGCTAAGAAAGTGACTGAGGAGAGTTTAAGCTCCATATATGCTGAATGCCTACTTGTAGTTTAAGGGGAGAGTTCAATTCACAGCTGTCACATATGGACATGTTGGAGCAATATGACAGACCCTTGCTCTTTTTCCTGTCTCTACTATCCCTCAGAATCTAAAACCTTTTTATTAACAAAACAAGAAATGATAATGAGGATCTGTCTTAGCGTAAGAAATACAGGTCAAAATGCAGGAGGGATTAGATAATTATTTTTAGTGAAGCACTCTGGCTGTTTTTGCTCTGAAACCACTTATGACTAAGAACTGGCCTCTGTGTGAAGTAGAAGAGCCCTGCTGATAGTGGATTGA
Organism: Petroica traversi; assembly: GCA_025920805.1. Taxonomy (NCBI): domain Eukaryota; kingdom Metazoa; phylum Chordata; class Aves; order Passeriformes; family Petroicidae; genus Petroica; species Petroica traversi. The sequence continues at coordinate 26,904,397 of JAHLSL010000009.1, forward strand.
TGTTATCCATAGGAACGTGATTTGCAGAGTTTTGGCAACGAAAGCAGCTGCCATTGTGGCCATTTTTTTCTTTTCTTTTCCTCTGTGTGTGTGTCTCAAGAGGCTAACTGTTAAATTAGAAGCTGCAATTGTATTCAAATTTGAGATGGGAGAATATCTACCAACTTTCAGTTTAATTGCTTATGTTGCTGAGTGGGTTGTGTTTAAGGTGTTTGTTGCATTACAGGGTGGTAGTTCTGAGGCTGACTAACAGAAGGCTTTTACCACTTAGACACTGCATCTTTTGCTCGGGGGGGAAACCTGAATGTATTGATTTTTATTATGTTTAGAATACAATGAATGAAAATGGTACCTTATGCATTCTGGGATCTATGCCTGAACTGAGCAGACTGGAGGAACTGTAAAAAAGGGAAGAACAAAGAAGTCTGTTAATGATTAATTTAAAAAAGAGAATGGAAATATCTTTTTCGGCTGGCAGAAGGGTCTGAGCACTTAACAATATTAGTTTTGATTCAGTAGAAAAGTTATGCTATGAACAGCTGGGAGGTTAGTTTACTGTTGTTTACTCTTGGCTTTCTTGACTTCTATGGAACAAATAGGCAAAGGGGGAGATTGAACTTGTTTGAAAAATTGAATCAATTAAGATTGATAGAGTGAATATTTGCCTTGTCAAAAGTGTATTTATATTTCTGTTTCAAATAGGAAAGATGAGAAATTCATCAAAATGAAAATGGGGACTTGAATGGATATAATCATGAGGGTGTTCCATTACATATATCATTCCATTACATTTTAGATTAAGGATGTTTTATGTTTTACATTTTCACTGCTTGTGGAAATGAGACATGAAAACTCCTGTCTGTATTTTACTCACCAAACAGAATTGAGCAATAAACAGAAACCCACTTGTAAGTTCATTCTGCTGATTTACCTAAAGTTTGTGAATTTTGTAGAGAAGACTTGTGGTGGTGTTTCCACAGACAAGAATGCATGTGGCTTACACTACAGGTAGAAATGAATCTTTTCTCTGGGTTAATCACAATTCATGAAATGGAGGCAAACACTAGAGGAAACTAGAGGAATAGGACTTCTCTACTGGCTTTTTAAAGCTACTATATGAATGTCCTTTTAATCTTCCCCAGGGATTTGTAAGCACATGCCAGAAATAAACAGCTGACCTAAGGAAGAGAATTCTCCCCTGTGCATCTGCTTGAGTTATAGGTTTATGGCAGTACCGAGCTGTGGAAATCAATCTTTTGTAATCTCTGCCCTTTATGCTTTACTCAGTAGGCTGCTGTCGCATCTATAAATAATCTATTTGTGGATCTGTTTGAAGATAAAAGAGGCTGGCATGCAAAAAAGCTTTGATGTGCTCTCCAGTTACTTATCCAAAAGTGAATGCACAAAACCTGGAGTGTTTTGGGTTCATCTGATTGATTTAGGTGTTTTTTACTCAAAAATGCTGCTAACACAGATTGCATTTTCAATACAAGGCTTGTAGTACAGGCAAGACTTAAAAATTTATGTTGCCTATAAAATCCTATCAGAATAAACCTGTCCGACTCTGTCTTGTAAGCCAGACCCAGTGTATAGAGGTAACACAAATGAAATATAAAAACCTGCAGGTAGAGCTCTTTATGTCTCTGTACTTCCCCAAAGCTGTCCAAGACAGGGGGAGGAAGGGTGGTAACAATTTTTTATAATGATTTTTCTTAAGTTTTTACAGCTTCAAGTATGTTGACTAATTGAAAACTAGCCATCCTAGATTGAAAAAAAAAAAAACACAACCCCAAACATCTATTACTGTGGCTCCCTTTCCAGAAATGGTTAAATTACATGATAAGCTCTTTTTTTTTCATTAACAGCATTTATTTTGAAGTCTTGTTCATTTGTGCCATTGTTTTCCCTCCTTCTTTAGGCAGGTGGAACTGCTTCTGCCTTTTTGCCTCTTCTCTTTTTCCTTGTAAGAGCAGAAGTTTTCTGTATGTATCTAGGTGACAATACATGGATGAAAGATTTTTCTTTATTCCTTTAAAAATATCTTATTGTTCCTTATCTTTAGGGACAAGACTGTCTTTGCAGTGGACCACAAAAAGCTGAAGAGCCCTATGACTTAATGTGGAGAGTGGAGAGGACTATTACACTTCAGAAGTATAGTTCTCCCATTGTGGTTGTGAAGGGCAGGGAGACCTTTATAATTCAGTCTTACTGCTAATTGAACTGACCTTCTGATAAGTGTGATTTCCCTTGTGTTTTCCCAAAGCTGGATCTCTTTGGAGACAGCATTTGTTATTTTACTGAGGTGTTATGGACTTCTAATGATGCAGAAATCCAGCTCTTCTCCACCATTTCCTTTGAGAGTCTTAGCTTGCCTGCTTGACTTTTCTCACAAAACCTTATGTTATCTATTCCTGACTTATGATTACTTAGGAAGATATCTTGAAAGTTATGTTAACATAGATTCTCTGATTTTGCCACAGTTCACTTCTGTGAGCTTACTTTTGAAACCAAAAGCAACAAAACAATGTAGCTGTTTAATGCATCTTTTTCATTGGCGGGTAAGTGCCGAAGTGCCATGTACACAAAGGCCGTTGTTTTCTGTGGGTCACAGAACAGCTGAATTTGAGCTAAAAATGGTGCTATGAGGTACTTTCTCTTGTTTTCAGTTTGATTCTTATCTGCTGTTTTAGGTACACTGTTACTTTTGGCACAGGTAAGATCAGCACCATTAGTTAGGTGGATTTCCTCAAGTTTCACTGACTTTTGAGTTTGAAGGAGAATTTAATTTTTCAAAGATCTTTTATAAATTGAGTGATTGGTGTAAAAACAAGGTTAAAATTCTTTACTAGAAAAGAAGGAAAAACCCAAGGATGTCTTTAGGGCTGACACAATGAAAAAGATCATGTAGAAAAATGGTAAGTACAGCGCCTACTACAGTGAGGATCCAAATTATTCAGGCTGATGGACTAAACAACACTCTTCACTGTGAAAGTATATTGAAAGCATACATTTGTTTCTATTATCCTAGGTCCTAAAAAGAGCTCCATAGAAGTAATTGGATTTGTCATTGTTAGGATGGCAGCAGTGCTAACACTCTGCTTAAATACTGTGTTTAGCTAAGGTTGTGTTGTGATTACCATTTTGTGAGGTTGGACCTTCTTCATCTTTGGTATTCTTCACAGCAGGCAGTTCTACCAACTCTGATCTCAGCTTCCATTCCAGTTGTATTTGTTCTTCTCTTTCACCTTGTGATAGACAAACCAGAGTTCCTGACATACCCCTTGGGTAATTGCCTTTCAGAGAAGAGTATTGCAGAGGCATTATAGACTTGGACAAGGAATTCCTGTTTAAGGTGAGGCCTGAAATTAAAAGTACAGCTTACATAATTTAAAAGAAATTTTTAGGAACTATGGTTAAAAATTATCTGCTTTATATCCTTGCTTGTGATGGACTTGTTCCTTTTAACAGTCTCAGGAAGCATGAGAATGGCTACTGGTCACATAGCTTATTAGGATGCAGTGAGCTCTGCAATAGCAGTGATACAAACTTCAGAGTCCTCAAAAACCCCAGGAGTTGTATCTGATTGGAGCAGATGAAATAGTAATGAGCAGCTGAGAGCAACTAGTTAGGGCAGAAAGAATATACAAAGAACACACTCCAGATCTTCCTTGGGTGCATTGAATTGTGGGCCAATGTTAATGCCATGGGCAGCTCCATATTGTAGAAACTGTCTGTGAGTCTATTTGTGTGCAGACAAATATCTGATAAACTTGAACTGTTAGTAGGAGCTACAAAATGCCTTCATAAAACTTCTCCTTGCTAAGTATATATGGGTGACTGTTCTAGGTTAGCTGGCTTTAGAGATATTTAAATATAAGATCTCTCTGAGATGCTGGAATCAGAGAGTTCTGCTATTTACAGTTCTGTGTAAAGTTTTCAGGAGGCTTGATATTACCTTGAGAAAATCAGAACTTCAGCTCTAGCTTTCAAAAAGGACATTATTGACCTATTAGGATAAATTGCAGAAAAGAAGTACCTTTAAATATTTGATTTTGGTTTATAATTGAATCTCACAAACTCTAAAGAAGTTCATTTACCTTTTGCCTCAACCTTTATGAATATTTAGTTTAGGTATTGTTTTAATGGTATGTACACTTGAAAGAGCTATTTAGAGCCCTCATTCTTCAGAGACTATATAATGCCCAATAGTACAATAACAATAATAATAATCTGGTAATAGAAGACAACTGTAAAGGGCTTTAGACAAACATGCTTTGCTTTACTGTTGACATAATGAAGAGACACATATGGAACTTGGTGTTCCTAAAGGAATGTGTTGGTCTGCAAATAGAAATGCAAAATGGAGAAATCCAAACAGTTAATTTCCATTCAACATTATGAAATTAGAAATATGCGGATCTGAATAAGAACTGTAAAAATGCATAATGCCTTTTGACAGAGATCATAAATCATGGGCTTTTCAAGGCTGTTAAAACAAATTCTATCCACATTCGCAGAACTGTTTTAAAAGTATTTTACAAACACTCATATAACATAAGCTAGCAACTAAACGTGGAAAAAACAATTGTATATTGGTATCTCTTTTTTACAGAAAAATGAGATAATATCAGAGCATTTTCCTGGGGTTGCACACAAAATCACAGTCAGAATAATGGAAATAACTAAAACTATTAATTTCATGTCCTTGTTTTTAGGCATGAAACAATGGCTTCTCCAGTGTGATTGAAATCTGAGGTTAAATGTGGCAAACAACAGAATGAAGAAAAAATAAACATTGTTTATATTTCAAGATAATGAAGTCTCACTTCAGGCAAAATATATGTAAAAAATTATGTTTTATGATTGAAGTAGTCTTTCTTACGGCTTTCTTGGGACAATGTGTTCAAAACAATCCTCGAGTTGCTGAAATTTGCTCTGAATAAAATAGTCCATACAACTATTTGGAATAAAGTAGCCTAGAAGATTATATTGCATTTGAGATATAGATTTATAAGACCGTACTTATTTTTCTTAACGAGAAAAGTCAAGCTAAAGCAGAACTACCTGCTGGCTAGAAAGAAAGGAATGTTTCAGCTGGCAGTGCTTATAAAATTGATCTACCTCCACAGTTTTATGTCCTATCAGCCCACATCTATGTTTATAAACATAGGTGAGGGATAGGATCTGAGGCTCAGAAGAAGGAGTGAGGGAACATTGTCTTGGCATAGGAGCCTGAGCAGATGTGGGAGTCTCTGCTCTGCCTTTTTATTGCATGGTCTAGACCAATGCATACCTGTATTTCCAGGAAAAAGAGGAAGGAGAACAAAGGAAAGCAATCTCATTTCCCATTACCCACGTATGCATCTGTCTGTGAGGCATTTCATAAGGAAAGTTTAGCCCTCAAGAAGCTTCTTGATAATGCAGATATTGATAGATGCAGATATTGGTGTGGTAATGACAATGCAGACCCACAGTTTTAGCCTTGTCGTGGCTACAAACCACAGATCATGCCACTAGGAGGAGTTTTATTATCTGTTTCAGTAACGTTGTGCGGTTATGTTAATCAGTTTTGTTATTTAATGCATGTTACAATCTTGGCTGATAGATAGATACTACCTGCATTACATTTGTGGGTATTTACATTTCCCCACTCTCCTTGGCCATCATGTCAAGCTTGCAGTCGCTTTTAGCAAATCTGTTTCAGCAAGCAGATCTTAAAATCCTGTTCTGATACCTAAATACATGTTGCACAGGTCCTGGTGTGCTTCAGGAGGAAATGTCACCCTGCTTCTTTTGATGTCAAAAGAGAAAATTGCTTAAGTGTCAGGCAGCAGCGGCAGCTCACAAGAAAGTGCGTTCATCTAGGTCAGAGCCTATCCTGTTGTCCTGTGTCACATTAGTACTCCAAATAGGATAACCAGCAGAATAGTCAACCAGAACTGTCAGTCTAAAAGTCAACATCCAAACCCTCACAGTCCAAATGATCTCCCCAACTTCATCCTGAATAAGTGGTACTGGTGGATGCTACAGCCTGGTTGGGCTTTTTTTAAAAGACCTCTCCTCCAGGCAGGTGACCCATTGCTGTTACCAGTTTGATTTAGTGGATATTTAGGCAATTTCAGGACTTAGGGAGAGGGTTTTTTTACTTGTTTATATGTCAGTGCATTCATATGCTTTAATTTCCCAGAAGAGGCTTCTGAAAGAGTTAAAGATCCAGGAAAATGGAGATTTAGAGATTTTGTTACATTAAACTTAACTCCAGTGCAGCATGATTGCTGTGTAATTGATTTTTACTGTCAACAAATTACCTAACATGTCCTGTTTTCATTCTTTTTTTAAAAATGGCTTAGAATGTATTTAGTCCATAGTCTTGATAACTGAAAATATCCTTAGATTTAGGATTTAAAAATTACATTTAAATAAGAACAGAAATTGTTTAGGGAGAAAGAGTTTTCTCTGATATTCTCTGATTGTAGTTTATGACTTCTCTACCTCTCAAGCTGATTTTAATATTTTTCATTAAATTTGGTATAGTCTTTCTTCCCAAGAGACCTGCCTCTTCATTATAGCCATTTCCATCAATGACAAGATCACAGAGCATTTTTAATGTTAAATAGGATAGAAGGATAGAAATTAGTACTTAAAGGGTGAAACTATTAGTATTTCTGAGTGCTTCTATATATTCATCACTGCCTGATACAGATCAGTATTAATAATGGGACCAGCCAGACATAATCCATCTGCTGGATATTCCTTTTCTTTCTATGCAGTGAATGTCTTGTCTTCTTTCTCAGACAGTGCCTGCTCTGGTCTCCAGACAGGAAATCCAGACATGGCCATTCATCAATGCTGCTATAATCTGTCTGATTTTATTAGCTTTTGAATTTTATCACCAAAATGAAAGGGAAGGGGGAGGGAAGGAGAACACAGCAGTATAATTCTCCTATACCTATGAGTTCTCCTCAATGCAGTGGATTCAGAACAGAAAAAAATTTAAAAGTGAAAAGGTACTTGCCAAATTAACTGCCCCCTGCTACCTCCCTCTCCCATACCCCATCCTCCACCCTCCCCTTATTTTTAAGAGGTTGATATACTTTTTAAAATTTCTTCTTCAACAAACACATGCGGTGTACTGCAGTGGGGGTTTCTGGTTGATTAACCTTTTTTCTTTATTTTAGATTTTGTGATGCATATTGAATATTCTCTGTTGTTATAGGACCTGCTTAGGACTGGATCTTGTTTTGGAGAGCAGACATGAACAACCATTGGAAATTGAGCTGTTTGGAGTTGCTCTATCAGTTGAGGAATTGTGCCAGTGGTCCCACTTGAATAAATCCCAGTTGGCTGAGGCAAGGAATGTTAAACTATGTAGAGACCAATGGAGAAAAAGGATGAGTGGACTAAAGCCTTTGATTTTTTTCTGACAAAGTGGAATAAATTTTTTCAACCCAGGGCAGCAAAACAGAAAATCACTGAAAACAATTAATATTTTGGTTGCCTTTACCCTCATTACCAAGTTTCTAGTGAGGCAGAGAGGGTAAAATTTAGGTTGTGAAAAAGTGACACCTTGGAGCTGTGGGGAAATTATTAGATTTTCTCAAGAGAACAAGCTGTTTGCAGACTCCTTTGGCTATCCTGCTGTGGCAGTCTAGCTGGAAGATGAATGTGGATTCGTAGACGTGTGGTGTATGCATGCAGTGAAGGAATTTCCTACTTATTGTCCTTTGTAGGACTGTACAGAAGTGCAGAGTAGTTGCCTGTCTCCAATTCTTCTCTCCATCCTACTGCTGGGGAGGGAAAGGGGGAGGAAAAAGCAGGGGAGAGAGCGAGCAGCATGTATTTAGGAGTCTCTCAATGGAAGCACTAAATTGCGGTAGTACCATTCTTAAGCCACAAGAAAGAAGCAACATAAGAGTAATAAATTAGTTTTCAAAACTATATTTATTTAGATCTCCCTCTGCAGGGTATTTGAGCACCTGCCTAGTACACATCTGCTCTCTTATGCAGAGATTAGAAATGTCCACATTATTGAACTGGAAAAGACATCAAATTGATGTCTTTAAAAAGAAGCAGAATAATTTTGGAACTTCCTTGGTTCCATGATGAAATTAAAACATTCAAAAGTGGAATGATGTCACTGGTATTTTTCCAGAGTTATATATAGCAGTCTGAAGTAGCAGCATTGTTATGTGGTTTGCTACTTTTATAAATTCACTTGGCATCATAGTGTTAAGTGCCATTATTGTGGCTTTTTCTGATTTTGCACTTTGGCATGGCATGTGGAACAAAGCAGTAAGTATTCTATCAGTAGAGATCAAAACAGCTTTTGTAGTCTGGAGTCTTGGTATGTCTGTAATTTTCTGGAGAAATGTCCACTGAAACATCTGTAAAGAGTCTAAAGTTTTGTATTGGTATCACATAAGTCTACAAGCAGTAGAATGGCCCATTTATATAAGCCTTGCATAAAATGGAGCCTATGAGAGAGAATTCCTTTTATATTTCAAATTCCTCATTTTTTGGAAAACCAAGACCTGCTCCAGTGCAGTTTATCAGAACTGGAAATACAGAAAGTATAGTTATTTGGCTGATCAGGGGAGTGGTGATTTCTTTCAAAAATCATATAGTTCAAAACTCAGTCTTTTTAGGTTCATAAGCTAGCCACCAATGGCTTGTGGGGTAGACCTTTGTATGCAGTGACTTTTTCCTCAAGATACCCATGCAGGAAGTGGGAAACTTGTATTTGATCTTTTTGCCCTAAAGTGTTAAAAACTACTCCTCTGTCTTTCAGAAATTAATTCAAAATATCATGGTGCAATCTGTCTCAGATTTTGCAGCCTCCACATCTCTTCCTGGAGCTAAGAAAGTATATAAAAAAAAAGAAGAAGGTAAGATTCCAGGGACCGGAAGGCAAGCAGGAGACTAAAGTGAGTGCTGGTGCAAAAGAGCACCTGGTTTTTAATTTAGTTGTCAGTAAAGTCTTGTATGGTTGAAGAGCAGTAGGTCACAGGTCTTGCTCTTAAGGGCTGTTCCTCATAACTGAAGTACCATCTCTACTTCAGCAGGTCCGTTTTGCTTTCTAAGAAACGGAATATATCCAGCATGTGAGAAGCGTACTCTGAAAATTCTGAAGTCAGGCATTGGATAAGAGTTACTGTTACTGAAAATGGATTTAGAACTATAATAATACATCATAGGATTACTAAAGGCTATTTGAAGTAATTAGTACCTAAATTGTGGTTTTAAGCTATAAGTAAAGGCAGGTGAAAGATCAAGGTATTACTGTGCATAAGGTGAAAGATCACAGTATTACAGTGTATACCTTAAAAAATATGCACTGTAATACCTTAAAAAATATGCACTTAAAAAATAGTTCTTAAGGAAAGAGTTCTTAAAATTTTTTTGGTGTTTTTGTTCTCTTTCTTTTAAGTTAATTAAAAAAGCTATTAATTTTCTTTATGGAAAAAGGTATTTAAAGCAATAGGACCCTCTAATCAAATCAAATGGTCATTGTCATATATATAAGGGAGTATGTAAGACTGATTATTAATTTGAATTGCATAGATGGTTTCTCAAGGTGTTTTTCCAATTTAAGAAAATGACTGGTTGTAGTGGTTTGACCTTGGCTGGCTGCCAGATGCCCACCTAACTGCTGTTCTTTCATTTCCACTCTTCTTATTCCCCTTCTTCTGAAGGAAAGAGGAAGAAAATCAGATTAAAGGCTTGTGGGCCAAAATGAAGACAGGGAAATAATTTACCACTTAATCTCACAGCAAAACAGACTTGACTTGGAGAAAAACAATTTAATATATTGCCATTTAAAATAAAATAGGATGGTGACAAATAAAATCCTGCCCTCCCATCTCTTATTTTGATCCCAGTATCAGCTCCTCTCATTTGTTCCAAATCCTCAATTTCTTTCCTCTCTTGAGCGTCACAGAATGGGTGGGGACTGGGAGTGGTGGTCAATCATAACAGCAGCACTTGGCTGCTCCTTTCCTTTCACACTTTTCCTTATTCTAACACGAGTCCTCTCCAAAGGCTGCAGTCCTTCAGCAAACGTCCCTCTTCTCTGCTCTGGGGTCATCCATGGCTGTAGTGTGGATACCTGTGCTCGCCCTGGTATCCTGTGCTCACCCTGGTCTTGTCCACAGCTGCAGCAAAATCTCTGCCCCAGCACCTGCTGCCAGCACCTGGATACCTGGGCATTGGTAATCTGTAGGAAAGTGAGGGCCTATATAAGAATGCATATTTATAGAATCATAGATTCACAGTTCTGTGGTTGCCTGCGAGATAATTGTTTTTTTAACAGGAAAATCCTTGATCACATGAAGTTGATAGGGTGAGGTTTCCTACCAGCAATTTAACCTGCAGTAATTCAACATAAGATCTGAGTTTAGAAATGGATGAGCATGAAAATGAAGCCAGTGAAATGCACATCTGGTAGTTACTAGTGTTTATACTTAATACTGTGTGATAGATACTCAAGCGCCTACCAGTTTCTTTTCTAAAGAGATGAAGTCATGCACTAAGGCACTGTCTGGAGCATCCAACTTCCAGTGTGGGCGTAAGGTGCTCTACAGAGTTCTTAGCTCTCAGCCCATGCATGACATGCATTTAGGACCAACAACTGGAGCAAATCTCTTTTCTGCTTAATATGTAATGTGGACATAATGCCATACAACCATTAGGTAACAGCAAATCAATGTCCAGGGATACCTTCTTCACACCATCCTAAGAGGTAATGGTCACATCCTGGATTCAGCATTTCTTGTTGCCAAACAAGAGTGCACATGAAGGTTTCTTTCTGCTAGATAGTAGGAATAAAGAGAAAGCAATTTTTTGTCAGAAATCCTGGTCCAAACATGCAGCTCTGAATCATGATACTTTATTTCTATCCTTTTCTAAACTTATCCTAGGAAATTATTCACATTAATTTCTCAGGGTTTTATGTTACTTTTAGCTTCCTACATACATAATTAGTGTCTTCATCTTCTTTTTAGGGTTTTCTTCAGGAAATATTCAGCTTGCATGCTTATTTTTGCTTAAGGCTACTTAACAAGGATACGGCTTTCCTTGTTTCGAGCTAGCTTGCTTAACAAAGGCATATAATTGATTTAGCCTACATATGTTCCAGTCAGAGATTAGACAGATAAGAAATTCTTACTAAAAAAAAGAAATTAAGAGAAAGTAACTTAGGGTGATTTAAAACAGGAAGGATGGAAATTAAATACGTATGAATGGGCTGCTTCACTCTCTTGAGACAAGATTATTTATTTGTGTCAAACTGCAAGAAAACATTTCTATGCTTGAAGATAGAGCGAAAACATATAGTAAAGAATGCTATCTATATTCAAGCTGCAGATTCCTCTACTTAGTTCTTAGTTACTGTCTTGCCTTTTAAAGTGATATGTACTGTGTTCACTGCTGAAAAAAATTTTAAAATCCTGTTCCTACCTGACTATTACAATATAGTACTACGCCTACTCTTAAATTGCCAAAATGTGAAATAGTCTCAATGGGATACTTAAGGTAAACAGGCTAAATCTCTTACTGAGTATGGCCTTCAGTAAGCATTTCATAATAAGGCAGCTAATTTTCTGTGGTCCTCTCTGCACTGATTTCTGTAGTTCAGTTACTATGATTATGTAAAAGTAAACAATAGTTTAAGTTGTGCTCTGCCTTCCTGTCTGATTATACAGAGGATGAGACTTTCTCAGCAAATAAGGATTTCAAGTGAGCTTTAGCTGAAAAGACAATCAAACATCTTATTGACTTCAGGACTTTTAGGTTTTGCCTTTTCCTTTGCTTCTGTAATTCCAGTACCTGAGCCTTTGGATGCTGAGAGTTTAATATCACTCCAAGGTTAATGTGAGTAAACAGTATTGTGTATTTATTTAGTAAAACCAGTCTGCAGACACCAAAAAAAAATATGCAAACAACTATCACAAAACCTTGCTTTGTACAGCATGTATCTGAAATACAGTCCAGAATTCCCAATAGGAAGATGCTGCAAACAAAAGAAGAGGCAAGCTGAAGGCTATGTTTTGGTTTTCACCCCTTTTATTTAGAATATATTAAGGGGTGATGGGATATTAGGTGAAAAAGCAACTCAGAAAAGCAGAAAGTGATTGGTTGAATGAGATAGCGGTGATTTCAATAATAGAGGGGAATTGGAGTGAGGAATTCAGTAACTCCTCTGGTGTATTGCAAATAAAAAATGGAGAACTAGTGAGTGAAGTGAAAGGACTAAGTCTTTTTACCAGCTGACAGAAGTTGCTGTTTTATGATCACTTGCACCAAAACCAAGTTGTAACTCATTTGGCAACGGAGAGAAGCACAACTACTTTGTATTTTGTTAGAAAACCTTGATACAACTGCTGAAAAAATCTCAGGAGAAAATGACCTTGCCTTGTTCATGATGTATCACATCTGGTCAGCATATTCTTCCTGAGACTCTCCAGTGCTCTGTATCCCTTCCATAAATGGAACTTCCAGACCTTATGTGGCCAGGGTAAAATATTAGAAAATTATTCTACTTTTCAGAAATAACTTTAGTCGTCTAAAGACATGCAATCTAGGTTGACAGGTAGGCAAATTACTAAAAATCAAGCAAACTTAATCCTGTTTTTTAGGTTATGTAAACCAAGCCAAAATCTTCCCACTCCCTAAACAAAAGAATTAAGTAACAAGTTGGATTAAAAACTACATTATCCTTCATGTGAATATCTATTCCTATTTTAATGATGATTACCCCTTCACTGTAGTCTTAAAAGGTCAGAGTTGAAAAAGGGCAAGATGTTAAGGTCAACATTTCTTCAAGCAGATGAAATATGCATAGCTTGGCTGGCCTTTGCCCTGCAAATACAGAGAAGTTTAAAAAATGTCAGCATTAAGTATGACAAATACCATTGATTTTTCTTGTTAGATGAACCATCTGCCTTTTTGATGCTAGGATGAATTATGTCTACTTCTTGTCAGTAGTAGTGGTGGTAATAGCTTTTTTTTCTTCTTGAATGCTCAAAATTTTTTCTTATTGAAGGTCTGCATTCCTGGAGCACTAGAGGTTTCTGTAGCCTTGTGGCATGAAAAAACCATCTGGCTTTGTTGGTGGTAAAGGTTACTGCCCTCAGCTCCTTGTTTTTCTGTCAAAGATTATTGTCCTCAGATCTGCCTGCACACTGCTCATATGAGCATTCCCATTTTTTCCCAGGAAAAATGAACTTGGCTTGCTTAAATAGTTTAAAATAATAGTTCTGCTGGGCTAACTTCATTTCTGATTAGTGACTTTTGATGACTGCAACCTTTTACAATCATAGCATCATTTAGGTTGCAGAACACCTTTAAGATCATCAAGTCCAACCATTAACCCAGCACCACCAAGTTCTCCAGTAAACCATGTCCCTACACACCTCCTCCACACATCTTTTATATGCTTCCAGGGATGGTGACTCAACTATTTCCCTGGGTACTGCATTCCAGTACTACTTTTCCCTGAGGAAATTTCTTCTAATACCCATTCTGATACCATTCTCTCCTGGTGCAAATTCAGGCCATTTCCTCTTGTGCTATCACTTGTTTCTTGGCAGCAGAGATGTACCACAACCTTCATTCATGTAATTATATAATGTGATAAGGTCTCCCCTCAGGCTAAACAACCCCAGCTTCCTCAGCTGCTCCTCAAAAGACGTGTTCTCCAGACCCTTCACCAGCTCAATTGCTCTTCTCTAGACATGCTCCAGCAGCTCATGTCTTTCTTGGGGCCCCAAAACTGAATGTAAGATTCAATGTGTGGCCTCACTAGTGCCGAGTACAGAGGGATGATCCTGTCCTAATCCTGCTGGGCACACTATTTCTGATAGAAGCCTGGATTCTGTTTGCCTTCTTGGCCATCTGGGCACACACACTGGCTCATGTTCAGCCACTTTCAACCATTATCTCCAGGTCCTTTTCCACTGGGAAGCTTTCCAGTCACTCTTCCCCCAGGCTGTAGCTTGGCACGGGATTATTGTGATTGAAGTGCAGGACCCTTCATTTGGCCTTATTGAACCTTGGCCATCAATCTGCCTGTCCAGATTCCTCTGTAAAGCCTTCAGACCATTCAGCACATCAATATTCTGCCCAACTTGATGTTGTCTGCAAACTGATTGAGTGTGTCATAGATCTCATCCAAACGATCCATTAATGTATTAATTGGGACTGGTCCAATAATGATCCCTGGGAACATCATGAGTGACCATCTGCCAGTTGGACGTAAATCCATTCATTACCATTCTCTAGGCAGGGGTGTTCAATGATTTGTTTACCTAATAAAGTGTATTCCCATAAGCAGTGTATTCCCATGAGCAGCCAGTTTCTCCAGGAGAATTCTGTGGGACATGGCATCAAAGGCTTTGCTAAATTCCAGATAGACATGACTTTCACTCATCTGCTAAGGAGGTGAAGTTAGTCAAGCAGGACCTCCCTTCCTAAATCCATGCTGGCTGGATGTGATCTGGTGTCCTGCATGCACTGTATGACCACACTCAAGATGATTTGCTCCCTGACCTTCTCCTGCACTGAAGTCAGGCTGACAGGCCTATAGTTCCCCAGATCCTCCTTCAGGCCCTTCTTATAGATTGGTATTGCATTTCCTGAGCTCTAGTCAACTGTGACCTCTCCAATTAGCGAGGACTGCTGATAAATAACAGAAAGTGGATTGGTGTGCTCTTCCCCAGCTCATGCAGTACCCTGGGATGGATCCCTTCCAGCCCCAGAGAATTGTTGTGTCTATGTGATGTAGCAGGTCATTGGCCATTTGCTCTTGTAATATGGAGGCTTCATTCTGCTCTCCATCACTGTTTTCCTGCTCAGGGCCTGTGTCCCCCTGGAATAACTGGTCTTAAAGTCTGAGGCGAAGAAGGCATTAAGTACCTCAGCCTTTTCCTCATCCTTTGTCACTATATTTCCCCCTGTCCAACAAAGATTGGAGATTCTCCTCAGCCCTCCTTTTGTTGCTGGTGTATTTATAGAAATATTTTTATTGTCTTTTATAGCAGTGACCAGTTTAAGCTCTAGATGGACTTTGACCCTTTTGATTTGCTCCCTGAATTACCTCACAACATCCTTGTAGTTGGGCTCAGTTGCCTGCGACTTCTTCCAAAGGTCGTTAACTCTTCTTTTTTTTCTGTGTTCCAGTCAAAACTTTCTGTTCAGGCAGAAGAATGTTTGCAAGAGCAGGTCTGTGTATACCTGTGGAAAGACACAACCACAGGTGTACTTTACTCTTCACCCAGAATTTAACTAGCTTGTTTCCTATTGAAGAGTAGTATAATATAAGTTATGGCTATTTACTTTATCTTTGCAATCATGTTTTGGACTATTTCCCTTAGAAAAAGATGCACTGATGCACCTACAGTCTGTGTGATGTAAATATCCATTATATAATTACTGAATCAATGAACTGTAGCTTGTATAAAGTATAAGCTGTCTTCTGAAGTGCATGGGCTTTATGTATTCAGAACACTACAATGTGATTTATAACACTGAATTACTGTAACTTGCTCAAAATGGGTTTGAGAGCAAACAGATTGTTTGCTACATCTTATTAGCACAGTGGTCAGTAGTTTCATAACAAAGTAGTCTGGGTGTGTATAATTATGCCACAGTAGTTAACGAATAGAGAAAAAATGAATAGGGAATTGGATTAAATAAGCACTTTATGGATTTTTATTTTTTTAAAAAAGAGTTTCCAGACAGCTGTGAGGCACTAAATTGTTCTGCCATTCGCGACTTAAAAAAATGCAAATGCTACTCATACTTTCTTACTGCTCTGTGAAGTATTAAAGTGGAAAAGTGAATTGAACTGTCACAGTTCTGGGAGCACTTCTGCATTTGGGACGTGGCAGGGTGTTTAAGCAATCTCACTAAGCCAAGGACTAGGCTGCTGCTGGAGTTCTCTTTCAATTCTAATTTTCTATTTCAGTATTATAACTGTAATTGTAACCAAACTGTGAGTCAATTATACACTTGCTGTATACTTCTTGGCTCAGGCATTCTTAATGCTTTATTATACATTCAAAGATTATATTATGGAATTTTATAATTTATTAATGCATTTTTTTTAAAGGAGGAACTCTTTCATTAAAATAACTCATATGATCAGAAATTCTTTCTCTTCTGTCAAATTCTGTCATTTGAACATCAAATCCTAATCATGGCAATCTTTTGGAATTAAAACTTTTTCCTGTTTTTTTTTTTTTTTTTTTTTTGTCTTACAATGTTTTCCATTCTATTTTTGGTGATTTTTCTTAATTTTAGTTCCCGAAGAACTTTTGTTGGCAGATTTACCCCACACCAGAGTAGTTTCTAAAATCTGCTTGATGTCTGTAGAAGCATTTCACAGGTTTTCATACTCAGCAATGTCTGTACAAGTATGTAAGAAGTAGCCAAGAGGCCCTGACACTCAGATTCTGGTCCAGCAGTACTGTAGGGTCTGGGACCAAGACTCTGAAACACAGAGCTTAGTAACAGTTGGTAGCACTGTCTGCTCAGGATTTTTTTCAATTACAGGAAGTCTTATGTTTTCAGCCATCCCGTGACAAAA
This sequence comes from Petroica traversi, assembly GCA_025920805.1. Classification (NCBI taxonomy): domain Eukaryota; kingdom Metazoa; phylum Chordata; class Aves; order Passeriformes; family Petroicidae; genus Petroica; species Petroica traversi. Next base: position 26,920,979 of record JAHLSL010000009.1, read on the forward strand.
TGTAACTGTTCCGTGTGGCAAAAGATATATATTTTATTGCGCATCTCTTAGTCCAAGAAGTAATAACAAGTTTTGCTTTTCATGAAACCACACATGTATCTAACCTCCATACAGTCAGTGCTAAGGGAACTCAGGGTCAGAATTTGGACAGAAGTTTAAACAAGCCTTTCTAATGTCTTTTTCTGAAGAGCAGAGTTTGTATTTTTGCAGTATACTCAGGAAGACTGGGTTATATACTGTATATGCTGGCTCTTACATATCACCTGAATGAATGAGACCTCACTTTGGTGGGTTTCATAGAGCATTGCCTACATAATTTGGATATGCTCCAACTGGAATCAGAAAAGCTGTTGGCTGCTGTTCCATTCACACTTTTCAGTCCATTACATCTTTGATTTAGCTTTAATTTGGATGCTCTGTCTGGTAAAATAGTTGTACAATTTTTAAAAATTTTCTTTTTCTATTTCTTTTTTTTTTGGCTTGCACTGCTCCTTCATAAGATCCCTGCTCCAAGGTTAGCTACAAATTGAGGTTTGTGCAATACACAATAGAGAAATGCAGATTCTTAGATTCTTCAATTCTCACTGAGCTTCTGTGCCAGTAATTCTACATAGCTGTGAACACTCCTCATTTTGCTGCCACCTTTGAAATCCTGCTAGTGGCTACAAGAACTGAGTCAGCTGTCTGTTTTGAGGAATTCTGCCCCAGACTACACAGAGGGATATATGAGAGTGCTCCTAGACTTGTCAGTATGTACAGTTTCCACTGTGACCCAGGGTTACTTGTGAATAAGTGGAGCATGCCCATTGCTGTGTCAGTCCTCTTCACTGATACAGAGTGATCCTATCAATGTTTTCTAATCCCACAGCCAAGAAAAACGGACATTATAGCTGGTACATAGACATCCTTCTTTCTGCTAGCCACTAAAATCAGGAGAGGCACATGAGCAAACAGAAAGTTGCTCTGTACCTTACTATTCACTAAAATACATGAAGTGGAAATGCAGTGGGAAATCTATTTTACCCAGCTAACTGTTATTCACCTCTCTGTAATAATTGTTAGGATCACCTGAATTCACTAGCTGAAGGTAGTTTTAAGATTCTTAAGATAATCAATGTTCTTAAGGACCAAACTTCAGTTCTGGTAAAATATTTGTGATTTATTATTAATTTATTTTTAAAATACCACTGAAAATTTAGATACAGCATATATAGGTTTTCCTAAATAATGCCGAACCGTGTGCCTGGGTAGTCTAGTCCCATTTAAGACAACAGAGATACTCATATGACGATCTGAAGTACCTTCCTCTTTCGAGTGGCATTTTGATATACTTAGGAGTCTTTTTATGGGTTCTGTTAGCAATCTTCTTTGATAATTTGAGAATATTAGCTTTTATTATTGCTGAATATAAGATTTTCTTTCTAGAAGAGTTATTAAGGTTATTGCACTTTGACAATTTGCTTAGACTTCTAGAAACAAACTTGGAATTATTTTGTCTGCTCTAGAGTTTGACTTGAAGGGATCATAACAAAGAGGTTACATTTTTTCACTGAACAATTTTGTTTAATAATCTTTTGCCATTTATATAATATAGTGTTGTATAATTGATGTTTAAAATTTTGTTAAGAAGACAAAATATTTTTCTAATGGATTTTTAATGTATTTTAATAACCAGACAAAAGTAGCTGTAGGCCTCAGCTATTAGTATGCTTAGATACAATCTTAAACACTGTAACTTCCTGTAGTACATACAGTGCCTGTGCTGCCCTGCAAGCTGAGATTTTCTAAATGCTTAAACTCTTTTAACTGAGATTTTATTGAAGCAATTTAAGTCAGGATATTATTATATTTTAAGGCAATTTTTAAAGTGAACTGATGATTTGTGGTCAGGTATGATGGTGACAAAAGGGTTTGAATGGTTACAGATTTTGTCATTTGTGAATTAAAATATATTTGTAAGTGATGTTGTTGTTGCACACAGATCAAGTCCAAAACAAAGACATGTGTCCATGCATATCTCATGGAATCACAATGCTTGATGTATATAGGCTCCTAAATGAACATTTCCAAATAGTAAGGGACTTGAAACAGAGACATTTTTATTTACCTCTAAAAGAAAGTACCAAAGAACCCCCAAACAACAGACCCCTGTCTGATAGAGACATTTATTAAATATGATGAAGGTTTTAGGGCTTGTTTGGGTGCTTGATTTGGAATGAATGCATTTCTTTCTCAATCAGACTGTGAGCCCACGCCTGCAGTCTTTTAAGAAGTGCGTTTTTAATAACTAGAATGAAACATAAAAGCAAGTGCTTGAAGATCAAAGAGAAGTTTGCTATTTTTATGAACAGCTCTTTGAGATCATCTGTCTGTATGGGTTCAACAACCCTCTGTCCTTTTCTGCAACAATCAGGTGTGCTATCATCATAATAGTGTACTTGTGAGTAATAATGTACTGTAAATAATTAGATGCAGATAGGTAAATAACCTTTTACTCTCTGTTGATATGTGAGTAGAGTAATCAAATACAGGTGGTCATCCTTCTGCACACACGATGGACAGAATTGGAAGAGTAACAGGGTGAGAATATTAGTTGTGTGAATATGAAGGGAGTCACATGGCTACTTTGCACCAAAACAAAGAAACAAAATATAACATCTATAGGTGATTGTGATTATAACGTGACAATAATGTGCAAGGCAGAAATGTGATTTCATTGTGCTTGTAATGACAGTGTGATAGTCTGGTATGTCGGAAGAACCAAATGGTTCATGACTCGTATAATCATGTATGAAAGATCATTGCTAGCCCTGCTTTGGATTCTATGAGTTGTTACTCTGGGTGAGGGTTTAGTATATGCAATTACCCTGTGCTGCATTTAAGTTTCCCATATCAGAGGATCAGACTGTGCTTCAAAATGACATTTGGGTCTACTTAAAAAAAAAACAGTAACTGAAAAGAAAAGAAATCTTAGCTCTAACAAAGCTCCTTGTATCAACCAAGATGAATTACCCCATTCTTATATGTTACATTATGTGATTAAAAAAGAAAGGCTTATCTCCATGAACACAAAGGAACCCAGAGGAACTACAATATTGTCAAATTTTGCTAAATAGTTCTAACTGATTGTTAGGGAAAGTTTGCTACACAAGGAACAATGCAGGATATCATCTGGGGCAGGGATGTACAGGACTGTTGTTGAAGGTTCTTTGGAGTTATCATGCAACAGCCAGAGATTGTGGGCACTGAATAGCTTTTGATCCCATAAATGACTTTTCCAGATGCCAGTGCAAAATCTGTCTACCTAAAGTTTCAAGGAGATGGACTATAATGTTCTCCACTTTCAGTCTGATAAAAGTGGATCCTGTTATGTGCCTGCCAAGAACCATTTCACAGCAGGTCTTGTTAAGTGAGATATTTCATTAATGTAGAAAAGGTACCATAGACTTTTATAATGCTATAGACTTCTTTGGGGTGACAGATGCTCTAAATACAAATCAGTATTTTAATTGTAGTGGTTCAAATTTTTCTGTTCCTGTCCATAAGTTTGTTTGCTCTCGGGCTGTGTGTGGATGCAAGTGTTGTGTGTGTATTTTGGGGGCTGGAATGAGGGGACAGTGAGAGAGATGGAGAAAAGAGAGAGAGAGGCAGAGAGGGACAGAGAAAGAGAGAAGGAAAATTACTTTTCTTAAGAGATCTGAGACTTTTTGCTGTACAGAAAATGTTTGCAGCTGGTGAAAGGTACGTTTGCTAAATAAATTATATTGTTCTCATTTCTACAAGGATTTCAGCAGGGGAGAATGGCTTTAGTGTTTGGTGTCTGGTTTTAGAATAATGTTGAGAGGCTGTAATCATGCAGAAAACACACATACAGACATGTGGAATAAATGGCTTATAGATAATCCCCTGTGAATAGACGTGGCATGTCTAAGGCTGGTTATGGATCTGCTATGTTAATTGGTGAGAATGAAGCTGAGTTCTTCAGGAATAAATCAGAGCTGTCAAACAGTATCTAAAATGATAGTAATTTCCTGGTTGGCACAGATAATAATGCTAATGGTTGTCAATGGAATCTTTGAACAAAAGATATTACATTTCCCTACTATTTTATCTCTTAGTAACGTCTTTATTTTCTTTTTACTGGTTCCAATCTTAAAAGATGCACACTATTAACCCTCAGCTATTCACAACAAAATCTGCTAGTTAGCTACAAAGAAAGCAATGGACTGGCTTTTCTGGACTGGTTTGTTCGTCAGCTCTTGAAGAACACGTACATGAAGAACATTGAAGTGAAGTTAAACTGAGCCCATTTAGGACACCCTTCTCAGCTCGTCTTGAAGGCTGTTTACTCAAGATATTTCTTCCTTTTTTGGAGAGGCGTTTTGAAGGCCTGTGGCCTGCAGGATGCAGTGAGTGCACTTCATATCTTTTTGAAGTGCTGCAAATGGTAGGACATTTATTTCCAAGGCTAGGTCACCACATCTAAAATAAGTTAGAAAGGTCAGGCCATTCCTGTTGACATGGAACAAAATTAGAGATTGAGTGAAGCATAAACTCCACAGAAACACACAGAAAAGTGTAAGTGATCTCTTATGCTTTACTCAGGATTCTTGCAGATATAAAACTTTACATTTTATTATATCTGTGTTATTCATTATTAAAACTTCAGGTTCTGTTTTCCTTACTTTGTGGTGTTTCACTAGCTTAGTATTTTCTAACAGGAATTCTTCAGAGAACTCAAATTTGTTCCTTGGTTTGATTATTTTGCAGTTTTGCATACATCATGAATAGAAAATTGAGTCGATTGACTGCAGTTATGGGTAGACAATCTGGAAAAAACTCAGAAGGATTTAGAAAGAAATTTGTCATAGATTTCAATGAGACTTGCCCTTCTAAATCTTTGGAGACTTTTCCAAATAATTTTTTTGTGTCTTGTGATGGGTCCAACCCCCTCAATTTCTTTCAGTCCTTTCTTTCAGCTGTAATTTGACTTATGATTTCTAATGATTAATAGCACTCAGGCAGGTTTGGGCAACTAAAACAAATTTGTAAAAAAGTCCAACTTTAGACATGGCTAAGTGTTCAGAAAGTATTGTTTTTTTAACTTTATTACCTTAAATTAAACAGAAATTCAGATGTTGATATTTCAAATGCATCTGTAATTACAGCAATAAAAATTTTGAAAATGTCTTCAGCAGTCTAAAAATATGTTTAGCAACTGGAAAAGAAGGCAAGTAGTGTGAGCCTTTATTTCCTCATGTGGCAGTAATGTGATTAATGTAACTGGTTTCTCAATATAAGTAGGAGATAACATTTTTAGAGTTTAAAGGTTTGGTTTTGGATGTTTCTTTAGACTTCTTTAATGGCTTAATTTCCAGATAAAATCAGCAGTTTCTTAAACAAGAAAATATAAAGAAAGATCCCCTGACCAAGGACAGTAATTTGCTAGCCACATATATATGGAATTGTGCCCCAAAGCTATGTAGGACAGAGGGTTATGACTGAGATGCCACATGCCTCCCTTTAGAGGCTCTCTGTGACCCAGGTGCTAAAACTCCCATTACAGTCAATGTAGGTGAGATCAGAGTGCTTGTGGCTTTTTGAGCCACTTCAGTCATGTTCAGATATTACATAAGAAAAGCTGCACTCTTGTAGAGTGGTTCTAGAGGCCAGGAAGAATAACAGACCATCTAGATGGAATTCTACCTCTGGATAACTGAATTTAGCACCCACTTAGTATGGTGCAAGGAGAGACCTGGAATAGCTCAGGGGTTGTTGTCCACCCTTGGCGATACTAGTCCTAGTCATACTGATACAGTATTAAGGTGTTTCAAATGCAGTGCTTTGTAGACCAGTGTGTTATAACAAAAAATATATTTTAAAAGACTGTGACTCATTCTGATACTACTGTAATGGAGGTTGCATAAGCTTGTTGATCAACATAAAGGAGCTTCATTAGCTGTATAAATAATTAACTGAAAATAGCTCCCTTGACTCTTATACCAAAATTGATTTACACAAGCAATGGAGCATATTGTAGGAAGATGTTCTGTTCTGCCACTTATTGAGGGAAGCAGCAAAAATGTTTAGAAATTAAATAATTTTCATACAGAATGTCTGACTTCCCTCTAGTAACTAAAATATGATTTATCTGAAGTCTCATTTAGTAGAGGCATTGCCTTGACATCGGCAGATGAAATATATATTTTGAGAACCTGTCCAAACTGTTTGCTTCTGACCTTCTGGGTATGCACTTTGAGTCTTTACTCCTCTATAAATAAGGGTCTGTTACTGATGAAGAAAGCCTATATTACTCTCTGAGTACAGAACATGGTGTGACTGTGGATTATTTTTTTCACATATAAATACTGGAAGTAAAACTTTGCTTCCTCAAAGACTAGTGGGATAATTCTGCAGTTGGGCTTCAGCAGTATCATGTCTTGTGATTTACTAAGCTGTAAAGAGTACTTGAACTTAAAATGCTATATGATACAGTATTGCCTTCAGCGTGTCAAGGACTGATAACATTGGTTTTACAGAGATGTTTTACTGAAAATTTTGAAATCAAGTAACTAGAGCTCACTACATTACATGTACAGGAGTGTTTGGACTGCTAGAAGAGTATAGGCATCTTAAAACACTGGGAAAAACTGAATTTTACTGAAGTCTGAGTTCAGCCTGGGCAGAGCTCAGTGAGATGGAATAGGTTACTTTGTGCTAGTATTTGTACCTTTTGTCTTGTAAGGTGATCTCTTTACAAGTACACCAGTACAATTATGCAGGTTCAGTATATTTCAGTATTTTACTTATAGATACCCACATCTGATTATCCAGAATGCACTGATCCTGTTTGGGTTTTCACCCCTTTTAGGACAACACTAACAGCTCCTAGAATGTTTAATTTTCTTTAAGACCAGCAATTTCATAGGGGAAGAAACAAAAAGATTTCAAAACTTAAGAGACATTAAAGATATAAATAAAAAAATAAATAATACTGAGAAAATGCCTGTCTCCTTGTAAATGGCAGCTTTAACTTTCTAATATGATGGTTGTTAAATGTGAGCTCATTTAGCATTAACTTCTCTCTAAAGAAATTATAAAAGTTTTATTCAGGCAAAACCTGGTATTATTTATAACTATTATATGTGTATTTATAACTGTAATTTACTTATTAGTTCATTAAACCATTTTTTCATCAAGAAGATTTTTACTTAGCAGTTATAAATTCTGAACTTTGTGGGTTTCTTTTCCTTGACTTTTATGGTAATTATCATGTAAATATCCATCCATACATTTAGAATGAGCACAATTGGGAAACACTCTTAATTTCACTGAAGAATGAATTGCTACCTTCAGAAAGGTTCTGCAATAGCAGATTGGTGGTGATATGCCTTCTTGCATTTTGGGAGAAAAAAATGCTGGTTTTGATATTCAACTTGACAGATTCTTTGCTTGAATGCCTTCATGCAGTTTTTGGTCAAAAGCTACCCTGTGCTGTGCAAATTGCAAGAAGTTGAAAAGATAACACACTCCATTAGGAATGTAGTGTAATACACCTGATACTTCTGAAGTGAAGCCATGAAAATGAAATGTCATTAACCCTAAATCTCTTCCGTTAGATAAACTCTCATTTGAAGAAAAGGAGTTTCTATAATCTAAAGTTATTAAGCTTATATTTGTAGGCTCACTTCTGTGTAGGTTTTTGTTTTATACCTTGTGCATTGTATTTCCAGATGTAACTTCTACAGCTGTCTTAAATATTAGAATATACATTGAAAACTTTAGAGTATAAACACTCTAAGAAAGGAGTAATGATTTCAGAAAGAAATATTACTATTAAGAGAAATTCTGATTGAGACATTCAGAGCAAGGATTCTAAATATCTGAAAGGTGGAAACAGGCATATTTATGACATTGGAGGGAGCAGGATCCATCCCTTCAAGAGAGCCACCATGGCCAGGGAAATATACTCACCCACAGCTCACAATGTGTGGGAACTCCTGTCAGCATTAGTCAGCACTGAGCAAGTACACTTGGAAAATACAAACTTTATAAGATTTACTATGTGGAGGTAGCCATTTTAGTTAAATTGAGATTATTTTAGAAATTTTTTTAAAGTTTTTTAAACTTGTCTCAGGTTTCCATTGGAATATTGCCAAAGTTTGAACAATATAGTTTACAGGGCCACAGATGGATATTATTGACTTGAGCCACTTGCATGCCTCAAAAGTGTCTTTATTACTTTGAAATCTGATATACCATATCAGATAGGAAGATGAGCAGTTAATGTAAGTCCTTGAAAATCCATCCTATTCTTGATTAATGCATTCCTAGATTTAGATTCAAATATGATGCTATCATATTGCTCATTTTCTTAAAACGAGTAATCAATTTGCAACTGCCATTTCCATAACTATGCAAATACACTAATGTGCTTCTAAAAGACAAAGGTACAAAATTATTTTCAAATACTAGTAATTTAAATAGCACTGATTAGAAGCTTTATACATTATTAAGACTGTATAATGAGTTGTTTAGTTTTAAAGATGATTTTACATCTGGATTTATTAGATGCTTAAACACTTCTATATTAGCACTAGAAGCAGATGATCCACCCTGGTCCCTTGCAATGGATTCTGAAAATCTGGGACTTGAAACCACACTAGGTTATGTTTATTCCTTTTTCTAGAAATATTTATGTATACCTTGTAAGTACCATGTCTTACTTTGTAGTAAAAATACAGAATTATATCTATTATTTATATTTTATTTTTCAATACAACAATGATATTTAGATGTATTTTATGATTGTGTTTTCAGCTGTAATTATACACTAAAGACTAGAGATCATAACTAAAAGTCTCAAATTCTTCAGTTCAGGAAAAAGATTTTGTCATTATACTTTTTGAAGATGTGAGTTGAATTAGGGGCTAAGAATAGCTTTCGATGTGCAGACATTTTTGGTACCAGATAGTAGCTCAAAGTATTAATTAAATGGAAATGAGAACTGCAGCAACTTCCCCAAGAGGTGTTTTCTAGTAATGCAACATGAATACATAGGGAAGAAAGGAACTTCTTTTGCATCTCACCATTTCTAGCAATATTCTATTTGAAAGACTTATAATAAATTGTGTTAAGCTTATATTGCTGAGTTTTTATTTGAATTAGGACATTAAATTTGTTTTGATAACTATTATTTAACTAAAAAATGTAAATGCTTTAAGCTCCACTAAATCATCTGTAACAGAATTATACAGCAGGATTTAGAAGAGAGTATTTTCCTGTATTTTAAGGTCCAGAAGTGAGATCAAAGCAATCTGCATCCTACCTGTAGCACTGTCTCAGGATTATGTGAAATAGATTTGTTTCCCTGTTTTTAAATGCCTTATTAAGAATATTGGAGATTAAAATAAGGTGAAATGAACTATAAATTTGCAATTGAAGCATTTCAGAGTTCTCATAAGCTGCCTAAAATGGATGCATTGAATAAAGTCTTTTGGTAAGTAAGAAATTAAAGAAAGTTGTAATGAACTAAACAGTAATATCATAAAAAGTCAGTTAATCAGCTTCCTGAAATAACTCAATTTGACAAGTGATAACTTAGAAAATTTATTTTGATTTAAAAACATAAGTACTTAGAGAAACAGAAATGTAGCTGTCTGTTTTGCTGTAAAAGAGAACACAATCTGAAATGAGCTCATTAATTTTACTGTAATATATGATATTATTTGGTTACTTTCAGAGTGGCACTGATTAATTATTTAATTACTACAAAAGAGACTCCTGTATATCAAGTCCAAGAAAATTCTGCAGCCTCATTTAAACTCATTAAGATGATGTTGTGTCTGCACATCTGAATGACTCTGGACACTGAGAGCAGAGACAAATGGAACTGAAGAGGTTTCCACCTTCACAGATTGCAGTTCAGGTCTACTTTGCCCTCTGGAGCTCAACTGGGAAAGTCACTGATGACTGCAGTATTGGCTTTAGTACTTCCCATTTTGTGTTATGCAAATATAACAGATGCAAAGGGCAAGATTCTTCTCCAGATGAAGGCATGAAGTAGTAGAAGTCTTCATGGCACATACACATGGACTGCGTGCCTGAGCACTGTAGTCTCAGGATAACTAATCAAGGGAGTCTAGAAAGAGATTTAGGTCATGCTGACACAAAGTGCTACATTGCTTTCTGCCATTACTGGGTACATGCAGCAGGTTAGGATTCCTTAGGGTACCTTGTTTGGATTCCATTTACCACTACAGAAGGCTCCAGAAAGCTTTTTATAGGTTCCATGTCATATCTGCCAGTTCCCTGAGGCCTGGTCTTACTCAAGGTCTTGGGGTACCCTAGGTGCCTTGTACTAAAATTTGTGATGTGATTTGTGAAAAAAGGAGCACAATCTGTGAGGAGCCAAGAATTTCTTGTCTGCCCAAGTGAAATAGGACCACTGCTGGTCCTGGTCTGATTAAATGATTTTTCTGCCAACAGTACAAACGGATCAATTTCAATAATTTAAGTTATGGGGATGAAGTTAATAATGCAATTAAGATAATCAGATATATATCTCTATCTGTTGAGGAGCAGCAGAAGCAGATCTCTTCTCTCAGGGGTGCAAATGAGGTGCCACAGGTGAGCCCTTCCCTGCCCATGCCCTCACTGAAGAGCGCTGTCCTGAAGATAATGAGCAGAGCTCCAGTAGTGACAACAGAGTCCAAACTGGATTAACTGGATTGCTTTGTAACTTAAAGGATCAGACCAACTCTCACTGTTGTTGCTGTTACAGTGCAATATTTGCTGGCTGCAGAAGTTTGCTTGGGCAGCAGAATAAATCTCTGTATCTGAGCTGACAATGGCTTGTGTAGATCTTTGTTTTGGGAGTCTTTATGTAAAACTGCTCCACACAACATTTCCATGAGATGGTTGACAACTCCATCCAGAAATTATACTGAGATAATCACTAATGCCATTAAATATGGCACACTATTAAGCAATGCTGGCAACATTTAGCAAGTGTTTTTAGCATGCCTTCAAGTAAATTTTTGTAAACTTCACTTGCCTCCAGTCCTAAAGATGAAAAAAAATTTTTTCACCAGTTCTAAGAATGGAGATCAAATACATGGGAATTTATGCCCTATTCAATTTACTAATAGTCATTTATCTTTAATCTAATATGAAAGCCAGTCCCATTTCCTCGGAAAGACATTCCTAATTCAAGAGAAAATAATGGTCTGGGCTGAAATGTGTGATTTTGTAAAACAGTATATTTTTACAGAATGTGAAATTTAAGAGCTCTTAATTCATGAAAAAATTGACTTTTACTTCAATACTTTGCATAGCTATTTTATATACAAAACAGCATGTACATATGAAGATGTATATGCACTTCCTTTATGAACATTGTGTCACACATTCAGGGAATGCAGTTAAAAAAGATAAACCTGCTGTGCCAACATTTTTCCTACCCTTCCAAACTTAGCAGGGCATGTATTTTTATAGTTTAACAAGCTTTCCTATTAAATTTTGAAAAATGAATCTATTATTGACATACTTGAAACATATTCAATTAGTCTTGATTTGGTATATTTGATTTAAAGGCTTTTGATTATTTGTTCCATGTTCTAACTTGACAACTTAGAAATGGAATGAAATTAACCTGTCAGGAAGGATTAATGAACAGATTTTTTTCACAAGTTTAGATGATTTACAAGAATTTCACTGCAGCTGATCTTGCCATTGAACCAATATTCATTTCTGAAAATGGATTAAAGGTCCATGTGATGGTATCCTATACTTTCATACACTAATTAACATCCATTTATCAGAGGGCTAAAATGACACTATGCAAAGCAGCGAACTGCTCTGTACTATAATTAAAGCCAAATAGTTTCTTATGTTAAAGAAGGAACATATTTATAGATTATTAGCATGTACATTAAATACAAATAAGCATAACTGATGGAATAACTAATTAATTGAATGTTACTTGAGTCTATTTTTATTGCAATAAATATCCTGTAAATGTACTACTTAGCTGCAGTTCAGAACTATTTATTGACAAAGGGTGTTTCTCTGAGAGGCTTAGGGAACTATACTTATAGTTCTTAATGAAAAGTACATCAGAAGATGCTTCTGTAGACTGCTAGTAATCGGTGAATAATCTCTTAATTCTCAATGTTCAACATTTTTCAAATTCAGTTTTCTCTATCTTTGATAATCTAATAAATGGCAGCAGTGAAAGGAGAAGGTTTGAGTGTGCCTTTAAAAGATTTTTTTCATTCTGCCTCATCTCAGACTCCAGCTGAGGAGGAGTAGGGTCACGGCATGGACTGTGCAACATCTTTTCTTGTAAAACATGTTTGGTCAGATTACCAAAGAAGAAGAACTTTAAATTGTAACTTTACCTGCAGAAATTTTCTTCCTTCATTGCCTATGGATTATTGTGGACAATAATAAAAGTAGAAAATGTAAAAAAACTCATCTTCTGTAAAAATGCATTAGAAATACTTTACTTAAATATTAAAAAGCAAATTTTCTGTCTGTTCAAAGGAAACATACACCACCTGGCCTTTATATGAAAATACATTCTTGTTCTAAAATCCAGGGATTGCAAGAAATTTGTTTTGCAGTTGGATTTTGATTGCGGTAACTGACTGGCTCGACTGAGACGCCTCAGTGACTTTAATGTGATTAATGCAAAATAAGTATCTTATTTCTGTGTTGGGATCATCTGACTAGAGAGACATCTCCTTTCAGTGGACAGATACAGTCAATCAGGTGGCTACACGCATTGACTATTAATGCCTGGATTACTGCCTAGATTATATTAGGGGCTACATCAATTTGGTTGTGGTCTGTAGTCAGGCACAACTACGGTATCGAAAGGTGAGGAAAAGATGGTAAATTGTTTGGGGAGCAAACAGTGGATGGTAACTGATGTTAGAAAATAAGAGCAAATGGAAAATAACAGCTGAACCGGGAAACCTGACTGGAAGCCAACAGGGAGATATTGTATCAAATAAAAACTATTTACTCCTGTTTCCTATTGCAGCTTCTGTGTTACAATTACTCTGTTTTTAACAGAAATTATTACTTTGGCATTTTTTTTATTTTGTCACAGCCATTTATTGAATTGTAAAAATGCAAGCAAATTTTTAATGTTTTTGAAGTCATGCAGAATCTCACTTAAGACAATTTGCATCCAAATTAAGTGAAAGACTCTTGGTGGTTTTAGAGGACATGAATTGATGTTTTAAGAGTACTAAGGAAGATACTTTTCAGTTTTTTTTAGAAATCATATGTAAAATGGTTTTGTGTAGATAATCCTTGATTTCACTGTTGTAGAGTAGTAGATACTCTCCATTATCCTGTTTTTCTCTCAGGTATTCCTTTTACAAACCACACTATTTTAAACAAGCTCAGTGATTTCATTATTCAGGCAATGGATGTAAGTTCTTAACAAGCTGTATGTCAAAGGTTATGTTAATTTTCTTTTGATCTACATAAGAGGGAATTTAATTTTATGCACAGCATGTTCATTTTGTATTGGAACAATATTTAAAAAAAGACAGTTAATTAAGTAATTTCAGTGTATTGACAAATCGCCAAGATTAAAGACTATTAAAACAATGACTCTTCAGTGTATCATTCCTACCACAACGCATTTTAGTATAACAAGACAACTCTGGATCTCTTATGATGGTAATTTTTAGATACAGTGATTTCTCCAGGACATTACCCTTGTAATTGGACTTTAACTATTCAAGTTCAGCAAGTTGTAAAATTTAAGTTTTCCTGATCATTTAATTGAAACACAATATAACATGTCAATAATATTAGGAAAGAAGACTTTTACATCTAATATATTTTACATGCTTTCCATATGAAGAAAACTTGTGCTTTAGCCAAGAGAGTTTCTGTGATTTTCTTCAATAAAATGAAAGTAAACTTTGAAGTAAAGAAGTACAAAAATTAAGGAACTTGGTAAAATTTCACCAGCAATTTGCACAAACGACTATGACTGCTTAAATTTTAGGCACATTAGTAATAATATTTTTTCTTGAACAGTCACAGGTTACTTAAAGTTACTGAGCAAGGGTTAAAATAACCCCCATAGAGCTTATCTAACTTGCAGTATAATGATTCCAGGTTCTATTGAGTGATAGAAATCTCTTCTAATCCTGGTGTTATCCCTTTATACTACAAATGGTCCAAGTTCCCATTGGTCTTTCCAGTTAGTTGTGTTGGCATATGGCCAAGTGGCTTCATCTTTTCTTATGTTCATTTAAGTGTCTGCTGAATAAGCAGCACATGCAGAACATAGGCCTGAGTGCTGGTGACTCTGGATCAAGCTTAGGCAGACCGGGAGATCTTCAGAATAACATTTCCCTCTGTAAGCCATGCTGGGATTGTTACGTACAACTTAACTGCACTTCTGTGTACCTTCATGTCCCTTCATTAATCACAGTGGATCTTGTCTGTATTTCTGAACCTTCAGCTCCCTCTTGTCCTGTCCTCCCTGCACTAGAATCTTTCATATTATTCATTCACAGCATGGCAATGGAGAAGTGCCCTGGAGGGAGACTTCTACTTCGGATTTGGACACACCTCATCATGTTAGTGCTGAAGGAATGCCTGGAAAATACCTTCTTCCATTTGCCATCTGGCCTTCTAATTGACCTATATTTTTTTCTCACTCAATACAAAATTTATGCAGCTTAAAGTGTTTTTCTTTGCACTCATAATTTCAGAATGCTGAAATATTTTATATCCAGTAAGAAGGCTCAAATACAAAAAGTGTAGATGATTGATTTTGTGCTTGTGTTACTACGCTGAGATGGTATTGAGGTACATCAGATTTCTATTTATACCAAATTAATGGTATAAATAGAGTGATTTTAGTCTGGGATTAATTAGATATGTGAAGTTAAATATGTCCAAAAGTGTATTTTTAAAATCAAAGCTTGCTCTGAGGTTTTTAAAATTTAAATAATTTCTACCTTTTCCTGAATTAGCATAAGGATTATGAAAATGGGGATCATGTCCATATACAGGGACCTATAAGAAGGGCTATTTTCCACAGCTGAACTTTCAGTATTTATAATTTGTAATGCCACAATCAAAAGAACATTGCAAGAGCAGAAGCATTTTTGCAAAGGGAAATAATTAAAGTGTTTGTACTATTTATTAGTTTTTCTGCTTTGGGATCTTCAAAAAGACAACACAAGAGCATAGCTACTTAGCTAGCTAGCTAGCTAGATCTCCTTCATTAAAATTGCAGAAGTTCCTGGGGCCAGGAAAGCAATTTGTGAAAGCACAGAGGTAAACATTTTGCACGAAGGAAATTAATAAAATGTTCCCCAGTGGTTCTGAAATGGGGTTGCTAAAATATTTTCCTTGCAGTGCATGGGATAATGGGGTCATCGTGGAACAGAGAGCTGCACACTTGAACCACAATGGCACAATAGTTCTGCTTCCAGCAGCACCCAACAGCTTTTTGCACCTCTTCCAGGGGCAGGGTGGTCTGCAGAACCACTGGCCCTCAGCCCAGGTCTTTCCCATGAGGGTGCTGCCATAGCTATAACCATAGGAATTTTGAGAATCCTTCCATGGGTATGCACCACTGGAGGTTCACATCTCTGAGGCCAAAGGCATTACTTGCATTTAGGCTGAAGGTGAAAAAAAAATCTCTCGTGCTTCTTCTGTCACTCCAGGTGTAAATATATTTTATCCCATTCTTCCTTTACATACATGTGCAAAATGAAATATTCCGTTGAACTGGTGCTTTCAAAACTATTCACAACAGCACAGCAAATAGGACCACCTCTAGCAAACACATCTGGTAATAAATGTTAAAGTGAAATTGTGAAATAACAGGAAAACATGTAAAACATATGAGACATTTCAGGGTAATAGAGCTTTAGTTCTACTTGGTGGCTGGTAAAGCTTTCACAACATGTATGTGACAAATTGAGGTTGCTCAAATATATTTATTGTCAGTACATTCTCTAATAAATGAAGAAATTTAAAGAATTTAAAGGCTGATTTAAACTGCAAATCTTATACAACTTCAAACAAAATAATTGCAAAATTGATGTTTGGTTTTTCTTTGTTTCTTCTCCTTCTTCTTTTTTTTTTCTTTTTTTTTTTTTTTTGGAGTGGGTTAGTAAAGAGAAAATTTTATTAAAGTTTCCTGCCTCTACATGTGCCTGCAATTGCATGCATGGAAAGAGAAAGACTTATTTTCCTGTTAAAAAAAAGTGTAGAGGTGAACTGTTAATAATATAAAATTATTATACTGTTAGTAGACTCAAGCTTTCTGAGAAATGGAAAAGCAAAGAGATAGGTTGATGGAAACCTATAAATTGTATGAAAAGAAGTCTGCTTCTGTTTTAGAGAAAAATTATATAAAAAGAATATTAAAAGAAATGTTAAGTGGAAATAAAAAGAGAAAGAAAAAGGATGTGTGTGTAGAACTGGAGACAAAGAAAGATCTGTTACATAGAAAACTTGGAATAGAGTTGCATGAAAGCTTTGATTGTTTCTAACTTGCTGTGGAACCAGTCTGCTGGAGATCAGGACTTAGTGCTATGCAGTCCCCCTTTGGGCTTACTGAACCTGAGTGGACAAGTTCAGAACATTTTACGAGTCCAAGCTTTCCCTGCAATCATGTTCACTGGAATAATGAATAAAATGCATCTCAGAATTCCAAAGGAGTAACAAGTGACTTCTTTATTCCAAATTCATTTCTGTGCACATGCTGAGAGTTATGCAGGGAAATTCCAGTTTTTTTTTGTAGAAGTGAGAAATAATAATTTGGCTAGAAATGTTTGCTTGATCATCTCTCTTTTTTTCTTGCGTAACTTCAGGTCAAATCAGTGTTAAAAAAAACAAACCCAAACCAAACCTTCTAAAACTATATAAAAAAAAATTCTGTGCCTGTTTTACCAAAAGGAAAGAGAGTGTGAAGGTTCTTTGGTGTGTGCACTTCTTTATATGGAATGCTTTATTATCTTCTTGCATTTTTACCTCATTCAAACATAATCTGTAATACAACCTTAATTGTGAATCCTCTGAGTGTGAGGTGAGAGGACATTCAATACTACAGATCTGTTAAGAGGCAGCTGTTACATTGCCGTGGAACATGATGACACGGTACATATTTCTAATCAAAATGTTTGGTTAACAAGAAGGTCAAAGAAGCAATTAGTGGTGGAATACAGTTCTGTGTGCCACGTCCTGTTTGACTAAAATACAAACTGACAGCAGGGCGATTTCTGCTGTTGGAATCACAGAGGTGACCCAGGGCACTCTATCAAGCTTAGTTTGACCCTGACAGCTTTTGACCAGCTATTTGTTGTCATATCTTTCTGACTGAACAAGATGACAAATATACACAAGACCTCATGCTCAAATGCTGCATTCTGTGAAGTGAGACAGATTTTGACCTTTAATTGGTAGAGGTCTCTGGGTCTTGTGACTCCACATCTGCTATCTTTATTGTATTGTAGTGGACAGAAATTCTGTTAACTACTGTAGCAGTATGTGCTTCTAGAATAGGAAAAATGTAGCTGCAGTTAAATGGCATCAGAAGACTTTTTATTCCACAAGACAGTCTTTTTTAAATAAAAAGAGATTGCTCTGACTTTACTGAAGAAGAGAGATTTTGCTCCAAGTAATAAGACTCTACTGATTCATGCTACTCAGCACTGATGCAGAAGCCTAACATGACAAAACAAAAGAAAGGATTTGGGCTCAGTTTGAAAATAGTTAAATAAGTAAATGAGAACTGTGTCCAGGGCTAGAACATTTGAATAAATATATCTTTACTTTTTTTTTTATAAAATAAAAGTATCAATAGTTTCACAAGTTAGCTTTTCAAAAGAGGAGGAAGAAATTATTAATAATTTTTTTTTGGCAATAACCAAAATGAGAGCACTGTTGTCTTTAATTTTTCTGTAAAGGATTAATATTTTTCAGTTTACGTTTAGGACATGTAGATTGCCAAAGCAGATGTTTTCATTTCCCATCAATAAAAGTTGGTTAGGCCTTGAAATATCATTTATTTACTTGATTTTGCTCTGTTTCGTGTGCTCTTACATTTTTCCATGCCTATGATGTTGGTATCTGAGTACGTTCAGTTGTTTGTAGACTTCTATCTTTCTGAAAATTAGGTTGGCAAACTACAAGTTGAGAAAAACTGTCTTAGATTAATTAAGTACAGAAAGGATCTTCACTCGGGAGCTGACTTGTGAAAAGAAGGTCAAAAATCAGTGAGCAACACAACAGAGCTTGTAAGTCAGCCTGGAAGAGTATCAGTAACCATGTGGCTTCTCATTCCTGTTCTTGGACTGCTTTTGTAAAGCCTTTAATGGGTGAGCTGGCTAGATGAATATCTTGGGATTTCAGTTCCTTTTGTCTTAGCCCTTCCACACATAACAGCTCGAGGAAGACTTGAAGAGGGTCACTGCTCAAAGGGACCAGGCATTTTCAAGGTATCACTCAGCTGCTTCTCTGTGTCAGAGCTTCTGGTCTCCTGCTCTTACCAGATCCTTTTGCCTGGAAAAGCCTTCAAATATGTTATTTACCGCTTTCCTCTTCTTTCACTTCCCAAAGTTTGCTGTTCAGCCTGCACTTTTATAGGTCCTGCATTCAGCTACCTGCTGCCTGCTTCCCGTTCCAATGGCTGCTCCTCTGACTACTCTTTTCTAATTACAGACTGCTAGCCTGTAACTAGAGTCTATCTCACACTCAATCACATGCTTTTTCCACTGAAAATCTCCTTTGCTGTTTTTTCTCTGGTTCAGCAAACACACCCTAGAATGGTGCCTCAGTCCTACCTATTTAGGAAGGATGACAGGACTACCAGTATATGAACACATGTACCACAATATGTGTGAAAGTGTACAGACTTATTTGATATAAAAACATAACTGCATTATTTAGGCTCTGGTGAATCATTTAAGATCTCATAAAACGCTGCTTCTGACATTAATAGAAATCAAGAGAGATTTGAACATCTTCATATTACTTCTTATTTCAAGCTATTTTAAAGTGAAGTGTGTAATGATTAATGGCAATCACTTATGATGGGAGAATGTCCAGTGGGTACCATGCTGGCTGCATTAAGTATTTTTGTCTTATGGGAATGGAGTTTCTCCATGGAGTCTTTAATCAGATAATTGATATTAGTACGCATGTACATGAGGACTATTTTTTGGCAAGGATTTCCAGATCCAGGCTGTGGTCTAAGAAAGATATTAATGATAAAAGCAGGATAAAAAATATTTTGACAGTAAAACTCTTAAAGTACCAGCCTGAGAGGTATTACAAACACCAGTGTCATCTAGGTAATACAGAGACACCTGCAGATATCTGCAGAAAAAGACACTGGAGATATGAAAGAAATCTGTTTGAGATTATGTGAGACTGAATGAATGTGAGGCCTATAAAACATATATTCAGCAGAATGTAGAAAAAGAAAATTAGGCAGAAAATAGGCATTTTTGTTTGCAGCACGAAAAAGGCTCATAACTGGATTTGTATCATAAGAAATACCACAATTCAATCTCTTATTCCAAGAGAAAGCTGTGGTAACAGTCTTGATGAAGTGTATGCTGATGAATACTCTGTAAATAGTAATCATTTGCAATTATTGCTAGTAGTTGGATGTTGTCCCTTTCTGTTTTAGGTTTGCATTTGGTTCAAGAAGGGTGTGAAAGAAATCTACTCCAGCAGTTTGGCTTCTTGTCCCAATTAAAGCTGCATAAAAATAATTAAATTCCCCCAAATTTATACAGGTTAAAAATGTTAGTTGGGATGACTTTATTTATTTATTTTTAAAATTAAAGTCCCAGAAATTAGGCATCCTACCCTCCTCCTAATGCATTTCCTGCTTGTGGTTGAACACTGGGGATTTTTTTTCTGTGATATTTAGGGGTTTATTCAATTGTCTAAAGATACATTTCTATTTAAGATACCCTGATTTAGTCACATGGGCCTGGTTGGGTGCCTTTAAGACCTACAGGATACTTGTGCCCCTCTGAAAAGGCAGTTGCAGTATCTTATATGGTGCAATGTGTCCGTGTCATGTAACTAATTTGTTGGCCAGAAATTCTGAATGTGGAAGCAATCAAACCAACAATATTTCTTCAAGCAAAATTAAAATGTTTCTTAATACAACTTCTTCTTTTACTCTCTGTTAAATGCACACAATAATATATAAGACCTACAGGAGACCTACATTCCTTGTGTTGTCTGGAGATGTATTATGGAAGTGTGTGTGGGTCATTTACTGAAACAGCATCCAAAGAGGGGTCCAACTTGGACTCTTGCTGGTGGACTTCATTGGGGTTCATTCTCAAAGAGCCCAGAAGAAATGGGTTGTTTGGAACAGACTTCAGGGCTAATTGATGACCTCTTTCCCAGCTGATCTTCTTTCTGAAGCAAAAATATTTCTGTTGGGCTGACGTACCACCTGTCCAGCGGTCTAGCAAATCCCTGGGTCTACAGTGCCTGTACCAGTAGGTCCCATTGTGATGGACTGCAACAGGCAAAAATCTGAGCAGATCACTTGTTGGTAAGGCATCACATAGAAATTCAACACATCTATTTGTTGAAAAGTACCTACACAGTGCAAACCACGGCTCATTCAAACCCTGTATTTTTACACCTTTCTAAGGTGCTCATGTTTGCATAAGGTCCAAAGCAATGATTAATTGCACTTTTAGACTTTTAGTTTTGCTCAAATTCATGCTGAAGAACATCCCTATCCACAGTTTTATGCTTTCTTCTGGGTTATTGCTGGATTTCCTACTATCTTTATGTTAAGTACAGAATTTTAGCAATTGCTATGATTGCTAGTGCACACAGCAAGGGTCCTGGTGCACACAGCAAGGGTCCTGGGACAAATTTGCCATCTGCAATTAATATTTTGTTTGTGAATTTATGTTTTGCTGATTTGGTATTATACACCTAATCATAGCAAGTTCACTGAGATCCCAAGAATAAGTGGGGTTTATTTTATTTGTCCTTTTTTTTTGTTGTTGGTTTTTTTGTTTGTTTGTTTGGGTTTATTTTGAAGATATGAACCTGAACAAGCTTCTTCTGTGTCCTTTGGTAACTTCGATATAAAAATAGAATCTCCTCCCCCCTTCCCCCTTTATTTCCTTCTTTTACCTTTCTGTTTGATGTAATTTCCTGGTCCTACTCAGACTGAATCCCCCTTCAGTAAAAACATGGAAAAAAGTTCTGCCTTGATGGTTCTGAAGAGCAGATATTTTTATGACGTAATTTTCTAAAATATATTTTTAGAAATATATTTTTCTGAGACACCACTGTTAACTTGAATTTCTACTTATATTCTTAACATTCCTGTTCTATTTCATTTAGCCCATGAAAACAGGTTGCAATAAGAGAGGCTGCCATTTGACTTAAGACTTGCTCCTGCTGCTGCTTCCATTTTCACATTTTACTTACATTCAACAGAAATCAGTCCAGCAGCCCCAAATGGTTTTGTTTTAAAATCAGCACGTAGAGTATCAGCACAAAACCAAACTATTATATGTTTCCTAACCAGATTAATGCCTTTTTTCTTTGCTGCAAGAAGTAAAAGGTGTCTTCTTGGCATTCCCCACCAAGTAGCACTTTACAATAAAGCAAGAAGAGAGCAGAAATGTTACGGTGGTGCTTTACAGTCAACATATGTAAAATCAGATTCTGTCTAGTCAGGTTTAGACACTGAAAAAGACACCTCATTTGGCTGTTACTGATATTCAGAGATTATGTAGTTTCGTGTTTATCTTGGTTTTCTTTCACTTTGTGCTTCCATGCCAACTTCTGCTCTTTCCCACTTCTTCAGGTGTTTCAAAAGCAAGAAAGCACTGTAATTTGCTCCACGATATAATTCAAAAGGAATTATTAAAATATTTGGAATTTCCTCAATAAAGATTTTCAGCTTTTGGTGTGGATTTTGGGAGCTTGTGGCTTGCTCTGTTTGCCCTGCCCAGAGGCAGCTCTGCCTTTGGGCTGGACAGTGATGGTCGAGAGTGAAGGCCCCCAGCCTTCCCCAGTCCAGCTCCCAAGGGCTCCCAGAGGAAGAATTTGGGGCGCTAGAGGGATGCAAACTGCTCTTCACATGCTACATGCAATCACACATATGTGTACAGGTTATTCAGGATTCAGAGCCTCTTAGGCAGAACTGATGTGGCAAATGAAGAGAAAACCAGAAAGAGCAGATGCATTGCTCACTCTTTAAATTGCTCTCAATCTCTGGCTAATCAAAATCCCACAATAAACAGGACCAGTTCTGTGCATACATCTGTTCAATATTCAGCTTATATTGTCAGTGGTGTCTTGCTGAATTCTCTGAGGCTCAGCGCCTTCAGCACCTGCAAGATCAGCTCCTTGACTGCAACCAGATGGTGGCATTGTAGCATTACAGCAGTTTTCTAAAGTTGTCATAATTTCACTTGGAGTAATCTAGAAAACTATGAAAAGCAGAGAATGTATTTTGAAGTGGAACTCCCTCTAAAAATGATACATGTGCATCTAGAGCTGAAAGAGGGTGCATAAGCCAAGGGTTCTTTTAATCACTAAGAATAATAAATAAAATTTAAGTTTAAAGAATAATCACCAACATTAATAAATAGAATTATATGTTTAAAGAATAATCAATGTGTAGAAAATTCCAAGCAGGCAGTAAAACTTAATTTCGTAATGGAGATCCTTAGTATTTGGAAAACTTTATGCAGTATTGATTGGGAGAGAAATTTTAGGAAAAAGGGGGGGAATTACAGTGGCATATGTCTAGAAATGTGTTAAATCTGAAAAGATAAAATTACAGAAATAATATAATTTTATATTACCTAACTTATGCTTTTTTTTTTTTTTTAACCATTTTTTAAAAAAATCATGATATGTAGATTGTGGCACATAATGTAGAAGCATGAAGTAGAAACATAATAATTCTAAATGCAATTATACCACATTATTTCACCATAATTTCCTATAAGTTATTAACCTCCTCAGCTTCATTCTCTTCAGTTCTGAGGTGAAATGCTACAATGCTTTCAAGTCTAAAAGGACCGATTAGTTAATATCTACCAAACAGGTTGAGAAATACTGTGTGCTAATAACATTTTAACATGTTGTACACAAATAAGTGCCACAAGGGAACCACTGTTAACCCCTTCCCAAACCAGCTACTTTCTGGTACCTCAATACTTGTATGTGGTTGGTGATACTCCTGGAGGGCCCCCATTCTGCTCACTGCAGATCTGTGATTCTTAATTTATTATCAGAATAATCTCACGACCAGCCTTTCTTTTTTATTGTTCTTTGACCCTGATGAGAATGAAAGCATACCACAAATCTCAAAACTCAGTTTGCAAGTGAAAGCTGTTTTTTTAGGTCTGAGAGTGCTCTTGGGTCTAAACCCAGTGAGCGACTGAAGTGATGAAGTGGTGTCTTTCCTAACTGAATGTTTTCTAAACAATAATTAAACCTTAGCCATACTGTGTGAAGAAGTCATGCTTGCCACCTCATAGAGATTTTCTGAATTGTAGGATTTTACCCAGGGACTTGATAAGTGAAGAAGTTTCACCTCTCCTGCTCAGCTCCAGTCCTACCACCTGTCCTCTGATCTGCTGCATGCATGACTTGTCTGCTTCTTGGCAGTTGAGCAGCTGAGGATGCTCAGAACCAGGTCGCAATTGCAGGGAGAAAAGGAAAATGTTGGCAGGTAGTGCTAGAAAGAGCACAGTAGTTTTGAGCAGCTCAGCCCACTGTTACTTTCTTAACAAAGTGCCCAGCTGCTGACAGGAAGATGGGGAAATCTTTGTTGCCAGCCTCTGAAAGTGGGGGAAAACCACCATGGAGGAGTGGGATTGGGCTGAAAATGGGAATAACTGAGATGGAGGCTAAAAGCAGAGGGCTGATTTGGGTGTGTGATGCCTTATCACAAGTGTAAGGCCTACTGCAGCATCAGATCTGCTGTCTCAGCAAATCTATGAGAGAGGACAATGGCAGTTCTTAATTGCTTACATGGCACAGACAAGGTGGACAGGAATAAAAGGAAAAGAACAAATGCAAAAAGTGAAACTTCTAACTGAATTTACTGATTCTGGAAGGGACCATGTCCTCACCATCACCCTTTCACTTCTGCTTATTTGTGTAGGAGTTCAGTGTAGTTGTGAGGTGCACCTTTACTGTAGCTGGCTTGAATTTGCATACAAATGAATAATTTCTCTCAAATAAATTCAGTCTGAGTGAAAACAGTGTCAGTGTGAATACCACCAGTCTTCATAGTGGGACTAGATGTATAGTATGTGTAGCCTCTGACACCTGCAGGGTGAATCCAACAGCTTCTTTTTCAGATGCCATATGCTGATTTGCTATATGGGTTATTTCCTCATGCCTGGTGGCACTGGCTTGTGCAGCCAACCTGAATTTGCATGGTGGATGTAGGGTTTCACTAAAAACCAATCAAGCAGAAATAATCTCTTAAAGATCTGGCATTATTGCGTGAGTTTTAGCCCATACCCTTAGTGAAGAGTGAGTTTGTGCTGAACTCACCAAGCTAAGGCATTTACTGCATGGAGAAAACTTGACACAGGGACTACTGTAACTCAAGATAACTTTGAAGTGATGACAGTCTGCAGTAACAGTGATTTTGTTCAGGATTACATTGGAAAGAATTGTGCCATACCTGGCTATAACAGCTGCTAGATCTGGCCCTACCTTCTTGCTTTAAATGGATTGCAAAATCATTCTCTCATACATCATCCCAACATAAATGAGGAGGAGGAAAAAAAAAAGGAAGGTAGTTTTCTTTCATTTTAGAAAAAGAAGGGGTTGGCATATGGCTTTTTTTTTTTTTTTTTTTCCCATTTATTTATAAAGAAGCCCATTGAGCCTATTTTGTATCTGAAGCTGAAAGCTCACCACTTGTTCAGCTTTTTGTCTCTTGTGTTGTGGGTGCAGGACGATGTTACATGACATGAAGGCATAGATAGGGACCCAGGTGTTGCTTCTGACTAAAAGCCTCTCTACTGGAACTTCCTGACTAATTTCCCTGATTACAAAGACAGCAGGTGTCAAACATATCAGAAAAAGAACAAAAGACTTTATCTGTCCATACTTAATTAAAGGCAGAAGTGCACTCAAGCCTGGCTGGCTAAACCAGAAGGCCATGAGGGTAATAGTGTTTTAATTTATTTTAACTGTGCAGGAAGAAATTTAAGATGATTGCTGAGAACAATGCAATTAAAATATAGAATTATTTTCCAAATTTTTTTGTTCTGTTTTGAGTTTTGTAGAAAAGGATTATGTTTGGATTTCCTTCCAGTTTATTTTTAAAAGATACCTACTTTTTGTGAATACAGCACATGTTATAAATTTAAAATATACAAGGTAGCCAGATAAATATGCAGAATTATACCATCTTAGCTTTAGTTTAAATTCACTAAAGGCTTTCAACTCCATCATCTTCAGTGGTTACATTATTGGATTTTTAACAGTTTAAATTTCGTATTGCATGAATCTTATCTATTCATCAAGTGAAAATATGGCTCACATATCTTATGCTTCACCTCGCTGCTGTATGTTCTGCATGAATTCAGTCATCCTTTCACTTCTGTAAAGGTTTTCAGCATAAAGGATTAGGAAAAGAGATGTAATCTTTTTTTATAAAAGGCACTTTCCAATGAAAGGCACATTCCAATGAAAACGACAGTCATATGTTACTAGCTTAACTGTGCAATGTTGTTGTGGAATATCAGTGATTTTCATATCTAGCTTGTAAAATTTACACAAATTATTGTATAAGAAAACCAGATCTATGCCTGCCCTAGAAACATTCTGGGAAAATATAGTTGTAGTGTTTTCATATTATTTTCTTTTTTCATTGCAATTAAAATACTTAAGATCACTGCATATTGCAGTATATATAATTTTCCAATTAATAATTCAGAAGACGTATATTATAGAGTGTTTTTGTAATATTAATTAAAATGTAAAGAATCTGCTGAACACCAGGGGTTTATTAGGGCAGCAAGAGGAGATACTGCCGTAATAAGCTAGCAAAATACCATGAACTGACTACTCAAAGGTGTTGTGTCAATCTGGGGGTTCAATATGCTTTGAAATGAAAATTAGTCTATAAATAAACCTGCTTAACCATTAGATATATTATTTCACTAGATTTGTAAGCATTCCTTAAAGACTATGATTCTGCCTCTTCTGCTTAGCTTAAATAGTTCTTATATCTCCAAAGACCTCTCTGAATATTAAGTTTCTTCAGGATTTTTATTATGCTGAAGAGTTTAGAATGAGTAAAAGTCATAGTCTGAATTACTGATTCAAACTTCAGTGTCCAGACTGGAATGGCTTTTGACTGGCTTTGAATCCAATGTTCTGATACAAATAAATGAAAATATTTCAAATGTATCCTTAAAAAGATGCTAATATCAGATCCTAGGAATTGATACTGAACTCAAGCACTTGCTGAACTTATTTTCCAAAATTAAACCATAACTCACAGTTATTCCAAGTGATACTTTATGGCATCTTCAATGAATATTTGCAATTATTTTCTGCTACCATTGGTTAATGTCCAAAACCTGAAGCTTTTGAAGAGTTGGCATAGATTTAATTTGACTGGTCTTCTATGTTTAGTAAGCAGTTGTGGTTATGCTGCTTGGGAATTATTTTGATTGTACTTCACCATCATTTATGGGAATAACTAGGATGAAAAACATAGACTCGTCACTGAAGTAGTTAAATGTGACATGAGATTACTCCTGAGGATCCTCATTTACTTTAATAGAGAATGTTACGTTTAACATTTTTCTTTTATAATTTTTTCAAAATATGAGAAAAACACTAAGTCTTCTTTTCAGCAAATTTAAGAAGCTTGCCTATTTCTCAATATTGAACATTTAGAAAACCCAACCCACTGAATTTCTAGAATATGTATCTGAAATAGAAAAAGTTATTATAGACCACAGAACATTGCTCTTTAGTGGAGAGACATCTCTAATAGGAAAATTCTGGATCTTCTATTCTTTTCCTCTCTTTTAATAATGTCACTATTTAGGGCATAATGTCACTATTAAAAACATATAAATGGTGACATAAATTTTTTGAGTTTGTCATGATGACGAATGCAAAGTGGGCAAGCAAGTAATACCAACAGATTGCCCTAATAATTGAATGCTACTAGTATCCATAAGATAGCAAACAAATAAAAATTAATACCCTACATGTCAAAATAGTAACTTAGATTGCCTAGGGAAAGACAGCTAGCGCTCCTCCTCAAAGTGTGGATGAGAAAAGCACAGCAAAGTGTTTTCTATTCAGAATAGGAAAGCAGAGTAAAACTGTGACTGAGAATATTGTTGAGTTTTCCCTCACTTGGAATAAATGCCATTCCTCTTATACTTTGGCTGAAAGCAAAAATAGACCACAGTTATTAAAAAGAAAACATAAACCCCAACAGATTCCCAAAATATAGTTCCAGAAGAACAGTGTGAGACCAGTAAGGTGATAAACAACATGCATTAAGCTATACCAAGATAAAGCTTCTGACTAAATTTTCCCACTAGGGTGCCTATGGCTGGGCAGCTGGAAACATATTTAAGTTAATCTCTCAGGCTACAGTTCAGGGAAGCTCTTCAGTACATGCTGAATCAATTTCTATTCAAGAAGACTGTATGCACAAGACCAAATTTAAGCATGCATTTGTACCCCATTGATCTCAATGGGATTTAGGCACAGACCTAATATTAAACATCTGTTTAAATATTCTCTCAAATAGGGACATTATACCAAATGGAGTTCAAAGTATTAGTTTTGCATGTTTCTTTAATTTGTTTAAATTCAAGAGACAAATAAGGAATTTTCCTTCTGCAAAGCATTTTATGATCACATTATATCACAGTCTGTTCCACTAAAAAACAGTTTAACTGTTTTCCATTCAGCAGTTAAAATGCATGGTTGTGTGAAGCTGAGCAGGACCATGGAAAGTAGTTCTGGAAGTGTGGCTGCCAGGCACGTGATCGATGCGTTCCAGTGCATGCCTGTTCTCAGATCTGCCTTGTTGTAGGAAAAATATCTGTAATACAAAGCTTTGAGAGTGGATTTCACCTCAGTCACCTTTAGTTGTTGAAAGCTCTGTGAAAAAGCCTTAATGGGTCATTCTACGTTTCTCTTGTAATAAATGGAGAGATGTGGATATCCTTGGAGGACGATTCACCTGACTTGTCTTCGATGTAATAAATTGCCCTGGGGAGGTTGGGCACATGTAACTATTGTTTTTTTCTAGAAGTTGCAGGAGAATATAAGGTGATGCATTTAAACACTCCAATATCTAAGTAGGGTCAGAGGACTCCCACTTCTTGTGTAATATGTGTATTCACACATCATACATTTGACATGGTCATTAGCATAGCAATGTTAAAGTAAGAGGATTATTTTTTATTTAATAAGTATGTGAAACATCTGTCTAGATTTAGCTTGCTTAGTGTTTTTTGAATATTATATGTTTGTAAAATTCCAAATGCTGGAAATTTTAATAAACTAACTGCATTAATTACGGGTACCTGCAAAAACATTTTCTTCTGGTCAGTTATAATTGGACTCCTATTAAAACACCAAGGTTCTCGTGTTAGATTTTCATTTATTCCCTGAAATATTTTGGAAAATAGGGTGGTTTTTTTGCTGTCACTGTTGGTACTCAAGTGGTGAAAAGTACACCTGCTAAATATTGTTGGGGAAAGGGAATAGTGGGAGTGTGCCACTCAGGAGAGCAGATAGGCATGCAGTACTTCTAGCTGTTCATCTTCCTTTACCTGGTAGTCTTAGATTAATCTTCCCTCTCTTGCTTTGTCCCGATGTTTTTCAGCATCAGAGCACAGAGTACTAAGTGTACATTCTCTGATCCATTATAATGATACAACAATTTCTTGTAGGAGTCTTTCAGCCTAAAGGTGATAAATATATTTACTTTCCCTAAAGGAATCAATTAATCACAGAAGTCAGAGATCAGGGAATCTATTTTCTTCACTCTTGCAAGCATGGAATATCTTCACTCAGTTCCAGAGCAGATTTTAGACAGAAGATCAAGAGGCAGGTAAACACTGAAACATTTGGCAGGCAGCAGAATTTATGTTGAGCTTCTTACAATTAAACACTGTCTCTGTCTTAGGAAAATTAATACAAGAAAATTATGAAAAATATAAAGCTTCCTCAAGGTAAGTTCAGGCCAATCAAAGAACATCATACAGTGTATATTTAAAACAAAACCATTTTGATGTTGCCTTTTCAGGCACACACATTTAATATATGTGTTTTCTGCATTGAGTTTAGATGTATTCCTTTATACCTTTGTATTCCTGCCTATTTAAATATTAAATGAAACCAGATTCCCTTTGATTTTCAGAATGAGTACATTGCTTTACTCAAGCAAAGCATAATCTTACACAGCGTTACATTTTTTGATGGTGAATTGCCACCTGGCCCTTTCTAGCATAGTATTGCATTCCTCATTCCTAAGAGTTAAAATATCTTTTCCATTTTAAACAGCTTACATATTCTAGAGGAATATGCAAGAAGTGTGGAGTCACCATACAGGAGTATGTAAAACCAAGATTCCTGATAAATAACCTGTACTTATTGTTGTGAAAAGATGGTAAAATATAATTAAATGCTAAGAAAGATAAAATTCATGAATTTGTGAACAGTCCATGAAAAGAAAGAGTAGCTAAGATTTGCACAGGGAGATACATTTGCTTGTGCATGCAGGCATGAACCTGAAAATTCATGGTAAATTGTATCTTAAAAGTTTTATGAAAAGCAGTAATACATGTCTGGAATCAGTGCTTTATTGATGCTGCTGAATTTGGTTGATATGAAATAATCTTTGGTTGCCACCAGAACACAGGGCTCATGGTTTCACCAGTTCTTCTCTCAAATGAGCTGTCTCCTGCAGAATTGTGCCCTAATTGAAATAAAACAGGGGTTTGTTTTCATTTGCCTGTTCATTCCTAAATTTTATGTGTCAAACACACTACTGAAAGTTCTCACTCACAGGCTAATCAGTCCACTGCAGATGCAATATGCTTTTCTGATCCCAGCATAGGGAATTTTGAAGGCATGTTTGTCATGTAAGACTAAGTCCAGCTTTGGCTTCTTTTTCCACATACTAACAGATTGGCATGATCCAATAATTTTTTCAATATCTCTTCTATTGATATTGCCTCATATATAATCTATACTCTATCTATCTATCTATCTATCTATCTATCTATCTAATAGCTATATTATCTATATCTATATCTATATCTATATCATCTATATCTATATCTATATCTAATCTATATCTACCTATATCTATATCTATAAAATCAATATATAATGTATATATAAAAATTGTTTTAAGACTCGATTCTGACATGCCAAGCCCTGAATTTTCTTGCAGCCGATCAATTTTGTAATTCTCGCTTTTTTCAGTTCAAAGAACTATTTCAGGGAACCAGGCAGCATTTCTCACAGATTTATACATCTGACTTTCCCTGACCCCATTGTATTGGCATCCCACCACACAGAGCTGGGAGCTGGAAAGGATGAATGTTTCCCATCCAGCTCTGAGAAATGCTGGGGACTCTGGGACAATTGCAGCACACCTTTAACAACAAAGGCTGACATCTAATAAACCAAAAGTGCTGAGACAAGGTTATGTAAAACTAGTCAATTTTGTATCTTATGAAAAATGTGAAAGAGTAACAAAATGTGTGAGAGATAAGACTAACAAGACAGCAGCTGTGGAGGGGATGAGCTTTCTGGTATGGAATGACATCTTTCTGCCTGGGAACTGAACTCACTTCGTATGGAATCATTAACTTGTTGAGTGTTTAGAACAGCAATGAAACTTGGTTGCATAACATCAAATGATCCTACTCTCATTTACTGTCACTAACTGGCCAGAAAGAGCCTATGTCAACTGCACAATTAGATTCTACCAGTGTTAATATCCTAGGTAAGTATTTATGGATATAATTGTTAATGAGCAGATTATTTCTGACTGGATCATCCTCAGTTTAGTTAAAGCCTTTTAAAATGGTGTCTAGTATAACTTCTAGTTGAGCTATGGTTTTTCCTAGCATGACCAAGAAAATGTTCTTTATGGCAGATCTTGGCTAAAAAACCTGCAGGAATCTTTGGTAGATCTACAGTCTCTAGGTGTTGTTTGTTTGTTTTTGTTTTTGTGTGCATGTGTGCACGCATGTGTGCTTCTACAGTTTCTTTTGTAAAGAATTTTAACTTAGAAGAATCTTTTATGCTTTCTTTAAAACATCTCAGATAATTAAGGAATTGCACAATTCTTCTGGATCTTCAATGCAAAGAGAGAAAAGGCTGGACCTTGTCATAAGATTATGAAAATTTAGCTCTCACAATCCTCTGCATTCCAATAATTACTTGCTGAAGTTAATCTCTTCCTATCTGTTGCCCTCAGGAAAAAGAAGTACAGACACAAATCCCAGGCCCAGTGGCAACTCTCTTCCCTTCTGGACAGATAATATTTATAGATACAAAAATTAAAATCAGTGGGGAAGTGGTCTTTATTTTGGAATTTTTCATGTAGCTTTAGCAAAACCTTTTCTCTCTGATTTCACTTATAAAATCAAATAGAAATATTAATTTCCTCAATGTAATTTAAAATTCTTATGGAACTTACCAGCTAAGTATGAAAATGTTTCAACAGTTTAATGGTAATCAGATATTTTTAACCACAATACAGAGAAATGTCTTCAAGTTTGGTCATTTGATATATTCAATTTGGTTCAGTACTACAATTAGTTCCAGTTTCTCTCTTGAAAAGAAAGTATTGACAATGTATTTGATATAACATTTCTAACTAAGCAAGCTGATAGTGGCACTGCCATGCTTTTTTTAGTGCAAAGAATCTGCAAAATATAATCTTATGTGGAAGAAGCAGTAATGCTGTGCCGAGGCATTGGTTTAAGCTGCCAATTACTGTGGATGCTAATTTTGCAGTGCTGCCAGGATTTTATGTTAATGCTATTGAACAAAAGGCTGAAGTATTTTTTAATTTAAAACTACTGAACTATAAAATTGAACTATTAGACTTTCCATGAATTTAAGTGGACAAAGAGAATATTATGTCAAAGGCTCAATTCAGTCACCTTCAAGCCATTACACCTTTTGAAATGTGAAGCAGTAAGTTGTGGTGGTCTCTTTTTTTAGGCTTAAGTCCTCCCATGGTCCCTGCTCTAACCTTAAAAAAATTTTATTCTTCCCTGCACTTAATGCCAAATATTAACATAGAGGATTTCAAATGAATAAACTCTCTTCTTCTATGGTGTACTCTGAACATGCTCAGACAACTTGTTTCAGGGCAGCCTAATCACATGAAAATGAAGAACTTGGCCACCAACTTCACCCTTGCAATTCTCCACACCTTAGCAAGCACAAGATCCCAGAATAAGGTGGAACAGGCTGTGGACACCCTGTCATCTTTCTTGCCTTTTGTATGTAAAGAAAACTGGAACTGCACTACCTGGGCATTTACATGTATGAATGACTTCTGTTCTCTGCTTACTCTCTGCAGAATAGACAAGCAAGCAATAAGTGTGTCATTGGCATTGCCCCACTTGTGTGCCTGGTTATAGAGTCTGATGGCTTAATTGACCTTGTGCTATAGGTGGAACAATGTAAGAGGAAGGGACCTAGGGACTGGTGCTGTGCACTTTGCAGTGTGAACTCAGTCTTTTCCAGAGTTTGGGAATGGGTCTTCGACTTCTGCAGCAGACTCTCATCTGCAGTACTGAACACAGAGCCCTATTTATGAAACTGGGTGAGTGTGTGTATGCGGTTGTAAGGAGCAGTGGCACACTTGTGGGAGCAAGCTGTGCCTCATTTCACCCAGCACCCTTTCCCCTTCTGGCAGAACTGAGACATCAGGTAAATTATTGTAGTTTAACCCCATCTGGCAGCTAAGGCCCACACAGCTGCTTGCTAAGTGTCCCCATTTGTCATCATTTGGTGGGATGGGAGAGAAAACCAGAAAAAAGTGAGAATACATGTAGGTTGAGGTAAAGGCAGTTAAAGTGAAAGCTGCACACACAAGCAAAGCAAAACAAGGAATTAATTCAGCACTTCCCATAGGCAGGCAGGTATTCAACCATTCCCAGGAAAGCAGCAATCATGTGCGACAGTTACTTGGAAAGACAAAACACTGTAACTCTGAATGTCCCTCCTTCCTTCTTCTTTCCCCAACTTTTTGTACTGAGCATGATACCATATGGGAAGAAATATTCCTTAGGTCAGTTGGGGTCAGATGTCCTGGTTGTATTCCCTCCCAAATCCTTGTGTACCATCCACACCCTCCCTGCTGATGGGGTTGGGTGAGAACGAGAAGAGACCTTTGTGCTGGGTAAGTTCTGTTCAGCAGCAGCAAAAACATCCTATGTTATCACCCTTGTTTTCAGCACAAATCCAGAACACAGCACCATGCTAGCTACTATGAAGAAAAGTAAATCTATCCCAGTCAAAACCGACACATACAGTAAGTGATTTTTCTGACCTTTACATGTGTCTGAATTTAGAGACTGTAGCTGCAACAAGGAAGATATATACACATATAAATTTTTAAGAGCCTATCTCATTTGTTGCTGCACAGTAATTTTAGAAAGAGAACTAGACAGATTGCAATGCAGTCACGTGTGAAGATGGGATAGTGGACTGGATCAATGATTTAATCAAAATGCTTGAGGCTTTTATTGCATTCCAGTGGAGGAAAAATGCTTTTGAGCACCATGTGTTCAACACTTGCAACCAAACAGCAGATGAAATATTTGATTCATTTGCAGCAGACCTTTGGTTACTTTCCAGAAAATGCTTGACTGTTTTTTTGATGAGATCACTGCTAAAGTTTTTGTTGAGGACATATTGTGGTACAGGCTGAATATTAATAGAACTGCAGTTTTCTACATTTTCTCCTTTAAAGGAAGAGTAGACTACAAGTTTTATTATCTTCTAGTGATGTAAACAATTAATATTTGGATTACGTGGAGTCTAGTGTAAGGTATAAAACCTACAGGAGACTGATTGGCACAAGCTGACAATTCATAGGCCACTGGATAATCTGGAGAGCTTTTTGTGTGTTCTCTAGAGAGAGGCCAGGCTTCTGCATCTTTTGGCCCTTGAATCCATTTCTCCATGTTATATTTTTTGGTTTTTGTAGAAAAATACCTAACCCTGGCTCTGTACCTAATGCTGACCTCAGCAAGAGTTAGGTTTAGACGTTGCATGCTTTGTCTAACCAGGACAGGAAATAGTGCATCTTGGCTCCCTCTGTGAGTCCTACTCTGGGCTACATGATCTTCGTAAAAAAAAAAAGTGGCATCTTTCTCCTTTATCTGTATGAGGTAGTGCATGATTCACATGTGATTAATTTGGGGAAAGGAAATAGGATAAAGTAAAAGTAGGACAGCAGAAAGTACACAGTAGACGTAAACTCTAATGATTACACAACAAATCCAGTTAAGAGGACATCATATGATATGACAAAATTAAACTAGACTAAACAGTGAGTGTTTGAAAAGGTACCTCCTTTGACTGCAAATTTAATACAGAAAGCTATATGTGAGTAAAACAGAGCTCAGCTATGGCCATATATGTCTTATTTTTTCTGTGACGTTTCTCAATGAAAGGAAAGATTTGTTGTTTCTTTAGAATGTATTTGTTTTGTGAGCTAGTGATTTTGCAAAGTTGTTTCCTTCTGCATTTTTCTTTAGGCAGAGCTCCAGGAAGGTGATGTTATACATCCCCCATTCCTGTCTGGCTTTCCATCCCCCATTCCTGCTGGGGATTACCCCAGCAGGGAAATCTGCAGCAAGAACAAAATTCAGTTCTGCTTAACTGTAGCTGAACATGCAAATACTGCAGATCTATTCAGAGGTAAAATGTGCCACACTCGTACCTAAAGAATTAGCTCTTCTCTTCTATGTCTCTATAATTCTTTATTCAAGGATTTATAGGTCTCTCCCCACACCTTTTCCAACTTCTTGGGCATAGTATAAGGTAGAATCAGATATTTGTTGCCATTTAGTGTGTCTTGTAAAGACAAGGAATGGGTAACAGCTTATCTTGTCTGTCCTACCTGTGTATTTGTATATATTGAATACATTTACCTAAGACTCCATAAAAAGTCAGATTTACAGGAGAAAAGCATCTTTATTGAAACCATACACATACATATTGATTCAGTAATGTATGGAAGAAAGTGAAAAGAGGGAATAAAAAGAATGATGTTCCTTCTCTACCAAATAGCAGCATATGCCAGGGACTAGCAAGTCAATTTAGTTGAGGGAGAAAAGAAAAATCAGTGACTCAGAATCTTCATAATTTCTTTTTTCAGTTATGTTCTCTGGTTTGCAGAGGGAGTTGGTTGTCCCTTCATGCAAGGATGAATCTCAGTAATCATGGTAAGCAAGTCAGCTCCAAGAGTAAGACTGGAGTAACTATGTCTACCTGAACTGCCTAAGCCATTCTCAAACTGAACTCCCCTTTCTTTTACATGTAAATTTCTGTAAGTTTTCTTAGAAACTGAGTTCTGTAGAAAAGCTTTGGCCTTTCTGAAATATTTGGCCCAGTTCCAAGTCAGAGTGCCGCCAATCATTCCTTTCTTTCATGGGTATAGTCATTACCCATGTACTCAGTATCCTAAATATGTGAAAGTCAAAGACACAAACCAAACCACCAGGAAAAAATATTTTCCTCCTACTTTTTATATCCTTTTTTTTCACATCTTTAAATGACAAAGTCACCACTTCCTCACCACAAGTGTTTCAGAGTTACACTACTTCTAAAAATTTTTTTGTCTTTTCCTCTCTTCATTAAGTTTTGCAGATGTTTTTTCCACCTAGATTTTCAGAACTCTACCTCATAGTGCAGGCTAAGGAAAGGGAGACACAATTTCCAGTTCCTCTGTATGGCTGGAGGAGATCTGCAAAGTGCTGCTGGTAGAAGGAGCATGCTGCAGAACACATTGGGGGAGTCATGAATGATGGAATTGCTGAGTGGCTGAAAGGCAAAGGTATAAAACCAAACAGTCTCAGGAGAAGGCTAAGAAGGTGACCACAAGTTTACGTGTCCGAATAGTAATTTGAAATTCATGATGTAGGACAGTCTGGCAAAAAAAAAGTGTGAAATAATGGGAAGCTTTCCTAATAGAAAAAGAGAGTCACAAAAGTTGGATGGACTTAGCTCTGTAAAGGTGAAGAATGGTGCTGAGCTTGCCCATTAAAGTATCTGTGCTCAGATGTCTCCTTGAGGGTGAGAGATCAAGGCCAACACTGGGGGAACAGCGAGCCAGTCAATGCAAGCCAGGGAAACTTGAGAGCAATTTGGGTGACCAGTGACCTGACAGTTCATGTTTTAGAGCAAGCTGAAAGTATAGACTAAATATCAGTTGACTAGAATGGATCTCATTCTGGATGCAGTCTAAGCTTTCAGCCAAACTCTCTTTGCTGTCAACAGAGAACAATCAGTCTTGCAGAACTCTTTCATTATAATCGGGCTGTTTTCCCCTGTTTTGGACTATCTTACTCACTCAAATTAAAGTCTTGATTGTGTTGCTCATCCACTAGCATTCAGTGCCATTTGAGATACCTAACAGTATATTGTCTGGTTGCCAGCCACCACATCAGAAAGACATGTGTTTTCTATAGCTACTCTGTCATATCTGTCAGATCAAGGTCTTTCAAAGGGGACTGAATAACTATACGTAAATGGTGGAACTGAGCCTGAAGGTCTAATTTTAAATTATTAATTAAAGTGACTTTCATCCTTAATCCTCACTGTTTTATAACATGGGTGTTGGATTTATTCAGTTCTGAAAACCAGTTTTCAGCTTACTGATAAAGTGTAACTGATTGATTGACTGATTTTTTATCTCTGGGTATATCAACTGAGAAAACCCCAACACTTTATTACATAAAACTAGAGAGAGATCACCCCTCCAGCTGATGGTTTATTACAGGTGGTGTGCTATAGACACAAGTTTAGCATAACTGAAAGAGGTTACAGATTTCAGTTTTATTATGCGTTCATGTAAATGCAGTCCATTGAGTGAAAGCAGAGCTTCTGTTTACAAAAGGGTCTCAAGAAAATACTCAATATTTCTTCAACATATACACACTTAGAAAAAAGGTTCTGTTTTTTTTTCTTTTAATCTATTCATTGAACTTTTTATAAAACCAACAGATGTAGAGGTATTAAATGAAAATACTATAGTGTGGTTTTACTGCATTTTCTATAGGGTAGACTCTGTATTCTGGTGTATGCAGCAAAAAATGATCCCCTGAGAATCTCTGTGCATCACTGTTTTAGAATATCCCTTGGTTTTCACTATGGCATAAATGAAAATGTTCAATTTCAGTGTGTTAGAAAAAAATATTGCAATTTGGTGAAAATAAAGGAAAAGTGAGCATTCTGTTTTAAATAGAAATTAATTGCATGGCAACTTTGAAATGACTGTCTCACTCATGAAGCTTAAAACCTCAGATTAGTACTATTCACAATATAAGGAACTGAAGATAATCTTTCTTAATGTGGCTTAGCTGGGGAGAAAAAGGCCCAGTTTTAATGGGAAGGACTAATGCCACAACCTTAGTGATTTAGTTATTGAAAGTGACACTGACAATGGATCACATTCATAATGGCATTCTTTAGATGTAGCATTGAGATCAAAAATTCTCATTGAAGAAATGAAAAAACCCACACTTGAGTCAGACAGAAAATACAAATTTCCTTAATAAATTAGTTTGCTCCAGGCCAAGTTAGGCCAAGGAAATCTTAAGCATATTACTCTGCCTGCTGTTCCATACTAGTATTTTATCATATTGTTTTGTCTGAAACATAACTAGTTAGGAAGAGATATAACACATTATTTCCCCATCTGACATCTGAGACAATAAAAACAAAGGTGTATGGGGGCTTCTCTCTGGCAGTTTCAACTAAAGCTACAATGACTATAGGTCTAAGAAGGAAATGAATTACAGAGATAAAGAAATTAAGTTCTACACTATTAGATACTCAGTGTATTATATATTAGTGGAAAACAAGTGCAACTAAGAGAGAATGTTAAGAGCACGAACACTATAGATGGGGTAAATTTTTGTTTTGTTCTATGAACAGTTCATCAGATATCAGAAAGCACAATACAGTCTATTTTGACTTAGAAATGGCTGTGCACTTTTGTATATTTCAAAGTGGATGAGTTGTAATTAAAATAATTACTTCTGTTAATGACAATGAAAATAAGCTATATGACTGTTTACTATTGGCAGAATAATAAACATTTTTTTTCTTCAAAGTATGCAGAACAAGACCTGGTCAAAAGAGAAAAGAAGACTGGTGTTTTTAATTAAACTTTAACTTGGAAATCACCCAAAGATGACATGTGATAATTGACAGGGGTTATGATACCACAAGCCAAGGAGTAACACAAAAGACTGGCACATCCGGGTGTGAATTGTATGGCATGGTTGTTTTTTTTTCTGTGCTAAAAGAATATTTCTCCAGAAAGTATTCAGAGGAAGTATTTTAAAAGACCCTCATTAAGATAATGAGGGACATGCCTCATTATTATATATTCTATCTTTCTGTCTCCTTGTCCCAGTCTTTTCAATCAGACCGTCACAACATTTTCATAACTTTGTCATTATCATACACAAGTGGAATATCAAAGATGAAAGAAGTGATAGAAATTAGATGACTGCAGAGTATGCATGTCATTTGGTCATGTCAGTAGTTGCTAATTAACTTATCCCATGTCTTATCGCTGCTTGCCATACAAACAGCCCACTGATGAGCTGTTCATTGAGTATTCTGTTAAAATTAACTATGGCATCTTAAACCACAAAAGCAACCAATTTGAGAAGAGAATCTTGTCAATAATTAGGTCCTTTCACCATTGTAATTACTTACCTGAACTGGTAACTACCCAGAATACTATAAGCCACTTCCTACACAGCCTGTTTTTTTGAGTGGCTCTCTCAGTTTGGTCCTGCATGATGACATATAAGTGTGTTGAATATGGATCTCTTCTACTGGCTAGGTTGTAATTTTTTAAATAAATTTTTAAAAAAATGTGTATAATTTTTGGTAAACCTTGAAACATTTGATCTCTGCTGTCTCCTGACAAAGGATTGTATGGACTCATTTCCTTTTAGCAGAAGAGATCATGAAAATAGAGAGATTTGATGTTTACTAAATTCTAAAATGGGAATTTATACCTTAAAAAATAGTGAGGGGATTTATAGTGTCAATAGAATTGAATAATCTGGTCCATACTGACATAATTGAAACAGCGTGGTGAACAGAAATACAGAAACACCTAATCATTCCTATGAAGACCCTACTGGCAGAATAACCAGTCTTTTAAAATTACCATGGACAGGGTAGTTGTCTTTATATGATTTATAATCTTTTAGACTATCACTATGTTTATACTCCATGTGTTTATGCTGAGGAAGGAGCAGGGAATCATGTACCAACCTCCTGCCTCCAAATGCCTCCAGAGTTCTGGCAAGCACTTAATTTCTTTCCATCTAGCACCTCATCACATGTGAGTAAAACTGAACAAAACATTTCTGATGATATTTTCTTTGGGCAACACCAGCTCTTTAGAAGAAGAAGTTTTTGGTAAACTGTGCCAATTGTGTCAGATCTCTGAGAGGGGTTGGTATCTGCAAACCAGGACCTGGCGGCCCAAAAGTCTCCCTCTCCCCAGCAGCTGCAGTGGAGGAGACCACCCAGGCAGCAACAAGCATGTTTTGGATTTTCCCAAACCCTAATTTTTAAAATTTATGTTATGTATCCAATTCTTATATATTTTGCTTTTTGAATGCAAATTTTTCTCAGGGTAAGCCTACACTTACTGAAGTTGAGGAGTTGCTGAGTTGAAAAGGGTAGTTCACACATAGCTGCCATTGAGTTGGGTGTGTGCAGTTGGGGACTTTGAAAGCCTGTCACATGAGGAACTGCTGCTCTATGACAGGGTTTCAATATTGAAGTCTAACCAAAAACTGCATTAATACGTCTGCATTAGAGAATGGGTTACCTTTTCCACTGCATTACAAAAAAAAAGCCATCCAATCACAAAACTGCTCATTTCACCTTTTTCATAATGATTCTCTCAGTGAAAAACATTAACATCAGAATCTTTCTCATATGATTGCAACTCTTTTTTCCTCCCTGTTAACATGCCATATTCTATCTCACAAATACAGGCACAATAGTCTTAAGATATTGACAAGCAGGTAGTAAATAATGAGCAAAGTCACCACCTCCCCACCATCCTACTCTGCTAAAATCCTGTCTAGACAGTTTTAGTGGAGTGGGGATGAGTTTATAAGGGAAATGGGACTGAAACAGTCGTGCACCTGCAGGCACTCTGCCAGTAGGACAGTGGGGAGTTCTTTTGTTACCCTTAAAGAGCAGTTTTGCTAAGAAGGCTAAGGACAGTTTCTGAGGCAAAAATAAATGTCATAAAGGTTCAGAAAAAATTACTAGCAGATAAAAAGCCTTAACAAAGGTGATGTTTGTTTCCTTTCATGAGTGGGCTATGAGGATGTGAGATTCGAGCTTCCTGACCCTGATTGACTTCTCATGGCTGACCAAGGGGAGTGTTGATGGAACTAGAGAATTCTAACAGGTAAATGCACTCATGAACTAATTACTCAGGTTGTACCCCCTGATAACTGGGTTTGATGCTGGATGTCACTCAGTTCCCACTGAAATTGGGAAAAAGACACCCTTTGAATTCAGCTGCTGTTGGATAAGGCTGTGGGTGTAGTGCACTGACACCTATTTCAGCTGTCAAAAATTTCAGTCCCTGCCATGCAAGTGACAGGAGATAAAGCAGGATTTAAAAACTGAGAAGGAAATTTAAATATGTTTCAACATTTGCTGCATTTGAAAGCTGAAATGCTGCCAGCAATGTGATGTGTGTTTTCATATGCTGTACAAGCTTACATTTTTGTTTGTTTTTCACAATAGAACAATAATCAACAGACTGTGGCCTTAGACTGGGGCTCTGACAATTCTTTCTGCTTCCACTTTATGATCATATGGAGCTCTGGCTTTGCACATTTGGTATTTCATTCTTATCACAGCATAATTATTCAGATATTGGTCTGAGAACCACCAGTAATAAGGCATTCTGCCATTCATGATCTTATGGTTTAGCCTAATTTCTCCTTCTTTCTTCTACTTACTATTAAAATGGTGATCACTGACCCATTGGTCTAGGAACTACATGCAAATACACATATGTATGCACATGTGTCTGGTTATAAATAGTGCAGGCAGCCAAACCTATGCACCTAAGGTTTCAAAATGAAACTATGAGCTGAAAAAGCTGATGGATGCAATGAAGAGATGGATGAAGTGCAGCGTGGTACATTTATTACCTTCTTTTTCACTCCAGTGGAAGGAAAAAATGGTCTAGCTGTTTTATGTATAGGCAGATGTTATGTATTTCAAAGAGGTAAAACTATCATCTGTTGATTAGCAGAAAAATCAGGAAGACAATTTACATGCCATAAGCTTGTAAACCCTGAACCTAGGGGCAGACATTATGAAGTTTCACACAAAATACTGGAGGTTTAGTTTAGGGTCAGGCAGAAATATCAACGTATCGATCACAATGTAAGCAATCAGTTTAATAGACTAGACAGTTAGATGAACTTAGAATCACAAAATAGAATAGTTTGGGTTGGAAAGGACCATTTAGAGGTCACCTAGTCCAGCCTCCCAGCAGTGAGCAGGGACATCTGCAAGTAGACTGTTGCTCAGAGCCCTGTCCAACCTAAACTTGAATGTTTCCAGGGCAATGGGGCATCCGTCACCTCTCTGGCAACCTATACCAGCATTTCACTTGTAAACCTTATAAAATGATACTTCCTTATAGCTATTCTAAAACTACTCTCTTTTAGTTTAGAACATTAATCCCTGTGCTATCACTACAGGCCCTGCTAATAAATTTGACCTCATCTGTCTTATAAACTCCCTTCAGTTACTGAAAGTCTCTTCAGAGCCTTCTCTTCTGCGGGCTGTTCTGTTGTCATACCAGAGATGCTCATCCCTCTTATCATTTTTGTAGCCCTCCCCTGGATTCACTCAAACAGGTCCATCTCCTTCTTATGCTGAGGACCCCATACCTGGAGGCAGCACTACAGGTGAGGTCTCACAAAAGCAGTGTCAGGATCACCTCCCTTGCCCTGCATTTGATACAGCCCAAAATTTGAATGACTTTCTGTGCTGCAAGTACACATGGCTGCTTCATGTCTAAGCCTCTCATCCACCAGCACCTCCAAGTTCTTCTCAGAAGGGCTGATCTTGATATGTTCTTCCCCCAGCCTTTTTTGATGCCAAGGTCCCCCTGACCCAGGTGCAACACCTTGCAATTGGCCTTGTTGAATCTCACGAAGTTCATGTGACCCACTACAGGAGCTTTTCCAGGTCCCTCTGGATGGCATCCTGTCCCTCATGTGTATCAACCACACAACACGGGTTTCTGCTGTCCTCTTTGGTAAAAGAAAGGGAGGGAACATCAGTAACTAAGATGACATTAGCTCCTAAATTTTCCCTGTAATAAAATTTTATTGATAAAACTGTCCATGTTTTGAAAATGTAGAGGTTCCTCTATAGTAAGCTTTCTCAATTTGCATGCAGAATAAATTGACTTATTTGCTCCCCAGGAAGCTGAGGATAATCGTCTGTATACAAACTTTGGCAATTCCTACTCTATCAAATGTGAAGGAGTGACAGTTGCACATTTCAAAATAGTGCCTTCGAACTACTGCAGTCCCTTCACTGAAAGATATGTAGATGCATGTTTCTAATCCAAACCTGTCTGTAAGACAAGAAAGAAGGCAGGAAGGTAATCTGCTGTTAAATGTATTGCGTGTCCCTATAGCATCTGCATCTGCCATGAACAGTGGCAAAAATTTTTGTGAAAAAGAGTAATTGCCCCAGAGCTAACTGCACATTTGTTTTTATTTCCTTAATTACTTGCAACTGCCATCGCTTTATGGTTAAATTTCTCACTCCTTCTTTAACACTTTGAATTTTTAACTACACAGAAATTGTGGAAATCTTCATTTGAGAGAAGGGAAGTACTTTAGAGGGGCTAAAAGTTAATTTCATGAAAAAAACCTC
This sequence comes from Petroica traversi, assembly GCA_025920805.1. Taxonomy (NCBI): domain Eukaryota; kingdom Metazoa; phylum Chordata; class Aves; order Passeriformes; family Petroicidae; genus Petroica; species Petroica traversi. Next base: position 26,964,221 of record JAHLSL010000009.1, read on the forward strand.
AAACAAAAAACAGAGCCTCCCCCCTCCTCCCCCAACAACCACAACAAAAATTAAAAGTCTAAATATGGGATTTAGCTGGAACTGGAACTGGTAACCTGGGTAATATTGGTGACAATTCTATTGTATTTTTATTTCTGTCTGGAGCAAACTCGGAAAGGATTAGAAATATCAGAGAAACAGGACCCCTGCCAGCTGGGAATTTATGAAGAACAACATTTTATTGTACTCACACAGCTTTCCTTCAGTCTTCTAAATTATGTTTAGAGACAGATTGATTTAGAATACTTTCTTTAGAAACTGAGAGTAGGAAGCTTATTTCATTTTGCCAAAAAATGCTGTATGTGTGGGAAGAAGAGGGAAATCTTGTAAAGTAGGGAGAACAGTGTATTGTACACAAGGACCACCCTTCAGTGAATGAAAAAGCAAAAGTTTAAAGCCTTTCAGGTCTTTCTTAGGCAGGGTATGGAGCTGTCAGCATTGTCAGTACAATTTATTCACACTCTTCCAGTGCTTATGAAAGCTACTGAGCAGCCTGATCTATAAGTGATTGAACAGAACAATACTCTGGAGCTTTGAGTACAAATAAAAAGCCACTATTTCAGGCTCCATGCATGACAGCTAGTGCTTTCTAGGAACACTGCCAGTCTAAATAAAACACAATCTTGCTGTAATTTTATACAACATTTGAAAAGAAGACTAAGGCTGTGCCATGCCCTTCATGAATGCTGCTCTACCACATTTTTCCATAACCAAGTGATAATTCGACTTGATGATATGCATGCCAGATTTAATTGTGCTTTCATATTCTGCTTTCCATCAACTATTGCACTTGTCTTTGTTAGCTGATTATGATACAGAATTTCACTTTATTATGCCAGGATTTCCTGATGCCTCATTTACTCAATTGAGTTGAAAAACTAACATCTAGCCGAGATGTTTGATCCATTATGCATGTGGGGAGGGTATGTGCTATACAAGACGCATTTCATTCATCAAGTATGGCCATTCTTCACAGTAGGAGCCTGAAAGTGCAAATGCTCTTCAAGGCTGACAGTAAGACACCAGTGCCAATCCTTTTATCTCTGTTGGGTCCTTATAACACTCTCACTTGAGGTGAGGCTGGAAGTAGCCATGAAGGGCAGATTTTTAGTCCTCATTCACCTGAGAACAACCCTCTCTAATGCCCACAAATTACTCTTTGTGGTACCTGTCTGTTCAGGAGAGCTCTAGCAGAAAGTTTTTAGCAAACTGTGCAGAGGATAGTAGCTTTGTTGATGACATGCAACAGTTTGAATATTAATGAATGTGATATATCTTGGAAGACGTACACTGGAATACAGCTGTGGCATTTATTATTTTTAATTCAATTGGTAATACAAAGACTTCACTTGTATGCTTAGATACTTTTCTGTTAAATTAAATGAAAGATTTCATGGATAGAGGCTTTGTGAAGTTCTCAAGATTTTGTTCACTATACCTTATGGTCAAGACTTAAAATTTTGTGATTGTCATGTAAACATGCTTTTCCACTGTTAGAGAATAATGTATCTGTATAATACACTCTTAGGAAAAATATTTTAATTGCAGTTTCTTGGAAATTCCAAATTGTTGGGGGTGTAACCTGTCATATATATTCTTGCCACAAATATCTTGGGGCAACATAAATTCTTGCCCCAAATACAGGTCTTCAAAATAAGTAGTTTAATCTGTGAAATAATTTGTGATGATACATTGATAAACTGAACACATTTTTTAACTGTTCTTTCCAATTACAATCCCTAGTGTTAAAAGTAATGGTGCTGACTTAAAAATTATGAGCTGAAAACAAACAAATTTCAGACCATTTTTTATTTAACTTGTGTTTTGATTTAAATTTCATATTTTCAGAAGATTTTTCTTATGAAAATGCAAAGGGGGATGATTTGTTTTATTTTAACAGAACAAAGGTGACAAGAGATAATTATATTAACATGACTTCAGAAGGAGAAAATAATTCTCATGAGGCTAAGATATAATAGTGAAAATTTGCCCTGTTGGATTCTTCAAAAAGGTTGCTTTTTATTAAGATGCTGAAACAACTCTTTAACTCTTTTTATGCAGGAATTTAGTTTTTTCTATAAACCAGATTAAGCTGAAATTGGCTTCCATTAAATAAGTAGTGAACATCAAGACTTACTGACATGAGTGTTAATATTTTGCTGAGGTAAAGCCAAATTCTACATTTATTTTGAAGGGCACGAAATCTTCCGTTTCCCACACTGAGTTAGTAAATGTCATACATTAATTTTCTTAATTTATCTTATTACTACAAAGACTAAATTGAAAGGAAATATACTGCATAGTGAAATGAGGTATTAAAGTACTTCACAAACATTGGGCAACAGTGAAGCAAATAGATGGTCTTTAAAAAAACTAAACACTGGTGCTTCCTGAGCAGTTATCTGTTACTAAAAATGAACTTCTTTATGTTAACTCTTATGCAGTGCTGGTGACACAGTATTTCTCAGGTGACCAGGAATGCAGCCAGAGGCTGTGATGATCAGTAACACCTTGTGTATGCCAAGAGAAATGCAATGGAACCTATGGCAGGGTTACATTTTACTTATGGGGAGTCAAGTCTCATATCAATTAGAATAAAGACCGTAATTCTTAAATTAAAATGAATATTTAAAATTTTTCTGAAGTATGCCCATTATTCTTACTGTTTGTAAAGGGAGCCCAGAATAGCTGAATCATTTCAGAAGCCACTGTCTCTGTAAGTAAATGTATGAAGAAGATAAATCGCCCTCTAGGTCTTCCTGTTATCGATCTATTTTGGTTTTTTTTTGATTCTGGAGATCTGAGCAGCTGGACAAAGCTGCACATTAGGTAGCTCAGCTAATATCAACCTGACAGGGCTGGCCTAGGACATCAGCAAGTCTTCTGTATTGTTTAGTGCTCTACTGTTAAAACAAGAGTTCTTATGAATTTACATAGTGTTTAAAACTGACTGCAAAAAGCAATTAGAAAAGAAAATCTATTGGATGCCTTCTGGACCCTCTGCCTCAGCCTAATAATGGGCAAATAAATGATTTCTGATAAAAAACCTTAAAATACTGGTGTGCTAATATCAAAGTTTCTCTCCCTCCCATTTTTAAAGAGAAACTAATTAATTACTGCTGAATTTTAAATGACTTAATTTATTCCTACAGCATGACAATAGCAGGATAGAAGCTACTGTGATATAAAACTATCTAGACGCCATTTTTTGTGAAAATAAAATGCTGTGATAAAAAGGAAAATAATGGGAAATATGACATGACATATTTTAGCTCTTGAGGTGGCATTATGTTTTCATCGCAATGAAATTCTTAGAAATGAAAGGATCTTATGGTTATTTCACCTAGTTAATTTGCACAGCATTATAGATGTCTATAATTTCACTAATTTCCTTAGCTGAAGTTTCCACTGCTTATACACTATCTCATTACTTGGACCAAAATCTGCTTCCTTGTTCTCTTTCCTTCCTCTGTCTTCCCCAATGATATAAAAAAAAGATAGGACATAAGTAATATAAATCAATTAGTTATCGAAGCTATGAAAAATACAGATAGCAAGTCTTAGGCCTTAAAGACTGAAAGCAACTGTGTAACAACATGCAAAGGCATGAAAACAGGTCTGATAGATAGACTTCACAGAAGGTGACATCTTGAGGTGATGGAAATTTTACCAATGATTGTTGATAACAAGTCCATATGGGAACATGTTCCCATGATAACTCCTATGGGAATATGGAGGTTTATAGCAATGCTAGTGGAGGATTATCATTGTCTAAGTTTACCACTGCTGCCAAAATTCTACACACTGCAAAGGGTTATACTATAAACTGAAGGTGCCATGAGAGCACCTTCTGAAGAAGCATAATTAATAGGTAAAAGGGCTGCATTGCAGGCTTCCCTCAAACTACTGATGTTTGAGTAAGCTGATTCATGGTCAGTTGGTTACCTCTATCTGAATACCTGTCCAAAGCACCTTTGAGAGGAACCCCTTCTATTCCTAGAAAAAGGGATGTGTTTTGTCCTGTTAACCACATGCTTTGTGGTTGATATCATCTTTCACATATGTGTTTTCTTCTTTGTCATGTAAGAGTCTCCTCTACAAAGAAAGGTTTTTGAGACCTGGGGAAGTGTGTGAGAATACTATGTATTTCCCATCCTGCAAAGTTTGTTTTGGAAGAGTCTAGAAAAAGGAGAAAGCTGTTTGAAATGAGAAGCAACCTGAGGATAATAAAGAGTAATAAAATTGCTGAGTTGTGGTGCTAAAGGGAGGGAATTAAAAACTGTGGTAAAAGAAGACACGATGGCAGGGGATATTTCTTGCTGTGGGACAAGAAACATTATTTAGACTTCTTTTCTTGTTAAGAGTGCCGAAAATGGTTTTGAGTGAGAAAGATTTTGAAGTCCTCTCCATCAAGAAGAAAGACTTTTAGATTTTGAAGAAGACACTATGGCTTGTTTTGATTTTCTTGCTTGAGAGTATGTAGATGATTCATTAGGCAAATTCATGGAACAAATCTTGGTCACAAAAGTCTAATCGAAACATTCAGCTCAGGAACTCATAAACTTCTGACTTCCAGAAACTGAGTAAGTGAGTCAAAGGTGTATTCACTACCTGTATGGTTTCTGTTTATCTTTTTGTGTGCATCTGCCACTATCTACTATCAGAAAAAAGATACTGGACTAAGCAGAAAATTTAGCCTTAAATAATGGAAAACTCATTATATTTTAAATCCCAAAATAATAGACTATTTTCTCAAAGCAATAGACTTGTAAAAACAGAAACAGAAAACTCTTAGAGATGAAATGGCTTTTTAATCATCAAGGAGTTGAGTATAAAAATGTTTGAGTTGAGTATCCCTTTTTATAAGGATACTATAGTAAATGTTTCTGACCTGCTAGGATATAATTTTCTTCCTCATCTGTGTTTAGAAACATTAAAACTGAAATAAGTCATCAGTTAAAATAATTTCTATGAATTTATTCTCTGATGAGAAAAGAGAAATGGATTGCTTTTGACTGTTAGAAAACTACCAGTCAAGAAAGACGGGTAACAAAAAGTGACCATCTGTCACATGTTATTTTAGTGTTAACCTCAGCCTCATAAAATGGGGCCCTCCCAACCCTCATGTGGTAGTGTAAAGCTATTTCAATTCTATTCACACCCTCTGGGCAACGGTGAGATTTGGAAACCTAATAAAGTAAGTCATCAAAGAACAGCCCATGTGTCCAGAATTTGTATTACTACACTACGGGGAGCCCAAGCAGTGCTATCCTTTAAGCCATATGTCTTCTAAAGCTTCATTTAATGACACAGAAACCAATGTGATTTTGGTGAAAAGCACCAAAAAAGACTAAGTAAGAAATATGATACAGGATGCTGACTCTGCACTAAAGTACTTCTCCCAGAGGAGCAGAAATGTACTGGAAAGCTCTGAGGGCCAGTTGTTCCATCTTCTTGGATCAGAGGAATCAGCCACTGGCCA